>OY744515.1:217115510-217138010 GCA_963556195.1 Sepiola atlantica | reverse complement strand
AAAAAATAAATTTACCCCTCCCCAAATTTTTTTACCCTTCCCCATGAATAGTAATATTTTCAGTTAAAAAAGCAAAAAAATGTTTACCTCCCCAATTTTTTTTTACCTATTGAATACTAATATTTTCAGTTAAAAAAAGAAAAAAAAAAAGTTTTTACGCCCTCCAAGAAAATTAATTTTTTACCCTCCCCCATGAAAAAAAAATGTTTTCGGCCTCCCAAGAACATTGATAGTTTACCCACCCCCATGGAAAAATAAAATTACCCCCCCCCCCCACCAAAGAAAATCTTTTTCTACTCTTCCCCATGAATAGGAATATTTTCAGTTAGAAAAAGAAATAACAGAAAAAAAATGCCCCCCCCCCAATTTTTTTTTTACCCTTAACCATGAATAGTTATATTTTCAGTTAGAAAAAGTAAAATAAAAACAAAAAAAATTTCCCCGACCCCTAAAAAGGTAAAAAAAAAAATTAAAATTAAGAGACGCCTCGGTCAGATCAAAGACCTCATGTTTAAATAGGCTATTGAAAGGGCCTACGTCATATCAAATAACCAGTATTGTTATTCTTCCAAAATGGTTACCCATTTAGTAATGGCCGAGATATTTGTTGCTTAACTTCAATTTATAATAAAGCACCTAGTCTTATCAACGTAATGAATATGAAGAATGAAAACTGTGAAAAAATCCTCTCACGGGGACGTCACGCTCCGGAAAGAACCGGAAGGATGAGTCAGCAATTTAGTTTTCCAACATAGTCACCCATTTACTAATGGCTGGGATATGCCTTATTTAATTTTAATTTACAGCAAAATACCTCATCTTGACAATGTAATGAAAATGAATTGTAATGTGAAAAGAAATCCTCTCATAATGACGTCACTTTCGAAAGGGTGACTTTGCAATTTAAACAGTAATCGCCATTGAAAGTATGGCTTAGAAAACACGGCCGTTATGAAGAAAATGGCTTTAATTAATTGTATGAATAATCTTTATTAATATCACCTTATCGGAAAATATTGTAAATACATATGTAATTTGATAATAGCAGTTATAAGTGTATATTTGTAAATATGAATTTAATTGAAGGTTAAAAGGAATGACTTATGTAAATGACAAAAACCGTCTAGTGTCTGAACGACTTTTAATAACAACATATAAAGAATTTGAAAAAGTATTACTTTAAGTAAGATTCTTGACACGTTTTCCGTTCTAATCGCAGCCTCGTCTTGAAATGTCCTTCTTCTTTGTTTATTATATGTTATTTAATGTTATCTAATCTAAATTAATTGATTCTAAAGGTATGCAAATATTATGAACGCTGGCGGACTTAGTAAATAGACATACTGGAGTTTTTTAGGGGGGCATTTTTTTTGTTTTTATTTTACTTTTTCTAACCGAAAATATAACTATTTATGGGGAAGGGTAACAATTTTTTTTTCTTTTCCTAACTGTTTGGTGGTGGGGGTAAGACATTTTGTTTCTTTTTGAAACTTACAGTAGTAGTATTCATGGAGTAAGGTAAAACAAATTGGGTGGGGGTAACATTTTTTTTTTCTAACTGAAACTATTCACGGGAAAGGGTAAAACACATTTTTTTTTGGGGGGGGGGGGTAAACTTTTTTTTTTTAACTGAAAATATTAGTATTCATGGGGGAGTGTAAAAAAATTTGAGGGTGGGATTTTTTTTTTCCTTTTTAACTGTAAATATTATTCATGGGGAAGGTAAAAAAAATTTGAGGTGGGTAAAAAATGTTTTTTTTGTTTTCTTTCTTTTTTCAACTAAAAATATTCTTGGTTAGAAACAAAGAAAATCAATGACCCCCCACCCCAAAATATGACTGGGGCTCCATCGGTTAACGGGTGAGCGTTCATTTCTGACGCGGCAGCCTAGCAAACATATGTGACCGGAGAGAGCATATATTTGCTAGTATATAATATATATATATATATATATATATATATATATATATTTGTGTGTGTGTGTGTTCATATATACATTTATATATGGTTATGTTTTTGTAGAAAAGTTTATAAATGTTGAATATCTATTCTTAAATCATAGCGCACTTTTAAAATAAATGTCGAACAAGTCATCTGTTCCTCAGCGAATAACACATTAAGAAGTCGGTCGACCTTGCATCTACAGAAACCACGGTCGTATGTGTTACTTAACGGTAACAAACATATCCCTGGATCCTTTTCCGATAAAATCAAAACAAGTAAAAAGAAAAACAACATAACTCAGAGTAAAGAAAGCTGTGTAGATAACCCGCTGCGATAATAATATGGCAACAGGGTGTGCACATCAATAATGGGTTGCGTGTCACGGTGGAACGTTTAGGCTAAGCTATCTTATTGATTTTCCTGGCTCGAAGCTGTTGATTTCCATGTTTGTTCATTTGCCACCAGAAGACTTTAATGGCAAAAATAATCCAGCGATGCTCTTTTGGTTAAAGTCTTGAGATAACAACTACATTGGTGGGTTCGGGGAGGATTAGTTACTAAGACGATTCGCGCATATGGAAGCTCATTGGCCAATTTAAATGCACATGGGTCACGTGAGTGAATGTCTCTCAGATAAGCGCCCATGAAAATGAATGGAGGAGGAAACACGTTTGGGAAGATTGAAAAAAAAGAGAAAAAAGTGTGAAGATTATGTTGGAGCAAATGAAATGGGATCGTGTAAATAAACTAACATACATGAATAAACAAGATATTCTAAACATTCGTTCGTATAATCCGCGCGTTTATCGATAAAAATATGTTTCAAACAAAACGTGACAGAATGATGGACAGAGCATCTTACCAAGATACGTTGTGGCATCTAATAAGAAAAAATCACGAAATTCAACGCATTTAGCAATAAAAATGCTATTTCAGAATCTTTGAAATGAGGATTGAGATTATTTCTTTGGATTATGCCGACTACTATTTTGATCTTAGTTGTTATTTTAACAACATTTCCACCGATTCAACCTTTGATCTTTATATGCATCTTTTCTAACCCGGGACTCCGTATGCCCCTATTTACTTGCCCTTGGCAGAATTAGACACAAGACCGAGTTTTAATTTGATGAAACATCGAGCTTTCTAAAAAGGGGCACTCATGATTTTGAGAAAATGTTCAAAAACACCTTAGTTTAGGAGGATTTCTCCTTCACGGGGCGAGGACAGATACAACAAAGGATATTATCAGAAGAGATACTACACTTTGCTCCAATACATGTAACACTCGGGAACCTATAGGAAATTTCGAAATAAACTCTTTATTTCAACCACTGGGTCAGATTCTGCTTGTTCCGTTAGCCATAATCAGGTAAAAGTGTTGAATTGTTATTTTCAGTTTTGGACCCGTTGTGCAACCGATAAAACCGTTCAGTATAAAACAGTTTTAACTGACAGTCTAATTCACTTTGAACATTTGATCGTGACTGCAGTCGATAATTATTTCATACTTCTACCTGTTCATGGCTGATGGAAGAAGTGCAATCTACCTCCAGGATTAAATAAAGGGTACAGTTCGATATAAAGATTCCCTACTGTCAAAAAAGAAACACCTGAAGAAGGTTGGGTTCGTAGCGACAAAAGCACTGAGAAAATGACATCCAATGTGAGAATAGTAGTCTAAATAATCACAATAATACAAATCAAATACTGAAATTGAAACTAAGACCTGAGAGTCTGGAGACGGACAGAAAAAAATGTAATTTTAAATTTGCATGAGTTTCGATTAAACACTCAACATACAATATTTCTGGCTTGCATATTTACATAGTGATATTACATGTTACTTTGAGTAATACGTTTTGAGTAAAGTGTAAATATGTGGCGTGACGGTTTATACACTTTATTTTACCTTTGTCCCAATATGAGTGCAGGTAGCTGATTAGTTAGTTAAATCATGTGACATAGAACGGACTCAACGTTTAATGAATAAATGTAGTTGCAGTTTATATTTAGTGCATATACATGTACTAATTAAAGGTACTTATAGTAATGTGCGTTTAGACAAATTGTGAGGATAGGGTCGCCTAGAAAATATTATTGCTAAGGAAATATGGATATCCAGTACTTAAGAAAAATGCAGTACATTTTCAGTTGCAATCGTTGAGTCTTCTTCGTCAAGAACAGATCACCTTCAAATTAGCCGTTTTGAGAAAAGTATCAGATATCATCTTGAACATCTGCAGGAACATACCCCAATTGTTGACTTTACTTAAATCGACTTTTTATACATTCACACAATTTTTTTTTCGAATCATTATTCTCGTCAGTGTTACAATCAAGCAAACTCAGAGATACAATTATGAAGAATAGAAAATGTTTACAACTAGCAGTGTTAGCTGGAGTTAGCTTGGTACCCTTTCCGTTAATTACCAAACAAAAAAATAAAAGTAAAAATTACCTATTTGCTTAATATGGTAATTTCAAATGTATACGTTCATTTAAGGCAGAGTCAGAATGAGAATAATTATGAATTGGTTAAGCTTCGAACTGACAAACTGTCTCAACAGATAACGCACAAAGCAATGGACCTGAACAATAAAGCAGACTGCCCCGCTGTTTCACTTTCTATATAAGGCAACGAGGGAAAGGGAGGAATCCCCCTGCTTTTCAGCCACACGTGTGCTATGACTGCTATCGTGGTCATTTTGGAAACAAAATGCGTCTATTATTTTTATTTTCCGACGCGGATGTATTAAGGAATAATATCGAAATACATGTTATTGTAAAGAACAAGGACCAATGTACCGCAAAATATCTACTGAATCTAAATCAAGTATATAATGTTTATGTAGAAAGCTCTAAACAACAATGATTTACGAAACAGACTAGATTTACTTCATATATTACATTGAAATTATCAGTTTCTAAGTAGACGCAAATATAGAAATATACAAGTCCAGATAGATCGTACATATAAACAGTTGCTTAGCTAGACGCAATTCTCAGCTAAGGAAATATGGTGATCTCTGATTAAGGTGAATTGACTATATTTAAAGTTGAACTCGCAATCGACTCCTTCTTCTACAACAGAACATCTTAAAGTTACACTACTCTGAGAAATATCCAGGCAAGTGTACTATATCGCTAAACCGTATTATATAAGACAAATTAAATTATGATGATCTAACACATGTAAATAAAACAGTTTGGTTCTAAATGATTCAGAGAATTTACGAATACAAGAGAGTAAAGGTGTGATGTAGAAAAAGGAGCATACATACCGATAAACGGATGTTAAAACCTGTTCATTATTTTTTTTACGTATAAACCCTTTTTTACTGGGACTTATTTTATACATCGTGAAAGAAACATGGCATTATTTCATTGGGAGTGGTTCATGTCATGTTAAAAAATAAATTCTTATGGATTAGTAAGCTACGAGTTTTAAACGGCTCCATTATATTGTGTTCGTTGGTTTCTAAAGGCCTCTTTAGAATTAGATACGCACAGGAGAGTACCACATGAAGGTTGCCAACATCCATAATAAAGTGGTGATATGAAACCGACAGAATTCTACTTCGCATACCCATGTCGTCTTCCACGACGTTAGCCACTTCACCACTGCTACCTATGTTCATATATATAATACTTTTAATCAAGTATGTTTTACATACTCACCTAAAAACTATTTTAACTTTTCGTTGCATTATTTAAACAAAATGAGATCATCCTTTCATGGGACATATGACTTTTACGACTTTTACTGTAATAAAGGATGACTTGGTCTTACATTAAACTTAGCTATATAACTAGGCGGTACCATGGGAATTTGATTTTCACTCTATACTGATGAATATACGAAACGTACAAATTATTCAGTATCGGGGACTTTTTTTTCCCATATAAGACAGCGTAGTTACTAAAACATATATACGCGGATCTCCATAAAATGCACGCAAACATATATGGTTGACTATTCCTGTGTAAACAATAAACCCAACAAGTGTATTTCTCACGATGCTCAAGACCCGCCTACAGCGGGGGGAGAAACACATTCGCAATGATGGCACCGATGCACATCGACAATATGGACACGATGTTTGATCAGAGTTTTTTTTATCTTACATATAAGCACTTTTAAGTAGAAACTTCATTGCAATTCATGGCGATTTCCTGCCAATTAATCCCATGTATACATTGTAGTCATTCCCTTAACGAAGAAAATGATCACAAAAGGGGGCACGCTATACCTACGATTACTAACTTGTGAGACTTATATCATCAATCATCACCAGGTATCCCAACTATCATTAACACTCACCGATTATCCCAACTATCATCAACAACAACCGGGTATGCAAACTATCATCAACCGTCACCGTATACCTCAACTATCATCAAACGTCACCGGGTACCCAAGCTATCATCAACTCTCACCGGGTATCCAAACTATCATCAACCGTCACCGGGTATCCAAACTATCATCAACCGTCACCGGGTATCCAAACTATCATCAACTGTCACCGGGTATCCAAACTATCATCAACAACAACCGGGTACCCCAACTATCATCAACAACAACCGGGTACCCCTATTATCATCAACACTCACCGGGTATCCCAACTATCATCAACACTCACCGGGTATCCCAACTATCATCAACACTCACCGGGTATCCCAACTATCATCAACACTCACCGGGTATCCCAACTATCATCAACATTCACCGGGTATCCAAACAATTATCAACCCTCACCGGGTATCCCAACTTTCTACATTTATGCAATAATTGTTTCTGGTCTTGATTTTTCGTTCTATTAAATATCTTACTATCAGGAATAACATGACAGGATCGAACTTGAATTAGATATACCGCGTCCCCCTGTAGTATGGCTTGAACCATTGTTCAATATGTGTTTTCCTTGTGTATACATTAAATATTGATTCAATATAATGGAGTTTAAGTTACAATCCTGGAACTGTAAGCGTCTGTATTGTACATCGGCGTTAATACTTAAGTTAAACGTTGGGGTAAAATCGGTACATTTAAGTTTAGAATGCAATTCAATGGGTATGACACCCTTGTGACCTCTCGACATAACTACACTATACCAACCGGACAATCATCTAAGTATCAACCATTCATTGTGGAGGCCCCCAGATGCCAGAGAGCCTTCTACTCCAAGCTTATTTTCTTCGTGTGATCGGCCTCTGGAACTCCCTCACTCTTCCCTGTTGCCCTGATTGTGTAGACATGCGGAAATTGACAACTAATGTAAACAGACATCTGGCTGCCACCTCCCAACTTAGGATAACCCCTAAAACTTACACTTTAATTCTCAGTAGCCCCTTACGTCTATAGTGACAACCTGCCTTCTTTTGGGATGAACTATGATAAAAAAGACACTACGACTTCTGTGTATGATTAACCATGTTTTGAATTTCATTATTATATAGATATAACACTTTGTTAAAGTGACACTGATCTTGGAAGCATTATTAATTCCCAAACTCTGTCCTTATGTCTTTTCTCTTACCTAAACCATGTTCTCACTTAAGGATCGATCTGCTTGTTTTTGGTCCTAAACAAACCAGAAAGCAGTGAGAGGTTTATTCCTAACAAAGTTTGATAGGCAATTACTAACCAGTTTTTTTAATCATTTTATTTGGTTTCTTTTTTTTTCTTTTTTTTAGTGTTATAACTGCACCACTCTACAGTATTCTTTATAAAATTATAAATACCTTTTCGTAAATTGGTTCGCTAATGGGAAACATGTGGTATTAAATTGGCTGTGGCTAGTTAAATGTAAGAATACTCCAGCAACATTGTTGACCCTGTCTAATCCATATATGATATGGCCTTGTGCCTAATTTATTAAAATGTGTCTTTTTAATTTTAACGAATAAATACATCCTAGTGTTTAATGTAATTAAAAAAATCAATGATTTGTATTCAATATTGAAACAATTATTGAAAAACAAGTAATAATAAAAATATAAATTATGCCTTACTTATATTATATTGATCGTTTCACAAAGCCGAGGTAGTTGCTCTTTTGGGGGAGATTGGTATATTCTTGAAGAAGGAAACGCTAAACTAATTTACTTAAGAAAATGGGTCTGCGATTACTCAACTATTAGGTTCTTCTTTACTATGTATATCGTAAATCGAAGGGTCCTATAATTTCTATTGTCAAGACACATGGACGTTGGATCTGTGGCGGTGCTGATATCTTGGCAACACCAGGATAAAACATAAACTCTAAAATATCTTCTATGCCACGTGTGCGGAAGCAAAATTAGAACTAGTATCGAAAATAAATTTAAACTAGTCATTTTATGTTTGTACCGATGTAATAAATGGAATTACTTGTGTAATTTCACATATTAAAGGAAAAAATTAAGTGAAGAGATACAGACACATATTCTCCTTTATAATAAGGATATTTTAATAGGGATGAATTATCATCGGTTATTATTATTACCGTCTACGAAATGCATTTAAAAGAAAACAATTATTTTTTTTAAATTAAACATCCGACAATTAATTTTGATATAGTGTTCTATATAGTGTGCTACATGATATAAGGACGATCCACACTCAATACAACTCTTTGGATATACAAGGTTTCCCGCCAAATTTACTTAAATAGAATATTTAAGCTGTACTACATCGTAATCTTTACATTGTACATATAAACGCCAAAGAAAGATGTGTGATAATACCGAAAGTACTCGGGGCTATTATAACTATGGTGCATTTGATGTTTCAAAATTTTAAAGATGAAGATTGAAAATTAGTTTTGCTCAGATTATTCGTACTCTATTCATCTTGGATGTTCTTCTCAGAACGTTTCGGTCGATGGAACCTAATAACTTGTATTAATACATACATCATGAAAGCAGAAGTCCGAATAATCACAATTTATACATATGGTACACGTATTAGACAATGTCAACCTTCACTAAAAATAATTCTCAATACATAGTTTTACTCTTGAATTTACTGTAAACTTCACTTACAGACATATGTTATTATTAAATAATATGTAGATTTAGCTGAAACATCAAAAGTATTTTCAGCTTAGTTTTTCAATAACGATCTCATTCTGAATGTATATTGCGAACACTCCTTAATTAAAAATTGATTCTTTCTCACAAATGACATCTGAAACGTATTCGTCCCAAATTATGTTTTTAATGAGACTGATACTAATCATTATCCACTCCCTTAAGTTTAAAAAGCACACAACTCTAAACCATAGTTTACATTGAACAATACCCACACTCGTTTTCTTTACATCATTTTCTTTAACATTTTCTGTCTGGAAAATATATTTATACACTTAGCTTGGTATCAGTACATGCTATTAAAACAGAGATTAACTAGAAGTTACTGAGTAAACTTACACTCTTTTTTATCTTTTCAGTTTTCTTTTTTTCATCATTCTTGTATTTATTGCGTTCTTTCGTTTGTGTTCAAATCTGGCAAAGGGTTAAAGTAAAGTGAAACGGTTAAAATTCGCTTTTTCGTATCTGACAACGAGCGTCACGATGATTTATAAAAACAAAAGAATGTTAAACAAATATTTTAATTCTCAGACAAGAAATAGCCCAGGTAAGGTCGAAATTAAATATGGCCTGGTTTGTATAATTTTTTTTTCTTATTCTGTATATTTAAGTAGGTACATTGTATGCTCAATATCTACTCTCAGAAGTCGGAAATATCACATTTTATATATATTTATAGATCTACATAATTTGATAGTATTCAAGTATATATATATATATATATATATATATATATATATATATATAAAGAAACATTTTTGAGGCACGCATGAAAATGTATTTAAGTGAAGTATTTTTGAAGATCAACAGATCGGGCAATTTAAGTGAAAAAGTAATTTATTTATTTTTTTTGCAAGCTTTCGTTGTAGAACAACTTTGTCAGGGGATACTGTCTTATATATATATATATATATATATATATATATATATATATGCACACTATCTTCTTGTCTCTCAGCATTTCAGCCTTTCCTAAGCTACCTTTGTCTTTATATTGATAAATTTGAAATCCACACATTTAGAAAGAAAAACGTGTCAGAAAAATGATTGTATAGTTAATAAGGTCTAAGTGAAAAAGCGAAACACACAATACTATGTTCCCGATACACAAGCGTCATTAATTTCGAGTATATTTTCCCAAGATTTTCCCCTAATCAGTGTGGGACTTTCAGTTCGTAGCTTCAAATCTCAGAACATGTTTCCGAACCCGGCGTAGATAGGATTATCAACTACTTATACATATAAAGAACAAGAATAGAAACATGCATTCCGTGATCAGACAAGGCTCAAAATTATTATGTTACACAGCAGATTAACGTTTATTTGACCACACCTTATTTCTTATCAATTGATAAGATATTAGGCGTGGTAAAATAAACTTGAATTTGTTTGGTTGTCTATCTTATTCCAACAGTTTTCTATTGTGATAATGTCGAAAATCCTATGCAAATATTTATATCCACAAGCAAACCGCATAAACGACATGCATGCAATCGTGAGTGTTTTCGAAGGGTTTGGTCTATCTTGCATTTATGCCTTGTGTCTAGTATTTGGAAATAGAGATCCATACAAGAACAACTGAAAAAATCACCGAGCCTAGTGATCGAATATTGCTATTGTCTATCTTCGATTAAAATAAAACGTATCATAATAATCGACGAGGATTTCCCCTTTAAACAGCTATTAGTCATGATGATGCTCAACGACTACAATCTATGATTTCGTTAAATAACTTGTTTTGTTTAGTCATGTTAGATAGACGTTACACTACATTGTCGCTAATGATATTAATTTCAAACATTGCGTTTCCATGAAATGGATCGTTTTATGCAAAATATAGATTTTTAATACATTTATCTTACTTGTATTATCATAATTGCTCATAAAATATTTTTTTTATTATTACAAGCAATAACATGCTATATACAAACTCATATTTATGCTAGTATATATTACGAACAAAAATATACTACACTCCTTGCTCATAAAAGAGAATATATCCTGGGAGGATAGTATAATGACAAACGATAATATATTCAGCAGTTTTGTAACACTCTCTTTTCCCTTATTTTGTCCTTTAGTACAAACATTCCATGAGCGATGTTTCTAAGAAAAAGAGAAGAATTGCTACTTTATATCCGTCTAACACTTATAGTTAGCTATTTGTTTAACCTTGAAGTAGTATTTTTAACTCCTTACATCAAATGGATTAATGCTTTGTCTGGAACGACCCCCCACCACCACCAAACCAAAAAATAAGAGTACGCACCAAAGAGTGGTTAATGCCTGGTAACATGATCTCATGACAAACCAACATGATACTATACATTTCAAAGAGAGAAGTACTTTCTGAGACTCTTTTAGTCTCATGAAACAAAACACTCTGCCGCAAAATAAAGAAGGCAATGTATAAGAGTATATTATTATGATAACATAACTTAAACTACCCTCTCTCTCCCCCCAAAAAGAGGGAATGCTTGGATAAATATGTTCATGGCAACAGAACAGATACTACACTTAAGCCCTAAAAGACATAAATAGTATAGTTTCCGCTTCAGTTTTTTTGTTGCTTTTATTCACCCCGAACAAGGCATAATGCCACTGAACCCTACTGTGATAGAAATCGAATATTTTAGGGGCAGCATTGGTGAAGAGATAGATAGCTATATATTTTTTCACGTTACATTAAATATAAGTAATAGCATTGTTTCCCTTTCAGACAGGCAGATACCAAATCTCGATTAGTAATAGTAATATGAGAGTTTCGATTTCTAATATAACAGTACTAGTAAAGTGTGGGCCAGAAATATATCTCTATATAAGTCTGATTGAGAAATGAAAAAGGAGAGCCGAAAATTATTTATATATTCATCACCGTTTCGTCTTTATTTCAAAACTTTCTCAAGATGACTGAGTTGAACTCCTATGTTATTTCTTCAAGTCAGCCATCTTGAAATAAAGACGAAAGGTTGATAGAATATATAAATAATCTTTGATTTTTAGCTTTATACATATATATATATATATATATATATATATATATAGATATATATATTAAGTAAATATTGGTAAACATAACAGAATGCTCACGCTCGATTATACTTTTTTATTGTTTTAATTTTTCAAACAAAAAAGTATAATCAAGCTAAACATTGTGTTATGTTAAACAATGTTTGCTTGAATGAAAAAATACTGCCTAAATACACAGACAATGTATACATATATATATATATATATATATATAAAGAGAGAGAGAGAGAGTGAGAGAGAGAGAGAGTCTGGTCTGTCATACTATTTAATCTATAGCGGGGGCATACATCGATTAATACATAACCGAAGGGTACTTGTTAAAATAAGTCAAGAGTCCCGAGAAAACCTGAATCTAAGCCGAGCCCAAAGTCAGTGCATTACACACAACTTGATATAAGTCCATCTCGCTGAGTAAACAAACCCTGTGCTGGGTTACTATATCAGTTATTTCTACACTCCTGCTTCATTAGAAAGGACTCGTTGCACCGTTGGCAGTCCGATTCTGCCATGAAGATCAACTGAAATATGTAGTTGCTGGGTATGTCACTCAAATTCTCAATCAGAATACGGCAGGTGACACTGGCGAAGTAGATAGCAACGTTGATTAACAACCGGGGATGCAAAGTTCGAATCCTGTTAATTCCATAGAACCACTTTAAACATGGATGTTGGAAACCATCATGTGGTCTCCCTCCCCATATTGTACCCGATTCTTAACATAATTAGTGGTACCTATGCCAACAACAGAACCGAGCTTGCAAAAAGTTGCACAATCCTCATTTATACGAATTTATGTTCTTTAAATAGAACATGATGGTAAAAAGCTGGTGTGAAAACACCAAGTGAGTTGTAATTGTGATAGAGAGAAGACAACAGAACTGGCAATATGAGGAGACGTGCTGTCACTTCGTCTCAAGATAACACCACTGTTTCTTACGAGTGATCATGTGCAATGATGCGTGTAAGCCGGCGTTGCGAACAATGACTAATGAAGGTTTTTACTTGGGAAGAATGACATTTTAAGTTGATACTTATCATTTATCTACATGCGAAAATGTTTTACCCCATTCAAGAATGAGACAACACGAATTTAATTGAAACCAGCAAAAGAGGCACTTCCCTGTCTACGTGAAAGGCCATTAAATATTGTCTACAAAGCAAAATTTAGCAGCTACGTGGACTTCCGTATCTCCTTTTTTCTTAGCCAACTAAATGCATATTTTATCCTTGGAATACGCCATTCTAGTGTTTCATGTTCTCGTTCAATTGTGTTTGATGTGTATTTTGTGTATTTTATTTTGAAATTCGTTTCTATTTTTGTCTGTTTAATTTCATAACGACTGGAAAAGGACAAGAAAACAAAACAGCGAAGATCAAAGTCGCATGCTTTCACTTCCGAACGCGTTATTGCGTTTTCTTTTTTTCTGAGACGGATACAAAAACAATTGTCTTCCGCCGCCCACTCTAGAAGTCGTGAGCAAAACTGAATTCATGAGAATTTCGAGTATGTCAATCAGAAACAAGAAAAAACGAACAGGTTTTTGTAGTTGTTTTGTTCTCTTTCCAAATTCTACTATATTTGTAACTTTTTCCATAAAATAAATACATAGGCATATTCATGCACTTTCAATCCCAAATCTAAAAGTCACAGAAATATGCAATATAAATATTGGCATATGCAATGGCAAGTAAGCTGAGCAGAACATGTAGTGTTTCACTCCCCGAAATAATTCATCACGCTTAATACTACGAAGGTGTTCTCTATACTACTTAGTACTACTCATTTATTGAGCTCTGTTGAATGAAATAATAAAACAAACATATATACATAATATAGTATCTTATAATATATAATGTATATATGAAACAAGTACATATTTTATATATATATATATATATATATATATAACAATGTATAATTAAAAGAAGTGCAACGTTACATTTTACTGTAGTATTTTAGGTTAATAAGAATTGTACAACTATCCTGCACGACTAGACATTTGAATGCGATCTCAAACAAGCTACACTCGAATTTACAAAGCCTTGCTAAATAATTACTAATTAATAAAAAAAACCCTTCTGAATCGAATCATAATTTATTTTAACAGATTATCCTTACATTTAATATCTGTTTTTATTGTTATATCTAAACTGTATATTATACTGCATATATATCTTGTGAGTTTCCTCTCAATTAGGGAGGTAAAATTTCCTCTCTAATATATTATGCAAAATATTTAAAAGAAACGCTATATACAATCGTTATTGTAGCATGCTGACATTACCCTCTATGATAAATAAACATAATAACTGCTACACTAGCCGGCACTACAGAGATATTACAACTATATAATTCTCTGACCTGAATAAGATCGATTGCTTGGCAAGAGATTATTGGTAAACAATATTTACATTCTAATGATATACAAGAGAATTTAAATCGGTTCCACGTAGTGTCTCTTCTGATCGCACCACAAAAGAATAATACGTTCAATTTTGATAAATATAAGCACAGTACGGATTTCCCAGCATGCATTTGAGAGATTATATATGCGGATTGACTTTATGGTGAATGGGAGAGTGATGAAATAGGCACTAGACTATGTATATTGTTTCTTGAGAAAGGGGTTGGCTATGCCTGCAGAAGCCCAAAGATATGAATTACTG
Organism: Sepiola atlantica; assembly: GCA_963556195.1. Lineage (NCBI taxonomy): Eukaryota > Metazoa > Mollusca > Cephalopoda > Sepiida > Sepiolidae > Sepiola > Sepiola atlantica. The sequence goes on along the minus strand of OY744515.1, from coordinate 217,123,295 downwards.
AGTTGCAGTTCTTAGATAATGAGTAAGAGCGGCAACGCTGAGAACACCTTACTTTACCGACTTTCATAAAGTGTTCCGACTAGCAGCTCTGGACAATTTTCAAAGGTACTAAATCTATACATAAGAGTTCCGACTAACTCTTTGGTGCTCGCTACTCAAAAAAACGACTCTCTCTTAAGTGGAAAAGAAATTAGAGTTAAAATGTGTGTCGTGAGTATTGGCGACCAGATACAACGACAAAACCTTAGTGGAAAACTGGCGCATAGAGATGAAAAGTTTATATATATATATATATATATATATATATATAACTAAATTAGCTCAGCAGTGTAAAATTGATATTTTGCGTCGAGAAGACGTCAGCAAAAGTGTTGTGTTCTGTACAACATTTTTGCTGACGTCCTCTCGAAAAAATTGTTCTACGCCCTACCATAAAAATAATGTTATTTATCATATTCAATGTAGTAGCTGTGCCGCCGACTACGTGGGCAGCACGATGTTTAGATTGGACACCAGACTACATCAACACATTACGAGTAATATTAGGAATAGAACCTCCTGGTCAACGGAGGTTCTAGAAAACATATACGGGTCTTCTATAACAGACCATTTGCTTAAAACCCGTCATGCGCTACAAACTTCAGCATTTACGCATGTACCATTATCAGCTGTGTTCACTCCATTTGCCATCTTAAAATTTTGGAGACTATCTCCGTACATCTAGAACGGCTCTCCTTCTGTAAATAGAAGGCGTGTTTATTCGGGGTGAATGTGATTAGTGTCTAAGACACATCCTCCATTGTTAATAACATAACGCTCTTCTTGGTTTTAAAGATATAATTTCCAATGTTTTTCTGTTTTTACATTCTCCCCTTTTAAAACCCACGATACAATTGTTGACGAAACCGATTGACTGGCAGTTTTTCTTCCTCTCGTATCTTTTAATCATGAAAGATAAAACATGTCTTCTCTCCGTAATTTTACCCCAAAGAAAGTCATGATATATATATATATATATATATACGCAAACATTGTTTAAAATTACAGACTTTGCCTGTTTAATTACACCTATTTTATTTTTTCAATTTTCCAGATGCCCTTTTTTGTACTAAAATAAAAAAAATATAAATGTCCCATAGCGTTCACAGACGTTTTCAATTCTTTGTTGCAGTGTCAAAAGCTAATGGACAAAACAGCTGGGGACAGAAGGGAATCTTGAAAAAGACGGCGGAGAAACGTGCAGGAAGCTTTTCCGCATTAGCCCAGGAAAGACGTTGACGATTTTAATTCAGCGACGCCAGAGTGGCATGACAATTAAATAGCATTACGTTAAGCATTTTCGAATGTCGCCACTGGGTTCATGCTTTATGTTATGAATTCTAGCTTGTGTTTTTATGTAGGTAGCATCCAGTATTTTATTTTTGTTTTAATTGGTTTCGGAATGTATTATTTTAGTGTTATTAACTACCATTTGTCTTAAATCAGAGAAGGGTCAGTTATATTTTTGTAGATGTTGATAAATTGAGCTAGAGTTTAGAAGATGCATGGTGAGGCGGCAGGATAGGGTAGTGGCTGTAAAACCAATGTAGCTATTAGCTTTATGATTATTTTTATAGTTACACTCCGCCAAAGGGCATTTAAACTCATAAATAACATTGATTCTTTCTAGTGGTTTTGGGGTTGGGGAGGAGCTGTTTATTATTACAAGATTTTGGGTTTTAAATTTCTTATAGAAAATAATAACTCTAATTGTATTATTATTGTCAATTGGGGATATGTATACATGTACAATATTTTTAATGGCCTTTTCTTTTAATCTGAAGTTTGGTTGCATTTTATTACAATAGTATATGCTAATATTGGTTAAGTTGTGAAATTGGGTATTATTATTATTTGTACTGATATTTTGTAAGTATCGAATCATTAATTTTATTTTTTCATCAACGATATATTTAAAGAATTCGTGGTTAATAAATACTTGTTATATATTTATACATATATATATATATATATATATATATAATAATTCATATTTATATTTTAATATTAAAAAAATATGAATATTGCTGTCAACAGGTTCTGATGGGCCTAGACAACACCTTATTGAATATTCTTCCTCACCGATGAATTAGACAATCACTTGGGTTTCAGTGGAAAGTATAATACCAAAGTGTGCGTCGACATTATACTGCTTATGTTAAAATTCATATTAATTTATAATATGAAACCTCTACATCTGTGTATACTGATGTGTCTTTCGTCGGTTTCATATTTAAATGGTGATATATGATGGACATTATATATATATATATATATATATATATATATATATATATATATATATGAATAAATGTCAATTCCTTCACAATATCGGGGGTTCAAGTTTTTCTACTTCTGTGTACGTATTCTGTTGTTATATTCAATGTTTATTTTAGTAAATTTATTGAATAGTCTAAACTCACAAAATATGTGTTAACATTATTGAATAATAGTTGATACTTGATAAATGCAAATAATTAACATAATTCAAGTGCAAAGCTTGTTTTAGTAAAGGATGGAATCAAGTGTAGTTGTGAAGTAGTCAGCAACTCATCTCAAGATGTGACTAGAAAAATACACTTATGTTCTTAACGGTAATCGATGGTCTCCCGCATGCTTCATATCATTAAACTACTTTAAAACTTAATGATAATCTTGCCATCAGAAATAGTGTACTAACCTTTTTTATTTTAATGTATTATATTATGGATTTTCTCGTGCGTATTGATTTACTATTAGTTAAACACAAGCTATTAAAACACAATCAAAAGCGTCTTAAAATTCTGAAAGAACTGTGGAAAAAATAAGATTACACAATGTATGTTATGTATCTCATAAGAGAGAGAATCATTCCGACCGAATGCAAGCCTTCTATGTCCAGCGGAAAAACTGAAGTCCAGAGAGACATAATACAATCTATTAAGTGGACAAACAATGCCAGTGAATGAAGTGGCCAGTGCATTATGAAAAGAGAAACGGCTATAATAAATGGCCGCATCTAATTTTGGCATTAACCCATAATCCCAACACAATCAATATAAACAGAAACGCCATTCTCACTAAATTCCAACTTGGTACGTCGGGCAGTTTCGGTGTTCAATTTTGGCTTCAAATACACGAATAAACAGGAATATATGCGATCAACGTAATTACATAGATCAAAAAATGACATTACAAAAACATGTGTACTTTATCAGATCTAAGAAATAAAACTAAATTAATTTTATTTTTGCAAATTTCATTTGTTTGTATTTAACTATTTTTATCCGTAGTGTTAACGATCTGAATGCAGTCAATTTGGGTAATCCTATGGAGTTGATTCCAAAGAAGTGATACGTTTAATAGCTTTCAAACAGCTCACCACTTCTCAGTGAAGAAAAAACATTTCCACATCATTTTGCAGAAATCGGTATTGAGGGTTACGATACACAACATGTTGATAGTGTGCTAATAGATGTTAACTAAGGCTTGACAACTGATTGGAAAATCCATAAAATAATTATTATGAGGACAATAGGTCCAGGATAAAAGACACTTTCATTTTTTTTTTAATCTATACTTTGCAGTAACTATGCTAGGTGTGTTGAAACATCGAAATTGTTGGATTAAGAATCTGTTTTTAAAATCGAAATAAACTAAAAATGGTAAGCAGATGAGATCAGTTACGATTTAAAAAAAAAAAAAGAATAATAATAATCTTACGATGCGTCCAATCAATCGGCGCATTTAGGGATTAAATCTACATTCCACGTGTAAAAGATATACACAACAACAGAACCTCTTATTGAAATATCTAAGTTCTTAGCGATGAAAATGCGATTTGAAACATGACAGACAAGACGATCGAGAAACCAAACTTCTGATTAATATGAAATATGAAAGGGGATAAACAGTTAAAATAATTATTTACGAGAAGGATGGGGCGATTAAAATCGAAATGTGTGAATAAAACTATTACCATAATTAATGCAGGCAATGGAAAAAGTCATATGTAAAGCTACGCGTATGTAATTTGATAATAATAGATATTGCAAACGCGATTTGGAAAAGTCGCGCTTATCTGAAGTTGACATTCGCAATATATGCGACAGTTATTTCTCTGATATAGTCCATTGTAATATAAATCGAAATAAAAGTCACGAGTAATATATCGTCCCCATCAAATGCGGAAGTCTTGTTTGTTGTTATATTTGCTGAAACCTTCATCCACAGCGAAAAATACGTTACAACATTACGCTACACATTACACCCCTAAAATATCTTGAAGTATTTACTGTATTATTTATATCTCCACCCTATTATAGTTAACAATTTTATATATATATATATATATATATATATATATATATATATATATATATATATATATAAAGAGAGAGAGAGAAATACTCATCTTGAGTATTATACAACATAAAATATTCCAAATCCTTATAGAAACGATTGTACGCAAACTATTCGTTGTGTTTGCATTCTTGGAACTGATATAAATAATATACGAATGTTATTTATCTCAATTTACTTACATATATATATATATATATATATATATATATAGAGAGAGAGAGAGAGAGAGATATGTATGTGTGTGTGTGTGTGTGTGTGTGTGTGTGTGAAGGAGTAAGACTACCAATATTTGTAAAATGTTTTTTCAACATTTTTTTATTATTTTGTTATTTGTAAAATGTTGTTATTTTACAAATGTTGGTAGCCTTACTCCTATACATATACACTTTTCTTTCGTTGGAAAAGCACTAATACTGCCCATCTCTCTTTTCTCTCTCTCTCTCTCTTTTCTCTCTCTCTCTATCTCATACACACATATATATATATATATATATATGATGGGGGAGTTGCAAAATGAAAACACGTGCCTTTTCATTGTAATCTGGCGAGACCATTTCAAGAGGTGACGGAGACTGTGAAAACAAATACCACATCAGACAACCACCTCAAACTTACGTCGCTCCATGAAATGAATTTGGAAAAAATTCTAGACTTTATAATTAAAAGCTAACATTATTTTTGCTGTTCAGTAGAAATTAAAATAATTTATATATAAAATATTAACTAATTTATTTGACTCTATAATGTTATATGAATACTAAGAGGAATACGCATCTCAGGAAGTATAAACTTAATTAAATGAACAAATGTTTGGAACAATTTTAATCTCTCTTATGAAATATTACACTCAGGATATAATCATACTATGCCTTATGTCTAGAATTCTCATTCCAATTTTGATCAAAATCCATTAATTGACATTTATTCTAGAAACTATCTAAAAACAGAGGTTGACAGCATGAGAAATTGAAATTTAAGTTAACTAAATTAATTGATCTCTAATGACTACGGATCAAATTCAATGCAAATATGATATATTTAATTTTTAAATAGGATGTTGTTTCAATATTACGGCCCCCTAAAACCCATTTAAACTACTCCAACGAAAAATCAATTTGGAGAATATTAATTGATGTCTATTTCCTATTGTAAAAATTTCACAAACAAACGGAGACATAAACATTTTCCTTTGAGGCATCTACCAACTTTTTAGTCACTTTTGCACAATCATATTATGCGTTATGTTTAATAGCTTCAACATGTTGAAACACTATTAGATATGTGCATGATATATGTGTGTGTTCGCGTGTGAGTGTGTGACTATGTGGTCAGTTTGCATCTCGATACACAGAATTCATATTTCAAATCTCATAAAAATCGCTCGAATATATATCAAGCGCGGACATTTCAAAGATCATTCGCTTCTCTAAATAGAAAAGTGATACTCCTGAAAGTGGTCTGTAAAAATGCTGTGAGGGAACAAAATGCGTATATTTAACTAAACTCTTTCCAGCTTATATCCAGTGTGAAATAGGAGTCCACATCGAGGAGAAATAAGGGCTCAATGAACAGGGAACTACAAATGCTATTTCCAAGTTATCGTATCTTTGACTCGGTCCGCTTCTAATACTTAGTAGGCTAGGCCATCCTACTATTTTACTAATAATTGCCAATATATAGATACATAGATATAGGCACAAGAGACTCCTTACTATTTATATTTTCAAATTCGGTTGTACATGAGAATACATAGTATGAATCTCCATTCATACAATCTGAATGTTCAAATACTGAACTTTGGCACGCGTAAATGTAGCTTGACACACAAGAATTACATTTGACAGACCAACAGACAAAATAACTAAGTTGCGTGAACACATATACAAATATTAAATACGATATTGGACAAAATATTTTTTAAAAAACGTTTATAAAATGTTGGCATTCAAAAAGTGATATTTTGTCCAAGTATACCATCTTCCCAGGTATAAACTCACTCGCTTGTAGTGAAGTGGTTTATTTTCTGCTGCATGAGTGGATAATGGAATCTTCAGCATCTTTATCCCTTAAGAAGTGAAACCATCAAAATAGTTGTAAGCAAAAAACAACACCTCATACAATCTCCAATAAAAACAATCATATAATATATATATATATATATATATATATATATATATATATATATATATATATATATATATATACAGGGTGTTTCAAAAGTCTTGGGAACATTACAAATGCGTATATCTCATGAACTATTCCAGGTAGAAAAATGAAACTGGTGCCATTTTAAAGCTTGCTTAATCAAGTTTTTGATCATACTAATGATTTTCGTGTTATCTTTCCAGGTGCAGTAATGGCGTTCTCTAAACAAGACAAGGCATTTTGCGTCCTCCAATTTGCAAAGACTGAATCGTGGACATGTGTTCAGCGTGCATTTCGCAGGAAATTTAAAAAAGAAGCCCCTGAAAGGAAATCAATTGTCAGATGGCATGCTAAATTTGTGAAAGATGGGTGTTTGTGCCCAAGTAAGCGAACAGGTCGCCCTTAAACTTCAGAAGATGCAGTTGAGCAAGTTGGGACAGCCTTTCAGCGGAGCCCCCGTAAATCAGTGAGAAGAGCCAGCAGGGAACTTCAGCTTGCTCCAGCAACTGTCTGGCGTGTCTTAAGGAAACGACTGCAAATGGTACCTTACAAGCTCAAGTTGGTCCAAAAGTTGAAGGACACTGATAAGCCACTTCGCCGTGACTTTTGCATTGCAATGCAAGAGAAGTTGGAAGATAACGGCTTTGATGACCGGCTTGTTTTTAGCGATGCGGCGACCTTCCATCTGAATGGCAAAGTTAACAAGCATAACACTCGCATATGGGGTACTGAGAATCCTCATGAACTTCTTGAGCACGAGCGAGATTCACCAAAAGTGAACGTGCTTTGTGCAATTTCCAAGAAAGGTGTCTATGGACCGTCCTTCTTTGAAGAGGCAACTATCACTGGTGAATCCTATCTCAACATGCTGGAAGACTGGTTAATGGCTCAGTTGGAACAAGCAGAATCTGATGACTTCATTTTTCAACAAGATGGTGCACCACCACACTGGAGTCTTAGAGTAAGGCAGTTTCTTAACACAAGGCTGCCTGGTAGATGGATTGGGAGATCTGGGCGAGGTGATGACGTTCTCATGCCCTGGCCTCCTAGGTCTCCAGATCTTACCCCGTGTGACTTTTTCCTTTGGGGCTTTGTCAAGCAACAAGTCTATGTGCCGCCCCTTCCAAGAGATATTGACGAACTAAAGGCTCGAGTAACGGCAGTTGTGGGAACCATTGACGTCAAGATGCTGGAACGCGTTTGGCAGGAAGTGGACAATCGACTAGATGTCTGCCGTGTGACGAATGGTGCTCATAT
>OY744515.1:217050510-217113010 GCA_963556195.1 Sepiola atlantica | reverse complement strand
TAAATTCTAGTTATCTGGAGGTTGAAGGTTCAATCCTAATAACAAGCGTTACTAAGAATTCAATTTTAAAATACTTATGACTTAACCGGGCATAACCATCTAGGCTACACTCCTATATTAAATAAAGGATTCCGTTTTAAGTTCCTAACAAGTTCCTGAATTCGGAATAAAGGTTTCCGAGTTCGACAATACGCACCTGCAGAATGTTAGTGGTTACATCGCCTGAAACATTGTGACAGTAAAATCCTAGATAAGTAGTCCGAATAGTCCAATTAAATCACATTATAAACCTTTATCTGAAAATTCCGAAGAATTAAACATTACAGAACCTTGATTTTATTTTAAATGAAAAAGCGACAGAATTTCGTGGAGAAATATTTGAACGGATTTAAAAGTAAGAACTACACTTACGGCGTTTTTAGAGATTATGTTTCGGAACTTTTTAGATGACGGATTTCTAATTTGTATTATTTGGATAATACGAATTACTTGCTATGTTCGCAAACGTTCGACAGATGTAACTTCCGACCTTTGTCAGGTGCATATTTTTGGACTCTGAAATCTTTATGTGGAACTCTGGGACCTAACCATAATTTCAAACTTAAACCTTTATTTTATCCACGTGAGCGATATGATTCTCATTCAGTAAGCTATGACGCCGTAAAAGTGTTAAGTATTTTTTTAAATTGTATTTTTAGTGAGTGGACCGGGAGGGTGTGGAGAGAGGTTGTGTGGATGAAGTAATGGTAATGGGATGGATGGTGACCTGGGCAGAGACTGGTTGGTTTGGAGATCATTTTTTAAAGACCGTTTAACACACGTCAGTATGTAAAATGGTTGTTCAACTGAATATGATAATGATGATTATCACCCATAGTGAGCAGTGAACCTTCAACCACAAGAAGAATATTACGTAAAACTGATAGTAACTTAATGATTTTATCTACTGCGCTACAGGTCCATTGCGTTTAGAGATATAAAATACTGTTTCAGACTAATGCGTGACAGACAAATGGCTGAACGGACAGACCGATATAACCTCTTTGACGGGTATGTCTATCTGTGGGGAGTAAATTCCAGATAATATGATTCAATAAACGTACCGTACAAATGGCCATTCTCGTTTAATCTAACAACTAGTATTCAATTGAAATGATGTTTTGTTCGTCCGTTCTGTCCTCCGTCATGCAAAGTATGTTTCCTGTCAGTTGCATCGTCGGACCCTTGATAACAAAACCGAGCCTTGTGGGTTTTGTTCTCTGGAGGATTTCTTTACGAAGCGCAATCTAATAGAGAAGACAACAAAAATAAAAAAATTATAAAAAAATTCTCGCATTATCAGTAAGTCATTTAGATATCTCGGATAATCCATTTGGGAAATGGTTGCTTCTTCTTGGTTGGTTTCCTTAATGTCTGTTTCAGTGTTTATCTTATCCAAGATAAACCGGATATGTTATTCAAGCTCGAATAGAGCAACGCTTTACCATACACCAAAACGACTTCCTTTTTAATTTGTTCTTTAATATTCCACGTTTCATATTTATCTATTTTTGGTCCCCCGATTTATAAAATCAGGGGACCTATGTTTTGAGGCATTTCCGTCTGTCCGTCCGTCTGTCCGTCCGTCCGTCCGTCTGGATTTTTCCCCGCAGCCATCTATTACATTTCTCTGAAATTTTGCATGAAGTTGTAACTTTGGTCAGGTTAGAAAGTGACATTCTTCGATTTAAAAAAAAAAAAATCTGGTTAGGCCCCCAGGAGGTCAAAACGCCCCGAAATGGCAAAAAATGACTTTTTTTGCCCCATAACTTTTCATCCCTACATTCAATTTCTCTGAAACTTGGCCAAAATGTGGAGGCAATTATTCCTAATAGAAAAGAAGTATCACTGACATTGGAAAAATCTGGTTCGCGCCCCCATGGGGTCAAAAGCCCCCAAAATTGCAAAAAATGACCCTTTTCTCCCATAACGTTTGATCCATCCATTCAATTTTTTTGGAAACTTGGCCAAAATATAGAGGCAATTGTTCCGGATATGAAATGAGCATTTTTCCCCTCAGAAAAATTTTGGTTCGCGCCCCCAGGGGGTCAAAGGGGGGGGGGGTCAAAAATGCCCCAAATTGCCCAAATTTATTGAATTTTACACTCGCCACATCGAGTCACATACAGAGGGGGGCCACTCATGCGCGGTTTGTTGTATTATGTATTTCGTTATAAATAATATTTACTTTTTCTATTGTATACTAGTGGAGTCCCTGTCCTGACGTTGCCCGGAAAAATTGAGTAATCCAATAATCGCAACACCCAGAAGTAAATTTACCAGAAATGACTGAAATGACTCTATTTACCCAATATTTTAAGCATTTATCTACGATATAAGTATAGACTTATGTGTTATCTTACAATCATTTAATTATAAGAATAACACGACTTCATGAACAGTCCTTTTAGAAAGAAATGTGCAAATTAGCCTCACAACATCTATCGCATACTCATGATCAGTATACTTCTATTGTGAGTACAAATATAGCGTTTTAATAACAGTCTTGATGCGATAAATAGCCCAACTTTAAAAATATGAAAACTTGAGAGATCCCCGGCTCTACTCGGGGGATACATTAACATTTAAATAAACAATTTCTTCGGATGATTCACTTGTAAAACCGAACTCTACTGGTTCTCTATAAAGGGAAAGGCAGTGGAAAATAAATGCCGTCTCTTTTTATAACAGAGATCTTTGCGGACAATTTACCTGTGAATCCATTTGTAGCACAGTCGAGATTCCAGTAATTAAGAGACAACTCGTACCTTGATATGGTACACATAAATTGATGCAGCGATTACATGCTCGCCACATATTAGAGGTTTTGGTTTCGTATACGGTCTAGCATAAATATAAGTGTTTTAAATTACCCCGCCCAATAAACCGGTATTGTCCGGGCCCTCGGGTCTGGATTTACGCCGGTCTATCGGTTGTCCGTCCTGTGCAGTTCTAGGAGGTGCACCCTCCCAGGCTTTGCCTTCTCACCCTTTGAGAAGGGGTTAGTTTATTGCTAATCGCCTGAGGCGCCCCTACCGGGGAATGCCGACGGGGCTGCCCAGGTAATTTTTAAATGGCTAGAGTGCTCAAATGTCATTGGCTCTGCTTGCAGGTTAATAACTGACAATCTGTGCGCAGACAGCCATACACACACACACCAATGTGTTGAATACGTCTTATCCATTCTCTATTCGTTTCTTGTTTTCGACTTCAATAATGTTATTCATTTTATTATAACACAGCCTTTTTTATGTATCGTGAAAACAAACATAGATTTGCGGCTAAAAGAGTATTTCCGGTCTGTTATGCTCAATTTACTTCTGAGGTTTGCATTCTAAATAAAAATCAGACAATACGGTCGAACAAACAAGTCAGTAAATACCCATTCAAATAAATTTTACAAATATTTTCGTATCTTGGATAAAAAAAATAACAGCTTGAGTGGAAAGAATATTTTGGTATATTCCGGTAAATTTATTTCTGGGATGTTCGATCAAGTTCTACATTCGAAATTAAAAACAACCTACTACAAAAAAACACATACACCGCGGTAAAACAAACAAGTAAGTGGGTACCCTTCCCTCAACTAACTTCTTACACATACTTGTATAGTGTAGGTAAATAATAAACAGCTTGACTTAAAAGAGTCTCCCGATCTATTACGGTCCGTTTTCTCCTGGGCATTGAGATCCTTGGGTTTCTTGAATTTCACTGACAACGCTAAGACATAAATGCGGCTAGTAATGAATAATAAGCTTCCTAGAAATTATCTGCTCGTTTATGATCATTATTATTTCATCAGTCAGTTCAGGAATCTCGTCGTCCTTTTCTTTGCATTGATAAAAGCAATGCAGCCGTAAAGCGGAAGCCAGTTGTTTATATAGCAACATGTTAACAAGTACACCACGGCATATATATGTTCTGTACTTTGAAAGAACTCAATTCAGTATCCACCCTTCCGGTGCCTAACGAGGTGGGCTTCTTTCCCACAATGACACAACGCAGATATTTGAATGGCCTCTTTGTATTTGCATTGCTTCTTGTGACGCCAACCCTTTTGTTTTCAAAACGATGTCTCTGCAAAAGTAAACATCCATGCAAATTGACTGAAAGTCTAAATTTTACATTTAATATTATAACTAGTTTTATGGTGACATTACTTAAATAGAGGCTCATAAATGTTATGTTATAAAATGAAAAGATTTTTTGTTTTTTTTTGTATAGTTAAGTCCCCGTTAGAATGGTCTTCAGATAATCGTAACTTATGCATTTAGATCATAATCTGTCATTTACATAATATAATACACTGCAGTTTCAGTCGACATTACACGCTCATTCATAGAAAATTATACAATGATATATTAACACACATAATTCAGTAAAAATTCAAATGTGTTTATCAAATGAACATAACACCAATATCTTTCAATAGTTTAATATATATATACATATATATATATATATACATATGTATGTAAGTATATATATATATATATATATATATATATATATTATTTCATGTATCTACATAAAATGTTTTAATGAGATATCATTTTTTATGTATCAATTTTAAGTATTTACTTCAACAGTGCAAGATACGTTAGTAGAGCTAGGTAGTAGTCTGCCGATTCCCTCCGGGGATGCAACGTGGAAGCCTCCGTAAAGCTTACTTGCCATGAGTATATTTTCATAACTTACTATATATATATCATTAATACTTCATTTCAAGTCTACAGTGCCTAAATCTGACCCTTATATCAGTTCCATATATATGGTGTTAATGCCATATATATACACTGATCAAGGTCTACGTTGGGCTGTAAACTTATTATCATTTATACATTAAGGACAGTTAGGGCTCTTTTTATGGTTTACTATTAGTATAATAAAAGGGTAGACTAGATTATCAACTTTAGTAAGGTCATTTATTCTGTAAAAGGAAATTCCTAAATAAAATCCCTCTATACCACTGGTAATTACATAGATGGTTCACTGTGTCATATCAATTGGCCAGGTAGAAACCACCCACCCGCCCAATGTCTCATAAATCTGTAGTCCGACAGCCATTGGCTATAGGATTGTTGATGCCCTGAACTATTTTAATTGACAGTTTTTTTATTTCTACAAAAGTTAACGCTCCTATGTCTTATAACTAAAATATCGTTAGCGAATAACGGATCAGATTCACAGACATACATACGTAAGTATTATTAGTATAGCTATTCAATATAGAGTTGGTAAGCTATGATATACGATCTTTATTTAACATAGAATACAAATGTAATTTATTAACATATATTGTATCGCTTCATATTAAGCGATATTAAGAAATAGTGAGATTTTTATTTAGGCATGTGTGAGCAGCATTATAATGTATAGAAAAAACGGCTATAGTGGCTTGGTATATGTGTAGCATAAATATAAATGATATGAAGATGCTATAGTGTATGCGTAATGCGAATGTTGATAAACAGTCAGATATGTTTACGTCAGTATAGGGGGATGTATGCAGAACAGTAGACGCCCTTGGTTTGGTCACATTTGAAACATGGATGAAAGTGCTTTAGTTAGTAGAGGGACAACAATAGAGGTAACAAGGTTTATTTGTCAGGGGAATGCCGTGAAATACATGCTAGGACGTCATACGTGTGGGTATGAGAAAAGAAAAGGCGAAATACCTGAGCAGATCCGTTCGACATTCTAGCATGTAAAACAAACGTTAAACCGAATATGCTGATCATCAATATTACTTTGTTTATCTTATAGACTATGAACAAAACGAGACTGGAATTGTTTATGAAAGAAACTCAGTAATTGGCTGAGATCAAGCGGATGGTTGCAATGGTTTAAAATAGAAGGAAATCCAGCTTGTTAAATTTGCTGGAAGGTTTTAACTTTCAAATTAGATTTACATGATTCTTATCCGCGTTAACGCAATTGAAAATCTTCTTCTTCTTCTTTTTGTGGCACAACACCAGCATATATAATACGTTACCGGTTTTTGCGAACACGTTTCCTCATTAAAGGAAAACTGACTGTAAATAAAAGAAAAGCTGTTGTTATCTCCGCTAGAGATGTTCCGATTTTATCAAGGCGTTTATTTCTTTCATTACATTGTCGCTGCGCCAAAAAATCATGCTACGTTATTGTTAGGCGGACTACCAAAATATAGTGCTGGGAGGTTTTACTCAAACATCTTGTTTTAGAGCTTGCAAACACGGTTAGTATTAAGGTTGATGATCATGAAATCTTTTAATGTGAGGCTCGTCGGGACAACCATCTACGGAGACATAGATTATCATGAAAGATAAAAGCCGATAAGCAATGTATCAACATATACATTTGTTTTAGATCGTTTGTTTGTCCCGTTGCTCAGCGACATATCAAGCCTTTTGCGGCTTATCTATTCCGAAACATAATACATATCTTAAATTATGGTGCTACGAACTCAGGCTATCTGAGGATACTGGCTTCTAGACAAGAAATGCACCAACCATTGATGTCATTGTCTTTCCTTTTGCAAAACTCAACAATGTGCTGAAACAGCAACACGACAATAATATTTTTATTCAACAAAACAACCAAACTAAGAATACATATTTGAAGATATAAACAACTTGAAGCATAACAACTTTTACGAAAATGATTGGATTCGGCATTAAATAACCCAAAAATGTTGATATGTCGTAAAACAAAAAAACGAAATGAAACCTCATTAATAAAAGCATGAAAACTTTAAACCAAATTGACCGTATTTCGGCATTGAATAACCGGGTGAGGGTTGATATGCCATAAAAAAAAAACAACCAAATGAATCACCACGAATAAATATTTAAAGATATATAGAACATGACATAAAACTACCTAACGAACATATCTTAAACGATTTATTTAACTCAGATTGCTTCGTTACAAAAGAAATTAGGTGATTGTAGGTTTCTAATTTCTTAGAACCGATATATGGCAAGAATAGTTCCGATCGAAAGTGACCACTGCTAGTGAAACACCAAGGGTAAACATTCACTAACTGGAAATATATTATAGTGACGGATTGGTACATTTATCAAAATAAGAATTTTTTTCTGAAGATCTTTTTATTTTTACTGGAGATGTTGACTTTATTTGGAGTAAGAGATAATATAGAAAGAATGTAGGCAGTGATGGGCATACCATGCTATATGGGAACTACTTATCTCGCTGTTGTTCCCCGTGATTGGCAGTCACATTTTCTCAAAAGGCGGGCGCCCCGCACATTAGCCAACCTAACTATTCCAAACGCAATCACTCTAAAACGGTACCGTTCCTTAATATGGTGTATTCGCTTGCTGTCTTTCACGGTATTAATGTGAACCCCCAAAGTTATTCGAGATCAACTTAATTGAAAAGACAATTTCCAAAAGATTGAATATTCTACTTTACTTACTTTATATTATAAACACAAGCTAGTCTACAGATATGTTACTTTAAATAATGAAATAGAATGAAAACACACATTTATTAAAATGTTGAATTTAATAAGATTAATTAAACACATATAAACCGTGTGGGACTCAGAAGAATGAGTTAATTGTTATTATCGGCAGTGCTCCTTCGATAGCCAACATGTGGGGCTCGGTCGGCATTGTGTGAATGTTGGCCCTTTTAATCAGTTAATGAATTAAACAGACCAAATACAGGTAACTAAATATGATCAGCACAGATCAAAGACAACGCAAAAGAAAGAAATAAACTACAGAATGAATTAGACTAGTAATAGAGGGTTATTACAAAATAACCCAACTCAAAGAAGCGCCTGTACACGTATAGAACCTAATCCTAAAAAGATTACAAGCATCCTTAACCGATATGGTTATATATACTATCATGTGTTAACTAACACACTTTTCTGTTTTTCTTTCTAGTTTTTCTTACACTCCATTATATTAAGAACGTAAATTAAGTTTAGAAAAATGCTATTTCAATCCAACAAATCCGATTTAGATAAGTGCTTAAGCGTCCGAAGAAGCACAAAATATTCATATGCTGAGATGATTAGATATAAAAAGTAGCTACCAAGTCACTAAGTATTTCTTATTTCAAATGAATGAATAGAGCACACACAAAAATAACCAGTGTGAAGAAAGGATCGCTTTTGTGATAGGCAAACAAACGACACGAAAATCTGTAGGCAAGAGAAACTCACTGACGACCAGGATCAGGTGCTTACTTTACGAAATACCGTTATTAAAAACAATTATTTTTCCTTTGATCTATATAAATTTGTTTAAAACATTATATATATATATATGTGTGTGTGTGTGTATGTGTGTGTGTGTGTTCGTATCCATAAAAATAACTAAACACTCGCTTTCTCTGGCATGTGCTTCTTGTTCATTTCTCTAATCACATACCTGTAATTTTAGTTAAGATGTTAGAATTCCACATGTTCCCTAGTTATCACGCAATATATACATGTGTGCTTTCCTAACTTTTCACTTAACTCACTTATAAGGGTTTCAATTCTAATCGATGTATAATTCCAGGAATGGACCCATATTTTCTCGACAGTCACCCCATGCAAAAGTAATCACCTACACACAATTATAATTTACAAACCTACTTGAACAATACAGAAAAATCCATCTTTGTACGTATAAAATAAATAAATATATATAGTGTGTGTGGATGTATGTATGTACATATATAAGTACATTATATATATATACATATATATATATATATATATATATATATATATATATATATATATATATGTGTGGGGGTGTGTGGGTGTCTTGATTATGGTATTGTTGACAAACAAGGTAACATTCGAATTAGCCCATATTTCTATAACCAATTTTACATTTTGTCTGAAATTTTTATTTCATATTTTCTCCCTCATATACATGTAAGGAGGTGGACTACATCACTACCCCCCTGACTTCAGAAAAGCAGACGAGGAATATGGGCCTAAACTGCGAAGTGGCTCTCCTGATGATGGTGCAGTGCTGAGTCCGGGAGCGGAGCTTCAGCTGCGAAGTACAAAATGATAGTGTCATTCAATTCTTTATATATATATATATATATATATATATATATATATATATATATATATATATATATATATATATATATATATGCCATTATTAACATAAATTATCCTGATATTCGTTCACGGGCAATTTACAAGTACGTATAACATTAAAGAAAACAAAAACCCAGAAATATTTCGAATAAATAAATAGCTCTGAATAGTTTTCTGTACTCTGCATTTTCGTGTCCTTTGGTGTGAAGCCAATTCTTCGTGCATATCTTATATGTATTTGCGCATTTGTGTAGACGCGCAGTAATATGTTTGCGTGTTCCCATCGGCTTTTATCAACGTTTGTTCATTTTCCTAGCAAAGTCAGTCGCATAATAGCATTGTTGCATAATTAACAGAAAGCATTTTCGCATCGAATGAAACAAGATAATCTTATTTATTTCAGCTCTGTAGCGTGTTTTCCGCCCAGGGCGCCGAAAGCATACGTGAAATCAAATGCGGGTGTCTATTCTATCTGCGTTTGTAATATTCCTGTGTTCGTGTCCAATAGAAAAATAATATAAACTCTAATGATTAATGTAATTATTTAGATAAAACAACCGCTTAAATATAATCCAAGAAATCAGAATTATATTATGGCTCAATAATAATAATAATAATAATAATAATAATAATAATAATAATAATAATAACAACAACAACAACAACATCACACAAGAAACATGTTATGAATGCCCTTAGAAATCCTAAGTTGAAAAACGTTTACAACAGATATCATAGCAGAGCACGCAACATATAGTTACAGAAACACATATGATAAAATATAACAAACAATTTCATAACCAATGAAAACACGCAGGTAAAAAACTGGTTATAACTGATAACAAAGCCCACGCTAATAAATGAAATACTATATATAAACATATTACTTAATATATAAAGCAGAGTCAGAGTTTCACCTGCACCGATGACCAGTAGAGATGTCAATCCGAAAGTTACATGACATACATTTAGTCAGTAAGAGACGTCAAATATTGCTCTTGTTCTAAACATAAACTTTTTCCAATCTGTTTGTAAATTTTGATATTTAGTTCGAACAACGGTGTTTGTCTTGCTTAACGCCATAGAGAGAATCGGATGTTGACAACATTCTCTCAATTCCAAGTCATCTTCCTGCAACTCGAATCACCGCGTACTAATTTTATACCCGGTATTTATTTTGATATTCACGTATTGACCACAATTAGTTCCGTCATAATTGTGTTTATCATTTTATATTAACAGGTATGTGTTAAATAATTAGTTGAATTACTACTAAATATGTGATAGTGAAACCTATCGCATATTTAGTTTAAATTAATTAAAAATACACGTTACATATGATAAACAAAACAGAAGATTACTATTATCATTACACCTGCGTGCCTCCATACATTTTTAAACGTTCACTCCCATTCGACAAATAAAGAATGCAGTTCATTGAATAAGAATTCAAATGCTTACGTAAACGATCAATGCGCGAAACATATATTTTTTGTACTTAATATATTCAAGCGTTATAAATTATTATACCATATTTAAAAATTAAAATAAACTAAAATAAACGTTCGTCGCCAATGTTTCACCTTCGCCTCTGACCTACTTCCGACATGAGAGAAATAAGAAAAAATTAGAATAAGCATGTATACGAATGTAATACGGATTGAAAACTTTAAGCTTATGGAATTAGAGCAATGGTTAGCGCGTTGCACTTACAGAGGTTATGAGCTGTGTTACGCTGCTTTTGTCCAAACTTTCAATTAGTCACTTTAATTTACAATAGTAAGCGAACTGTTAAGTGTTACTGTTGTTATTTTAACTTGGGTAATCTACCTAATTTCCAGAAACACAATCCGTCATAACTAACTATATAATCTTTTTTTTCAAAAAGTAAACGTAACATTGAAAGAATATTCAACTGCAATATAAAATCTAACAAAGTGTACCTTTTAATTTTTGTAACATGAAACGTATTTTTTTAAGAACTGATGGGTACACTTTGACGCACAGCCTCAGCGACACGTAAGCAATGACTACTCGGATTTTGTCTTGAAGTCATACAATGCTATAAAAGTATATTATTTCTGCTTTCGAATAACATGAAATAGAAGCAATACTTAAGTAGCATGTTACAAACAAAATTAATATATAATTACCTATTGCGTAGCTTTATATATATATATATATATATATATATATATATATATATACATATATATATATATATACATATATACATACAGGATAAGGCAGCAAAATTGGTACGTTTTTTATTTTTACAAAATTCATAATTTAAAGGATTAAATATGGAAAGATATAATTTTAACATTTATTTATCTAATTATTACAGTCTGTTGAACAAAATTATTCAATATGAGCACCCTTTGCATCAATTATTTTGGAGTTTTTTTGACGAAACCGTGAACAGCTCCTCTTTATTTTATTGGGATCGAGATTGTGAAATGCTCGTTGAATGACTGTCTTCAATGAGTTTATATTTGGGTGTAGATTGACATTAGTCTGGCCTTCGACATAGCCGAATAGATAATAGTCGCAAACATTTAAATCTGGAGAGCTGCTGGGACAAATATTATTCGGAACAAAATAGGGAAGATTCTCCTTCATGAAATCTTAGACTTTCCTTGATCCATGCGCTGGTGATGAGTCTTGGATTAGCATGCCCTTCGTAGGGTCGTAGTTTCTACGGATCCAAGGCAATAAAACATTATTAAGAATGTTCAAATACTCCGCTGTGTTGATTTTAAGAACCGCCTTGATGAAATGAGGAGGCATCCCCTTTCCATCACTTGCCACGGCTGCAAAAACTATCGCATAAGCGGCATGTTAGCTCTGCATCACAGGAGAAACTTCCGAAGGGTCACAGGCAATAATTCAAGTGTTCTGGCGATTGAGAACCCCATCATCAATGAACTTTTTCTCATCAACAAAAACGCGCAC
Source organism: Sepiola atlantica (assembly GCA_963556195.1). Lineage (NCBI taxonomy): Eukaryota > Metazoa > Mollusca > Cephalopoda > Sepiida > Sepiolidae > Sepiola > Sepiola atlantica. The sequence continues at coordinate 217,100,952 of OY744515.1, read as the reverse complement.
ATGTCCTCATTTGTGTTTCAGATGGTTGATAAGCTTGGCGTATCTTTCAACCCTGATAGCTTTTGAACGGGTAGTGAGGAGATTTTCCTAACGTAGGACTTCATCACAAGGTCTTCGTTGATTGCTCTGCTGATAGGTCTTCGACTCACTATGAGTACTGTGCCGACTTCTCTCAACCTTACACTCGGCATCGAAATTAGCCACAACCCGATAGACAATCGTTTTTGCATAGCCAGTGCTCTTAACAATGTCCGAAGGAGAACTCCCGGCGCGTCTCATTTCGCATATAGTTATTCTTTGTGCTAATTCCGCCATATTTAAACAAATTTGAGTAAATATAATTATACTATCTTGCAATAAAGTGTTGAAGGATCCTTAGTAAAAAAAACCGTAATCATATGATCAAAAATAAAACAGATATTAGCATTTTAAATTAGTTCCAATTTATCTGCCCGACCCTGTATATATATATATATATATATATATATATATATATATATATATATATATATATATATATATATATATTATATACATATATATATGTAAATAAAGAGTGGGTATTACTACATGCATTAATATTTGCGCTGATACTCTCAGTCTTAGAAATAAAAACTAATTATAAGTTATATAATTATGCATTTTCTTTATATTGTGAAGAATTTTGCTCTTCAAATATTTCTCCTGAAAAGAATTCAGATGTATTTTTCGTTTTAAGTACCCGTATTAGTTTTTTATGATGTAAAACTAAACATGCTATTGTTTCAAAGAAATCGAATCACTCGTTTGCATGCGAAATAATGATTTTTATCTGTGAACTGATCGATGTTAAAAATAGTAATAATAACAACAATAACATGTAGTAGTAATAATAATATTATTATTATTATTATTATTATTATTATTATTATTATTATTATTATTATTATTATTATTATTTCTGTTGTTATAGTCGTTACTGGATTATTTCAAAAGAATTCCCATTACGGCAATTATCCTAAAGTATCACTAATGGAAGTTGTTAAGCTACACGAATTACCATGCTACAGGCCAAGGTCAGTGAGCTAATATTATAAAGTCTTGAGAAATCAAATCGATTCTTAAAATGTTTCCAACAATTATAGTTTGGTACAAAGTTTTTTTTAACTGGATAAAAGTTTATATTCAAAGCATATGATGTCTTTCGATTGTTTATACGTGTTTAGATATATTCACAAGATAATATGGTCTAGTTTATGCACGAACACGGGCATGACGATATTGCAGCAAAGTTAAATGTTATAACTGTCATGATAACAGTTTAAAATGTGTAAATTAAACTGATAATCGGTGTCTTTGTTATTTGAGAATAAACAAAGCTTGATGAGAATATAAATATATAAGGTTAAAATAAGTATACGTTTATTCATCGTTTTCATCACGAAAAAACTAAAAGAGAAACATAACTGCTGTCAGATATTCTTCTTTTTCATGCCTGATTTACTGGCAAGAAGTTTAATAAAAATAAATATACAAAGTATTATGTATACACCTTATAATATGCTTTTAAAATGTCAATATATATATATACAATAACGATAATAATCCAGGTAATACATCAACAGGGTAGTAATCCAAAAAAATTCAACCGGGTTTATAAAAAGTGCTCAATATAAAATAGAGCTTTATATATGATTAGTTTTATTACACAGACATGTACAAAATCTGCGACACTGACATGTCGATGTTATCGATCAACAGTTATTATAAACTGAGATCTCATCAGGCAGAGTTAGAATCCAATCTTAACCTCAGATCAATTATTATTATTAGTATTATTATTATTATTATTATTATTATTATTATTATTATTATTATTATTATTATTATCATTATCATTATTATTAATAATAATAATAATAATGGTGGCATTTAGTAAATTTTAAACTAAATTATTACCGATGTTATCATTATCCTTAAAATTATTTTATATCATTTCAATTATACTTATTGTACATGAGGAAGCATATTTGCAGATGTATTGTTAGTTGGGGGTTCTTTCGGGAAAGAGTTTGTACACATTTGTTTACTTATTAACCATATTTATTCTCAGTCAGAGACATGGATAGATAACTACTATGACTTACCACCTGGCACTTGTTAATTCCCTGTAGTAAAAACGAAGCCTTGCGGCTGTGATTTCTTTCCTGGGGGAGGATTATCTTAAGTAATTATGCAACGCCTCTATATTCAATCGACGCTTTGTACTCTAATGGAAAACCACGCCAAGTCCTCACTACGGATAGAATATGATTGCTTGCATGGAATCAGACACAATCATCTTCAATTCTTTCTTTCTGTAAAGATAATAAGGTAATCACGTCTTCAAATTGAGAGAATGGACGCTGAATCATCAAAGTAAAAAACCTGGCAGATAAATTTGTAAGAATTAATTAAGTAAAACGGCCCTATCATGAATAATGCATCTTTCTTTGTTCGGAAAATTTGGAGAATCAAGAATGGAAAAATGTTGAAGAATGTAAAACAAAAAAAATAAGTAAAACATATTGTCTGGGATCATTTTAATGAAGTATGTCTGCTGAATAATTTAATTTGTTGAACTTATTTATTTCGTCTCTTACATCATAAATCAATACCTGGAAATACCAACATGCACACACATATATATATATATATATATATATATATATATATATATATATATATATATATACATGAACATACACATTATATATTTACATTATATATATACATATTAGTATGTGTAATTCCATGGATAAAAGTATATATACTATACTTTTATTATATAGAGAGTGAGAGATGCATATATATGTATATATTCATGCATCCGTATCTCTCTCTCTCTCATATATATATATATATATATATATATATCAACAGACATGTAGATATACATACTCACGTGCACCTATAAACAAGTGTATTGTTACATATATATATATACACATTATATATATATATATACATATATATATATACATTATATATACATTATATATATATACATATATATATACATTATATATATATACATATATATACATTATATATATATACATTATATATATACATACATATATATATACATTATATATATATACATTATATATATATACATTATATATATACATTATATATATATATATACATTATATATATACATTATATATATACATTATATATATATATATACATTATATATATACATTATATATATATATATACATTATATATATACATTATATATATATACATTATATATATATATATATATGTGTGTGTATATATATCTTTATATATGATTGTACACATCTCTCTCTAATATATATATATATATATATATATATCAGTAAATATACAACAGATATACATTTATACATCTAAATATGTAAGCATACCTATTTATTTGTTCATATGTATATATATTCAAAATAATAATCACAATAACAGACCGATTAACTGCCTACCGACTATGTGGACCAACTTAACTGCGTAACTCGTGACTAGATCTACCACCTATTTTATAGACGCGTATGTCTCCCAAAGGAAGGAACCGATGCCAGTCTAAAAAATGGGGAAAACCTCCGCTATTCATCGACTAAAAATGCCGAAAGAAGTAAAACTAAGAACGAAGAACATAGCAATGGCGTCGATCGACTACGAGAAAACATATGATACAATCCCCCAAACATGAATAATTGCATGCGTAATGATGTTTAAAATACCAGACATAATTATAAACTTTATGGAAAGCAAGAAAGGGAAAGAAGACTGAAACTGACAGCTGCAACATTACGTCTCGTATCGATTAGGATACAAAGAGGGTTTTCTAAGGATACTCCATTCTCCCACTACTGTTCTTCATAGCGATATTGCTGCTCAATAATATTATTAGGAGAATGAAAAATAAAATGTGCAGCTATAATCTTTCATAAACGTCTATGACCGGAAGTCGGAATACAAACACTAATACTATGAATTACTACATGATGAAACGAAAACTACGATAGTTCTAATAAGCGCATATGCATTTAAGTCTGAAATACTGGAATAAAATACTGAAAGAAATTTGAATAAGAAGATTGATTGACATCATACAAGTTACGACGTAGTTTATGACAGCTTGTATATTAAGAACAATCTGACAGTGTGGAAATCAATTCTAATGGCTAAATCATACAAACCCAGTACGTGTAAGTTTAAACTAAATAACCATAACGTTAAACAACGAACCAACGATTAATGGAAAAGTACTGTATATTAAAATAAGCTCAAAGGAACTAGCTTGGCAGTTCTCATACTATCATTCTGACACTCTAGGGCTTTACATGAACCATGACATCCTTCTTTGTCTGAAAGGGGTATTGTCCGACTCAGTCTTCAGAGATGCAGCATTCCAAGAATAACCTTTTCGTTCGTAAAACGGGGGTTGGTTTACTTCCAATCGCATGAAGCGCATCTACCGGGATCTATTCCCGACTATTTTTAACAGACCAGCGTTCTCCTCGAAGAAGCTGATATTCCCCACAATCCGATTATCATGCCATATCTTGTTACAATCTGTGGCAAGCAAATACCGAGTTCTTAGGTAACATATAGCGATAAGTAGAACAAAGAAATTATAGCTTGATCCTTTCGCCTAAACTTCTCAAAATTAAAACATTGCCGTAAGGGAACCGACATCGGTAAGTACCAAGTAATACAAGAGTTGAGAAAGACTGAGAAGAGATATCACTCTCTATACCACTGAGCAAACCTTATGTGAATATACAAAAAACTTATAATATCTAGCTAGCTACCGTTCTATTTTCAGCAATAAAGTTATGAATATAATACTAAAAATAATACGCATGTTGATACTAATAAGAGCGACAATCGACATGTCACGAGGTTGTATAATCTATTCAATATTTGATGATTGTATATATTTTAATAAATAAACATCGCTGTGTTACTTATATCTGGTGATTTACTATGAGTTTTCAGACTTGATCACAGGCATGACTCATGTGTGTTGGAATGGGGCAGAAACAATTGTATGAATAAAGATGTTTTAAAACAAATTATCTACATATATGTAATTATTATATATCTATATAACAAATAATTTGTATGCATTCACTTAAGGAATATACCTTTATTATGTTAGAAAAAACAAAACAAAACACTTTATATCATAACCATGAAATAGTAGATGAATAAAATAAATATATGTTATAGAATGAGGTCGTACTTTCAAGTGTGGAGTTATTGTTCCCGGAAAACGCCTGGTTTGCCTGCATGTTTAGAGTAAACAAGTAACATCTCGAGAAGAAAGAAAATATGAGACATACGAAAGTCATTATTTACTATCGAAAATGTTATCTATTTTCTCTTTAATAAATGCACCGGATCGACATTTTGACATTCAATTTCACGCGACAATATGCAAAGCATTCTCGAGTTACACCAATAGCTTAAACAAGTTATTTCAATCAGTGCTTCAAGGTATATTTCATTCAAGTTCAGTACGCAATGAATGAAGAGATCGGACATCTTTTATTTTTGTTGATGTTCCTTTTCACAGAGGGAAAGTCAATAAGATTTTGTCGAAGATTCCGATCACTAGGTGATGCGGTTAAGCACTTCTTCCGAACCTAACCCAATAAGCCTCTACTGTTCAACCGTTTCTGTTCAAGTTCAAATCAATCTGAACGGCTTCGCTTATGCGAAAACTTACTTGCAACGTACATGCGCGTTACTATATTTCATCGAATACATCATATTTTTCTTTAAGTTGATAAGATCAATCCGACATTTAAGAAGTATCTCTATAAACCTTCTTTCCCTCTGTCACGTTTGTGTTAACGATAATGTCGCCATAGTTTCCCACGTGACTATAGATCGATATTTAATCTATTCTCTGACAACAAAAATATAAATTTGGAGTATTTGGATTATTCGGACTACTATTATTCCTTAGGGTGTTATTCTCACCACGTTTCCAGCCAATGTAATTTCCGACCTACTTCAGGTGAATATTATCTAACTCGTGACTCGATGTCGAACTCGGAAATATGTGCTGAATTTCAAACTGAACTATTTATTTAATCCATCACTGACGGAACAAGAAATATTCTACTGCTGTGGATAAAATAAATGATGTCGTTCGAAATTCCATATAGATTCTCGTTCGACATAAATATGTTCGAGTTTGAAAAGATACACCTTAAGATAGTCAGAGGTTACATCGTCCAAAACGTGGTGAGAAAACATTCCAGCTGAAATATAAATCATAATAATCAAAATGATACAATCTATCAATCCTCATTTGAAAAAGTTCGAAAAAAAAGTAAATTTCTATTTATGGAAATACAGGGAATATATCGGATGTTTTATTGAAAAGCTAAGAAATCTTCATGACACTGTAATAGCAATTCAGTGTGTACGTATATGTAAGTTTCAACTAAAAAATTAAGATGCGTCCATCGGTTTGGTATGTATGTTACGCTTAAGCATGAAAAATGAACGTGTTTTAAAAGTGTCTTTTCTTGTCTGATTTTTTTGATCAGTTGCATACTTGCATAGCGGTTGCTATCGATATTCTTTAATGCGTACTTGTTTATTATTTATTTGGAGCAAAAATAGAGGCGAATGTATGAAAATAATGTTAAACACTATATTTTCCACATAACAGTAGAGTAGTGGCAAATTCTATTAGAGATTAACAGACTTCTATTAAATGTTACGTGTGTTATAAATAGGAAGTAGGCCGAAACACGTAGCGGATGAGCTGAGAAATATGTCTCTTTTTCTATGTGAGAGAAAGAGAAGATGAGAGGGAGAGAGTTGTTGTGATTTTGAAACAGCTACTCGACCCCTATAATTGATCGCTTGAAGTTATTATCTATGCATAGTATATACCAGGAAAACAAGAAATTAAAAAAAAACACGAACGCAATTTTATACCATAATATTAATACATGTTCTAATTTCTAATGACACTTAAAACGGATGTTATTTAAAAGAAAAAGACACACACAATGACAAAGAGGATGGAAATAGCACGGGCTGTTATTTACGCATCAACACTCCGGCTGTCTACGTGACGAGCCGCCGTCCTAATAATCTACCGGAATCAGACAGTTTGTGGCCATAGTCCTACATTGTTGTATTCTTCATGTTGATTAATATTCACTCATAGACTCTTAATGAAATCAATAACATTAGATCATTGTACATATTTTATCAGATAGTTCCAAAAACGCCCGTTCTAAGTTCAATCCTTTATCATGTTGTTTGTATTCATTGGCTTCTCTTTAAATGCTCTACGTTAGTTCTATAAGTTCGGTCAACATTATATATATATATAAATATATATATTTATTATGTTATTAAAAAAGATAATTACCGGTTAAAGAAATAACATAATTGGTGTTATATATGCTGAAATTTCATTAATAACTTTGAAACTTAAGAAATTACCTCCTTCCAGCATTGTCCAAGTTTCAGTAAGGACTTTTATAGACCAGACAAGGACTTAGAGGGGCATGCCACTCCTGACAGCTGAAAGACTTGCTCAACGTGATACGTTGCGGGACATTGTTTTAAAGCATGCGGCGAGGTTCTCTAGAGTATCCACAAAAATCAAAGAACGTCCATTGGATGACGTATTGGGAGACATACATTAGATAATGTATGTCTCCCAATACGTCATACAGAGTCAGCTATTTACAAGGCTTGGACTTACAATTGGATGCTAAGATGCCCCTCATTCAAAGTATGCAGCCTATCTGCTCGTCGCCCACTCTTACTCTTTTCGGAAATTCGAATGATTTATGTGATAACATGAAATAAATAAATAAGGCGATACGAAAATACAATGGTTCGACGTCTTTTCTTGAAAATGTATTTCACTTCAGTTCTAACGCCTTTTGAAATAACATGCAACAAATAAAGAGCGACGTCTTTGTTTCGGGAAACCGTTGGCGACTTGCGTCTGAAGAAAACACACACTTTTCAAAGGCTATCAAATGTGTATCCGTGAATAGGAAAGCGAAGTGAAACGGTTTTGGCTTTGGGCGGAAATCAACACCATTGAAGATCCGTATGCTTTGTAAAGGTATTGGATATTCAATTATGTTGCCGCAAATTGATTCTAACACTCTTAGCTACACTATTCTCTTTTGCACTCGGCACTTTCTTGATTGTAATATATAGCCGGAGAAACTAACTCAAGAATGGATGCATAAGACGTTCAAAATCAAACAAGGAAACACGCGTATAAGCCTATCCCCGTGTGCGTGCCATGCTACACTTTTCATTCCTAAGAGTTTGTGGAACAAGCGAATGCAACGTATCTATAGTATATTTGAGCATAACCTGCTTATAGGCATATATATATATATATATATATATATATATATATATATGCATGTATATGAATAATAGACACTTAGATTCCAGTAACAATGTTTTTATTCACCTTTCAAAAAAATGCAAATACTTGACAGTCTGTTTTGTCAACACATGATCAACCAAATATAGAGTTATATAGGCTGGATTTACTATACTTGCTACTGTTCAGAAGTCTAAAAATCGTGTCCAAAAACATCATTAAACACGCCCAAAATAGTAACCTGCCAGATCGGAACTCACGCTGACTTTGGCTATGACGCTAAATCTAACCCTAAACACTTACCCCCACCATGACCCTAAACCTAACGATGGGGTTAAAGTAAGCGTGGTTCATTAATTAAATAAGCACCCGAAAAACAATAAGAACACATACATTGTTAGAGGTTTCATGAATATAGTTTCGCAAAAAAAGAACATAGGGTAATTATACTAAATTATACTATATATAGATATATAATATATATATATATGTAATATATATATATATTTATATATATATATATATATATATGGCCGACTTGTCCACTAAGTTTCAGTTATGAGTATACTGATATATATATATATATATATATATGTATATATATATATATATATATCCTTACATATATATATATACTTACATACATACATACACACATACATACATACATACATATGTACTTACATACCTACATATATACTTACATACATATATACATATATACCTACATACAAACACACATATATACCTACATACACACACAATACATACTTGCATACATACATATATACTTGCATACATACAGATACTTCCATACATACATATATACTTGCATACATACAGATATACTTGCATACATACAGATATACTATCATACATACAGATATACTTAGACACATACATATATATACACATATATAACCATATACACTTGCATACATACATATATATAAACATATATACTCACATAATACATATGTATACGCACCTATATACATAGTTATTTGTAAAATTCTAATGGCTAAACGAAAAATACATCCACACCCACAACTTTATTTTTAATTTTTTTAATTTTAAATCTTTCGACATCGACGAACATCCACATTTGATTCATTCGTCCGGCAAATCAAATTCTCGTTTATTTGATTTATTGTTGTATTCTTTTTTTTTACGCACGTTTCACAGCTAAAGTAGGGAACATATATACGTTTTAGTTTTTTATCACTGATCATCAGAGAAATTGTACATTTTAATAGCAGATAAAACATATTAATTTAAAATAAAAGAAACGATGAGAAAAGCTAAAGAAGGGTTCATTCAGACGGCAAGGAAAAATCCATGCTAATTCCCATCAAAAGTTTACATACGATACAACGTCTCCTTTAAAGGCGCTGCACCCGAAACCTGAAACTATTTACATACCTTCCCCGCCCAGCATTGTATAAATATATCGACATTTTCAGAACAAGGCTCCTACATGAGAACGTCCTAAGCTACCAGCCATCTAAATATTAATCTTACTAATACTAATAACATATCTAACAATAGCTATCCAAACGAGACTAGCAATCATAGTAACCTTAACCAATCATATAAGCGTTACACTTTTGTAGGATCTGTTTTACTTCTTATTAAAGTACAAATATCGACCTATACAAGTTAAGTTAACAACACATGTAGGAAAGATTATACATCCCCCACACCTTCATAAAAAACCCTAAAAAATAGGAACATACCCTATATCTTTAACTCTTATATCCTGGAAAAGTACACCTTTTATAAGACTGTTCCTAAAGCATGTGTCTTACGCTCATCTGAGGTCGTCATGATTATGAAATAAAAGTCCCCTCTGATAAATATAAAAAATGAAATCATAACAACATGTAAGCATCGGATAATGTACAACTACAACTAGTTTGTAAAGTCAAATGATACTCCAAGGCACCATCCCTACACCTACTCAATATGTCATGACACCAATAATCCACCTAGATATGTTTTCTTACTTTTACTTCTTTTTTAATTCCTTGTCTTATTCTTCAGTTTATCTCATCTATATACATAATTTAATATAAATACATGAGGAACTACTCTCCCCCATGCTAATTTTCAGTACATATAGTTAGATGTCATTATATACCTCTTATTTTTAAACGTACTTTTTAAAGACTATAGGTATACTCTTTGGGGGATTGTTTCATACTGTGGACTTTTCTCACTGCTCTTAACCCGATGAGTTATTTAATACAGCAGTCATATAATTACGTTTAAAATAAAATAAAACTATCATTACAAAACAATTCTCAATATAAAAAATTACCGAATATTAATCGAGATTTTATTTTTTTTAAAAACAATTCTGATGAGATAACAATGTTATTATTCAAATACAGCTTTGATCCCCTATTTCATTAACGTTTCAAATCGTATGCTATTTCTACCAATATTGTAGCCTTAGGTGCCACAATCGCTTCTTTATTACGAACTTGTTTTATCTTTACAGAATATTTATTTTTATTGCTTTGAATAGTGTTTTTTTTTTCGATCGAATTTTGTACGTGTTTCTATGCGAGATGAAATGATTGATATCGCGACGGATATATACGTGAAAGTTATTCTTCTTCTTTTGTAGAACGTGTATACATATGATTATAAACTTTGTATTAAGATTGAGATTGGAAAATTGTCACTTATGGTATATTTAATGAGTTTCATTTGGTCTGACAGGAAGTTAGGTAGGAAGCATAGAGCGACATACTTCTTTGTTAACGCATTTCTTTCTGAAATACATCATTATTTTGCATCAACGCCCACGCAGCTTACGCACCAGGTAATCAAAATCACCGGATGTTCTGAGGCAACTGACCCCTAAAGGCCAAGGTTTTTTCTATTTATCAACATCCGGCTTTATAGTTGACCTCATCATAAAATGACGTCAAAAAGTAAACGAACTGTGTTGTACGTTTAAACGTGATAATCTTATATGAATTATATACCAAATAGAACGAACAGAAGAAAAAAAAACTGCGCTAAATGTGTATAACCGTATACGTCGGAAAATACAAATAGAAAGAGATACATATCTTTAAAAAACCACGAGATATGAAATATAATATTTATACAAAGTATAAGAGTCACTACATATGATACAAGAAAAAAGTATTAATGTGTAGAGAAGATCAATAATTGACTATTAGATTGAGAAACTTTAAATTATGTGTTGCTGGCCTAAACACATGTCGAAATTTTGTGTTTGTGACCTCTTCATTACCTACCATATACTTCGAATTATATAGCTTCTGAGATGCTTAATAAAACCTACACCTTTTACAAAACACATACGTACCGCCACCACTACTAATAACGATTTTGGTATTGTCGAACACTATTGGATGATACCGAATTAGTTCCATAGTAATTAATCTAGATTATCGGTCTCTCTTTTGCTCTCTCTGCTTCTCTCTATCTGTTTCTCTCGGTATATTTATATGCATGTGCATGGTTACAATTATTGAAATAATATTTCAGCGTTTATAAATGCTTCGTCTTTATTTGAATAATTTTACAAGATAATTAATTTGAAGAAAAAAATGTCTTCATATATCTTGAGAAAGTTTTAAAATAAAGACGAAACGTTGATTAATACGTAAATAATTTTAATATTTCTTCTTGATATATACAATAATATACATATATGTATATACATATATATTATATACATATATATTATATATAAGTACATATATATATACATATACACATATATATTATATATATACATATATATTATATATATACATATATATATTATATATATATATATTATATATATATACATATATATATTATATATATACATATATATATTATATATATACATATATATATTATATATATACATATATATATTATATATACATATACATATTATATATATACATATATATATTATATATACATATATATATTATATATATACATATATATACATATTATATATATACATACATATATACATATATACATATATATACATATTATATATATACATACATATATACATATATACATATATATTATATATATACATATATATACATATATACATATATATTATATATATATACATATATATACATATATATATATTATATATATACATATATATACATATATATTATATATATACATATATATACATATATATTATATATATATACATATATATACATATATATATATTATATATATACATATATATACATATATATTATATATATACATATATATACATATATATTATATATATACATATATATACATATATACATATATATTATATATATACATATATACATATATATTATATATATACATATATATACATATATATTATATATATACATATATATACATATATATTATATATATACATATATATACATATATATTATATATATACATATATATACATATATATTATATATATACATATATATACATATATATTATATATATACATATATATACATATATACATATATATTATATATATACATATATATACATATATATATATTATATATACATATATATATATTATATATACATATATATATATTATATATACATATATATATATTATATATACATATATATATATTATATATACATATATATATTATATATACATATATATATATTATATATACATATATATATATTATATATACATATATATATTATATATATACATATATATATTATATATATACATATATATATATTATATATATACATATATATATATATTATATATATACATATATATATATATTATATATATACATATATATATATTATATATATACATATATATATATTATATATATACATATATTATATATATACATATATATATATATTATATATATACATATATATACGTATATACATATATATTATATATATACATATATATACATATATATATATTATATATACATATATATATTATATATATACATATATATATATTATATATATATATAATATATATACATATATATATATTATATATACATATATATACATTATATATACATATATATATATATATATATTATATATACCCGTGACTTTTGCATTGCAATGCAAGAGAAGTTGGAAGATAACGGCTTTGATGACCGGATTGTTTTTAGCGATGAGGCGACCTTCCATCTGAATGGCAAAGTTAACAAGCATAACACTTGCATATGGGGTTCTGAGAATCCTCATGAACTTCTTGAGCACGAGCGAGATTCACCAAAAGTGAACGTGTTTTGTGCAATTTCCAAGAAAGGTGTCTATGGACCGTTCTTCTTTGAAGAGGCAACTCTCACTGGTGAATCCTATCTCAACATGCTGGAAGACTGGTTAATGGCTCAGTTGGAACAAGCAGAATCTGATGACTTCATTTTTCAACAAGATGGTGCACCACCACACTGGAGTCTTAGAGTAAGGCAGTTTCTTAACACAAGGCTGCCTGGTAGATGGATTGGGAGATCTGGGCGAAGTGATGACGTTCTCATGCCCTGGCCTCCTAGGTCTCCAGATCTTACCCCGTGTGACTTTTTCCTTTGGGGCTTTGTCAAGCAACAAGTCTATGTGCCGCCCCTTCCAAGAGATATTGACGAACTAAAGGCTCGAGTAACGGCAGTTGTGGGAACCATTGACGTCAAGATGCTGGAACGCGTTTGGCAGGAAATGGACTATCGACTAGATGTCTGCCGTGTGACGAATGGTGCTCATATTGAGCAACTTTGAAGATTCCCCACAAAACTTGAAACTTTAACCTTTCCAACGGTACCAATTTAATTTTTCAACTCCTAATAGTTTTTGAGTTATTAAAAATCGTTATGTTCCCAAGACTTTTGAAACACCCTGTATATTGATATATATATATATATATATATATATATATATATATATATATATATTGATATACAAATCAAAGTTGGCTTTTTTTTCACCCTATCATAGTATTGGTTCATCATCTAACTGACGATATTATTAACTCTTATCCTCGAGTGGCATTTAGCTTTCGAAAATGGAGATGGATTCGTACAGAAATATCGCACGCCAATTGTTTGTCTGCACCGATACCACTTACACACCGCCAACTTCTGAACAAATAAAAAAAAATTACAAACTTCAATACAGACGCATAATCGAAAACAAAAATACTAGACGCACCTGACATTTCAATATGAAATAAGAAATAATCATCGTGGCATGTTTACATGAAAACACAAAAGAAAAAAGAAAAAGATATACATTTTTGTGCTAATCGACAGTTTGGCTGCAAAAGTTTTAATCTTGTAAACATGTTTATAATATTGCTAAAACCAATTTCCTCGAAATCATCACAGTTGAGCAAAACAACAAAATAAAGTAAATTAGTATCGATCAGGAAAATAGTTAAAATAGTTGTTTTTTAACGCAATGAAATGTGTCTGGTATTAAATAAACATTTTCGATCTCAGATTAACTCATGACTTGGAAAATGAACAATAATTGTTCACGATTTTCATATTTCAGCGATTATTTAACTAATATGTATAAGTCTATCAAGAAGGACAATTTTAGCTGTCGCAGTCATATATATATATATATATATATATATAGCTTGTATCTGTAAAAAATATTATATACAACGCGTATTGCTAGAAGTAGCAATAATAGGTGAAGCCTCAGATACTTATAAATTAAGTAATAGTAAAGGCGATAATATTATTATAAACAATACTGTTATTTGTGAAAAATTAGGATTAAAATTAGAAGAAAAGTACAAAAAACTTCCATGTATGCATTGGATACCTAAAATGCATAAAACACCAGTTGGCGCCCATTTTATTGTTGCCGCAAAAATGTGCCTCACTAAACCTTTAAGTAAGGCTGTATCTAAAGTCTTTAAATTAATTATAAATCAAATAAATAATTTCTATAAAAAAGGTAAATTCTATAGTAATATAAACCTATTTTGGGTGGTAAATAATTCAGATCTAGTAAAAGAAAAATTAGATCGTATTAATTCTCGTAAACAGGCTAAATCAATCTCGACATATGATTTGAGTACATTATATACAAAAATACCACATTTAGAACTTATTAAAGAATTAGGTAATACTATAGATTTAGCTTTTGCAGGAGAAAAGGTAAATACATGAACTTTGCAAAATCTTTTGGTGTAAAACTAAAAAGGGTAAGACGAGTGTGTCCAAAACTGGTCTGACAATGCTTATAAGTCACCTTATAAAAGAGAGTTACTTTCAAATAGGAAATAAAGTACTACTCCAAACAATAGGTATTCCAATGGGTTTGGATCCTCCATTTTGTGCACATCTATATTTACATAGACTGGACTATATGTCTATATCATCATTAATAAAAATGATATATCTAGAGCGTATAGTTATCATGGGTGTAGGCGATATATTGACGAGTTTGTTTGCAATAATGATAGCGATGAGTTTGCAAATACTAAACATTTAATATATCCTAAAGAGTTAAAATTAAACTGTGAACATAAGGGAACACAGGCTACTTTTCTTGATTTGGATATAAACATTGAAGATAAAATATTTATCTATAAACTGTTTGATAAAAGAAATTCATTCACTTTTCGTCGGCATTCCCCAGTAGAGGCGCCTCAGGCAGTAAGCAATGAACTTACTCCTCTCCAAAGAGGGGACGCAAAGCCTGGGAGGGTTGACCTCCTAGAACTGCACAGAACAGACCCATAGACCAGCGTAAATCAAGCCCCAAAGGCCAAGACAATACCAGTCTATAGGGTGCAATATCCATCGGAAGAGATACTACACTTTAATCTTGGCCAAAAGGAACTGCTTCACTATATTATATATATTTAAGGCAAAAGCTTGGAGTTGGAATCCCAACACGAATATTTTGTTGACAGTCGACGATTTTAATCAATTGACCGTTGTCCTTGGTTAAGTGGAGACTCATTAGTATAAAAACAAGGCACGCCACTAGTAAACGAAATCTCAATGTCTATATAAACACTTACAATCATCGAAGAGTGGCCTATTTGTTTTTACACAAGGATTTTGCATTATCGCTAATGTTATTTTTATTATTATTATCATTATTATTTGTACTCAGTTGTAGTTCTCACACAAGTCATCCTCAATGATTGCTCACTGATAACAACTGGTGATGTTCCCTCGAGTCTGACTGACAACAAGCCTTCCCAGATTTCCAGTACTCTCCACCGTTTTTTTTTGATAACCATTGAAAACAACTTTGCGGTATCGCAACAACCGCTTACCATTGATGTTTCGCTGGTAACAATTATTGATATTCTCTAGGATTAGGGTGGCAATAAGTCTCCGAAGGTCCTAGTTCTCTTCGCACTATTTCAGTGGAGGTCTGATTAGTGCTTTCCTTCTCCGTCTTCTAAACCTCATAGAACCGTCACAACTATTTTATATAGTATCAGCCAGGGCTAATGTCATCCCTTGTAGGGAGTTTCTAAAATGTATCATAGTTTCTGTTCCTTGGGTTCATGTGGTGCAGTTCTTCTGATCGTTTTTTTTCTTCTTATTGTAACTGCTACGTGACTGGTTACTGTTCGTGGCTTATGCTGGTTTATTTCTGCATTCAAGGATGTTTTCTTAAAATAGCACCTGTTTTCATCATTGCCGTTCTTTTGTATGGTCTCTGAACTGTTCCTAGTGCTCCTACGACTATAGGTATTATATTGACTTTCTTAATGCTCCATATTCCTTTTACTTCTCTAGCAGTTTCGTGTATTTGCTAAGGTTTTCCGTCTCATTGATCTCTACTCTATGGTTTGCTTGAACGCCACAAACTACGATTCAGCATGGTTTCTTTCTCTTGTTGATTATTATGATATCCGGTCTACTTGCTTGCGTGGGGTTATCTGTTTCCACCTCCATGTCCCAGACGATTTTGTGAGTTTCGTTTTACAGAACTGTCTCTGGTTTATGTTTATTCTATTTGCCCACGTGTTCGACATGCAGCTGTTTGCATATTTCCCCACGCAGTCGTGTCTTTTCTTGTATTTTTTTAGCTAGTTTGCTGCATACACTTATGTTATTTACTGTTTCGTTTATTTGTCCACACAATCTGCACTTACTGTTTTCCTATTTGTTTTAATGTAGTTAGTACTAATCGCACTGGTCTGTGCAGCTGTCCGTAGAGATTCCGTTTCTCTGTTAAAGCGACCTTTTCTTAGCTATGCCTAGGAATGTTGTTGCGTCTATTCTCTTCTAATTTTTATGAAAAATCCATCTACTTGTTTTTCTTCCAACTTTTTTTTTCTTGTCTTTTTGTTTCTGGTTTCGAAGCTTCCACGAGTTGTTCATTGACATGGTGTCTGCGGTAATCAGCCTGTCTATGTACTGCTTATGTATTTCTCCAGCCTTTTTGTGTCTTCCACCAAGTCTTCTATACTTACCAGTCTCCCCCCCCCCCTTCCTTTCTTTTTACGTAGAGTTTGTCCGTATCGTCTTTGGGTGCAGTGCGTTGTGCATGATCATTAATTTTCTAGCTTTATGGTCAAGGTGCCTGAGTTCCTTATTAGTCCAGCCAATGAAATGTCAAGAGTATTTTATTAACGACACTGCCCATGTGTGTATTACTAGGTTTCTGCCATATAAATTCGTTTCTAAGAGTTTCCTTGTTCTTCTCAGTTATTCTGCTCCAATATCATCTTAGATTTCTGTTGATTTTATGGTGTCAGCTTCCAAAACTCCCAAATATTTATAGCTATCCTGTTCCCCTAGCGCCGTCGTCTCGTCTTGGTGATTCTTCTTCTTCTACTTCTTCTTCTTATTATTATTATCATTATTATCATCAGTTTCTCACTTAGATATTTTTTAAATTCATTTTCCGTGATTTCTACCGAGAATAACCAGTTATCTTTCCTGAACTCTGAGTGATAACAATTTTCTCCATATTTCTCTGCATCTTCTTACAACAATTGCATTTACCATTAATTCCTCATGAGCAACGACCATTAGTCTTCGCTGTAGTTTAAGCGGAAATAAGCCTCCACATTTTTCCAGTAATCTCAGCATTCTTGCAGGGTTCTTTTCGATGTTTCCATCCTCCTCATCTCTTTACAACAATTTCGTGTGGTACCAGTCTAGTATGATGCTACCACTTTCGTGCGTATGTGTTTTTTTCTGAGATATAGGATCATGAGGTAATTTATTATTAATTACGCACTATAATAATAATAAAAGAAATTATAATTATTGTTATTATTGTTAATTTACTAGGATGTTTCAGTGAATGCATCATAAGTGATTTCTCACTTCGAATGATAAGTGTTGCCCCCTAGACACTTAGTGACAACAAGTCTCTCCAGATTTCCGGCACTTTTTACCTTTTTTGACAGCTATTGCAAATCACTTTGCGTTATCGCAACATACCCTTACTATTGGTTAATCACTAGCAACGACCGTTGGTCTTCTCTGGAATTCGAGTCGTTATGAGCCTCTTACAACCTTGTAATACTCGCATACGTCCATTAGACGTCTCGTAAATTAATTCCTTCCTCGGTTTATTTTGCGTTCTTGGGATGATGCTACGATGTGTGTTTGTCTTTTCTTTGGAGGGATGCATGTAGGATTTATGATCATTTATTATTTACTATTATTATTATTATTATTATTTTATTTGTACTCACTATGAATTTTTACACAGGTAATCCTCAGAGATTACTAACTAATAATAACTTGCCATTTTCCCTGGACTCTGGTTGATAACCAGTCTCGCACGGTTTTCTAGTACTCGCCACCTATTTTTATAATATTTGCAAATGAATTTACGTCATCGCAACAGCCGCTTAGAATTGATTTCTCGCTATCAACGACCATTGGTCTTCACTTGAATTTTATTATTATAATCATTATTATTATTAATTGTTTTTATACATTTACTTGTTGGAATAGATAAACTAATATAATAGACAAAATGCATTCTGTCTTAACGACTAAATATCTGGACAGCTCATTAAACGAAAGGCACAATATCATCGCCTACGTGTCGTTGTCTTTCTCGTTGTCGCCGTGTATTGTACCCATTGTGTCTGTCGCTGTTGACAGGCTTTTCTTAATTTGTTATCGTTCTTTGCGCCTCCCGAGACACTATTATCGACGCATGCGCATTGTTGGTTTGGTGATATTAAACAACAGTCGTCTGACTGTCATGTGCTCTTCCTGCCTCGTTTTCATATACTTTCTTTCTGAACACTTTAGAATGTTGAAACTGAATAGGAAATAACAAACAAGTTATTTATCTAAAGAGAATTGTCAACTGATCATGTGAGGGAATAAAACGCTCATTTTATCTGTCTGTCTGTCTATCTCTCATGATGTTCAAAAAGTACGAATAAGTTTATTTGCCCATTATTTAAACAGTCAACGCAAAGATCATATTAGTGTGTGATTATATATATATATATATATATATATATATATATATATATATATATATATATATATGAAACATGACCCATGTTCCGGGGTTCGAGACCGACGACCGATATTAACAATCTTCTTTGCACTGACGATTCCCGAAAAGGATGAAACGTACACGTATATAGATAAAAACAAACAAATATATATATATATATATATATATATATATATATATATATATATATATATATATATATATATATATATATATATATATATATTCTTTTTGTGATCCAATCTTCCTATTCGTCGAACAATAGATCTTGTACTATTGACCAAGGAGTGTAGGAAATCTCCATGTTTGACGAAAACGTTTTCGACCATCATTGGTCGTCTTCAGGCGGATGATTGAACAATGCAAAATAAAATTGGTGAACTTATTTAAGAAGACGTTTCCATGTGATTAAAAACATTAAAAATATTCAACAGCATTTCAACACGCCTTCGCACCTCTCATAACGGGCATGGTTGATGTTGGGCTTTTTTAATTGAATGAACAATGCTTCCATTATGGGGAGGCGAATACCGCAAAATGACACAGCCAGGATGGATGTACTACTGGTTAAGATGGTTCTAAAATTATCTTTGGAGATGTTATGTGCTGTAAGGTGTTTGTAAATGGAGCTTTGAGGGGAGGTCAGGTGGCAAGTTAGTCGACGTGAAATACTGGTTCTAGTCATGCTAATATACGTGTTGTTGATAGGACATTTAAACACGTATATGGCATTACTAGTTTAAGTAAGCCATTGTCAGAAGGATTATTTTTTATTAGTAAATTGCAAGTTTTAAACCTTTTATAGTAAATAATAAATCTAATTTTAAAGTTGTTATCTACAGGAGATATATATTTATGTATAATATTTTAATGATTTGTTCATCTACTTTTAAGCTCCATTTACAAACACCTTACAGCACATAATATCTCCAAAGATAGTTTTAGAAACATCTTAACCAGTAGTACATCCATCCTGGCTGTGTCATTTTGCGGTATTTACAAAGATATGCACAGAATCTGCGCCACTGACATGTCGAGTTTATCGATTAACAGCTATTATAAACTAAGATCTCATCAGGGAGAGTTAGAATCCGATCTTAACCTTAGATCATATTTGGAAATATATATATATATATATATATATATATATATATAGTTATTCAAACTTAACATTTTATATTTTTCGAATGTAAAGTTTTAATACCAAAGTCGCTCGATAATGCGAGGCTAAAGCTATGTTATGAAATATTTTTATTTAGTTTTAAACCATAACAAAATGTGAGAAAGGGTACATTCACATATTACAGAAAATTGTTGTTTTTTCTTTTTTTCGGCATACAATTGTTTCGGCTGATCCCAGAAATTATAAAATATTCATAAAATATTCTTAACATTCTACTGGACATATATATATATATATATATATATATATATATATATATATATATATATATATATATATATATATACATATATATATATATATATATACATATATATATATATATACATATATATATATATATATACATATATATATATATATATATACATATATATATATATATATATACATATATATATATATATATATATATATATATATACATATATATATATATATATATATATATATCAGTAAATGAAGAGAATAAAAAGTGTGTAGAATACAATATCTATTAAATCAGCAATTGTTTAAAACAGGGGATTTATATCACGAACTTATTTCATCATTCATTCCTTAATACATGGCTTTTTTAAAGACGTAATCTTATCGTAAAAGGAAATTCGACAAATAACTATATATATGTATATATAATATATATTATATTATATATATAATATATATATATATATTATATATATATAATATATATATCGTTTATTTATTCATATATATATAGTTTTTACATTATTTATTTTTAATTGATTATATTATTTGTAACACATATTTTATCTTATTATTTTTGATTTTTTTAAATATATATGTATTGATAAATAATAATTATTTTGATTCTTAACAATATTATTTTCTTTAATTATATTCTTTATCATTTTATTAAATGGCCATATGCATACTTCCAATCTCAGGAATAAATATACACTCTCCATACTTACATATAATTGCACGTATATCAATATGCCTATACAGACGTACACGTACAAATACATGTACCAACTTTTTTCTCTCTCTTTCTCTCAGTTGTTATAATTTATCCTAACTAAATTAGAAATAAGTAATGCTTATTTTTTTACTTTCCGAATTTGCGATTAATTTTTTCCTTGGTCAAGGAGTCTGTTTTTCTTCTAAAATGGTATTAGCCAGTATTTTTCTTGACATAATCTGCAATTAATGTTATTAATACTGTCATATATATATATATATATAGATATGTATATATATATATATATATATATATATATATATATATATATATATATATATATGTATATATATATATAGAGAGAGAGATATTTTAATTAATTAAGTTCCAATATTAACTGAAGTAACAAAAACATTATTTTTCAAAAGTGCTCAATATATATAAAGATTTTATATTAAAATAAATAAACATAGTTGGAGTATCCGACAATTGTTCTAGAACCTTGTTGGCTCCTCCTCAGGGATGTTACATCCCTGAGGAGGAGCCAACAAGGTTCTTAAACAATTGTCGGATACTGCAACTATTTTTATTTTAATATATATATATATATATATATATATATATATATATGTACGTATTATCATTACTATTAAATAATTTTATATGAACATCCATGTATATTTCGGCTTGTGAAAACTATTCAGTGTGGCAATTTACAGCTTACGCGTCGACAATGCTACTCGGTTGACTTCAAGATGGTGTCACTACTGCTTGTTTAGAACCAACGTCTAAGCTCTACTATAATGCGATAACGGCATTAATGAGAAGGAAACTGTCACAGTTATTCTTACGATATTAAGTTCCGAGACGATTTAATTTTAACGGAAAGAATCTTGCATATTATCTAGACAGAAATAGTATGTCCTTTATCAAAGTGTATTATCATTAAATGAGATAATAGTATATATACTAGCAAATATATGCTCCCTCCGGTCGCATATTTTTGCCCTGCTGCCGCGTCAGAAATGAACGCTCACCCGTAAACCGATGGAGCCCCAGTCATATTTCTTGGGTGGTTACACATTGTTTTGTTTTTTTCCATCCAAGAATATTTTTAATTATAAATAAATAATAAAAAAAATTCGACTCCACACTAATTTTTTTACCTTCCCCCATAAAAAGAAATATTTTAAGTTAAAAAAATAATCATTTTGACCGCCCTAATTTTTTTTTACCATCCCCCATACATATTAATATTTTCGGTTACAAAAAGTAAGAAACAACTTTTTACCCCCGTCCTCCCAAGTTTGTTTACCCTTCCCCACACATAAGAATATTTTCAGTTTTAAAAACAAAACACAAATTTGCCCCCTCTAAAAAAAATGTAGCTATACATAGTAAAGAAAAGAAAAAATTGAGGAGGCACCTCGGTCATATCAAAGAACTCATGTTCAAATATGCTATTGAAGGTGCCTACGTCATATCAAAGAACCAGTTTTGTTATTCTTTCAAAATGTTTACCCATTGCCGATATATTTATTGCTTAACTTCAATTTACAACAAAACACTTTGTCTTAACAACGTAATGAAAATAAAGTATGATAATGTGAAAAAAATCCTCTCACAATGACGTCACTTCCGGAAGGATTAGTCAGCAATTAATTTTTACAAAATGGTCACCCATTTACTAATGGCTGGGATATGCTTTGCTTAACTTCAATTTACAACAAAATACCTTGTCTTATCAACGTAATGAAAATAAAGTATGATAATGTGAAAAAATCATCTCACAATTACGTCACTTCCGGAAGTACCGGAAGGTTAAGTCAGCATTTTATTTTTCCAAAGTGATCACTCATTTACTAATGGCCGCGATATACCTTGCATAACTTCAATTTAAAAGAAAACACTTTGTCTTAACAACGTAATGAAAATAAAGAATAATAATGTGAAACAACAGAACAGATACTACACTACCTCCACACCTCTCAAAAAAGGAGGAGAAAATGCCTGGGAGGATGGTATCATACAAACAGAACAGATACAACACTACACTATGCCCCTGAATTGAGCATTTAAAGATAGTACATTAGTCTGAATTAGTATATACTATACTATTTCATAATAAGTACAATAGTCTTAAATTGTACAGTTTTGGCTTCAGACAAACAGACAGATACATAAACTTCATTATGATACTAGCAAATATATGCTCCCTCCGGTCGCATATTTTTGCTAGGCTGCGTGTCAGAAATGAACGCTCACCCGTAAACCGATGGAGCCCCAGTCATATTTCTTGGGTGGTTAGACATTGATTTTCTTTGTTTCCGTCCAAGAATAGTTTTAGTTAAAAATAAAGAAAAAAAGAAATTTGACCCAACCCGAATGTTTTTCACTCTCCCCCATAAATAGAAATATTTTTAATTAAAACAAAACAAAAAAAACAAATGTTTGCCCCCCACAATTTTTTTTTATCCTTCCCCATACATATAACTATTTTTAATTAAAAAGAGAAAATAATTATTTTACGCCCCCCCACACATAGTAATATTTTCAGCTAAAAGAAAAAAAAAAGAATTCCCCCCCCCCCCTCAAAAAAAAAAAAATGTTTTACCCTCCCCAAACATATTAATATTTTCAGTTAAAAAAAGAAAAACATTTTTTTTACCCTCCCCCATACATATTAATAAGACTTACAGACAGACACTGAGAAATAAACTCCATTATTAATATATATATATATATATGTGTGTGTGTGTGTGTGTGTATGTATATATAAATATATGTATATATAATTATATGTATATATGAGGTACGTATGAAAATCAATGCGTCTGGTGGTATATGCAATACATTTTATTGCAAAACAAATTACGTTTTTTCTTTCAAAGTTCCATGCATTTTTACTCTTTTGTCTCGTTGCGTTTTTGCACTGCGCGCATGATTGTTCCGAGTTTTCTTTTTAGGTCCTCCTTACAGTCATCCGAATGGTCTCAATTCCTTCAAAACGGACCCACTCGGAAAGAAAATGGATCAGGCAGAATATCATCATTTTAATAGGGCAATTCGTCCCGTACGAAGATGTATTTCTCGGTTAATAATTACTGGCTGGCCAGGAATTTGACAACTTGTCATGTTAAGGTGTAGACATGTAAAGAAAACTGCTATTCTTTTATGTGAATCATTTTTCACTAACCAAGGATAAAAGCTACTTAAGAATATGATTAATGAAATTGTCAGTTCAATAATGAACAATAATATGAGACGATCAAATTGGCAGAGTTTGATCACTTACAAAATCGTTCGACAAATATTTGTCGACATTAAACTTAGTGACGACCATGCTGTAGTCACGTGATATTTTGTTTTATAGATAGGAAGTTCTTGGAAATAAACCTTGTTCATGGATGTTTAGTTTGCTTTATTTACACTGATGAAGAAAGGAGTGTTCTCTGTGGTGGTTGTAATAAGATGAATTAAGGTTCTCAGTATTTTACGCGGAGAAAACTAATATTACAGTTAAATTCGCCCAAGCTATATAAATTTAGTCAAACTTCTGTTTTACAAATCGCTATGATGTAGAATTTTACCACTTTCATTCCGTCAAAAAATTAATAATCTATTGAATAAATGCCGACCACTTTATTAAATTGAATACTTTTATAAGTTTTGCTGATTAAATGTATAAACATGCGTTTGCTTACAACCAATGCTATACCGCTATTTTGAAATTAATGAGATCTTTATTGCATCCGGACGAACGCTAGGTTTATTCTGAATATCAGTAAAACAAGTCAGCTGCTATAAGATTTATTAAGCAAAAGTTAAATATGTTATAATAAAATAAATTCTTTTGAAAGCTATCCTCTACTACTTATTTATATCTCTGAAGTGGCAGTAGGGTGAATTTGATTGTAATACAATTACAAATAATTAGTCAATCCAGTAACGGTTAACACATCATGTTAGCTAACTAAATAGTATCTACCTGTTAATTGTAATTATAGTATGTTTGGTTTGTTTACGACACATCGACCTTGGGTTGTCCAATTTTATGTTATACACTCCCCACTGTACATGCCTTTAGTATATTTGATGCATGCTGCTATTGCACCCTTCGATAGTAGGGAATTATTGCTTCAGATATTCAAAAAGAGACTCGATGCCTAATTTTACCCGAGGTAATATTTGCATACAGCATCGCTGCTTTCATAGTCTGCAAATATATCCATTGTACCGATAATGTGTAGTTGGAGACAGATAATAAGCAATTATTCACTAGTTTGGCAGTAATAAAAATTAGCCGATTAGAAGAAATAATATAAGTATTCAACAGGGTCTTCACCCGAACACACACTTTATTTTACGCAATACGACATTGTAAAGATGAATACTTTTTTAATGCTAACTAGTATGATTTATTAGTAACTTTAATCTATTGTTTAATCGCTGTAGGCGATGAAGTTTTCATTGAATATGGGCGAAAGAACTGAGGTATTTCAACGATACTATACTATAATTGAGCCTTTTCTCAAGGAATTTATTTGGTCAAAAAATCACTTCAAGCTAACGCATGGTAAGGACAGCTAGTAGGATATAGTTTATTAAAAATAAATTATGTTAAATAGTTAAGGATGTGTGTAGCGAAAGGATAAGACAAAACTTCAGCTCTAGTCTCAATCCCCGCATTATAATTGGGCGTGGGAACAGATATGGCGCCATTTTCAAGTTTATATTTCTCAGATAAAACGATAACTGAGTATACCACACTAGGATACAGATGTCAACTATAGCTGCCGAATCTTTTTATTGTTTATTATAACAACTATAATCTATATCAAATGGACTTTTAGGGAGGAAACTAATACCAACGATTGTTACTTACTATATATATTTTATTTATTTTAATCTCAATCAAATATTTCATTGTTAAATATTCGGCACGGCGCCTATGAATCTATTTCGTTAAATACGATCACAACAATTAAATAACATGTGGTCTTAGTCTTCACTGTCTTAAGCATGTCAACTTCCTATTAAATTATGATACTTTAATATGAAACTAAAAAATAATCTGATGTTACACGCGATAATCGTTTGTAAATTTACATGTTTTTTTTACAACATGCTCTTCTTGTCCGTGTTCATTGTCTTCCTTCTTTTCTCTCTCGATATATATATATATATATATAAGGCCTGCCCCTTTTTCCCGAGATTCTCATGGATGGTTCTTCTCTTGAGGAGAACTCCACTCTGAAACTTCTTTGTTTTTCTCTCATCAAATCTTTCTCGTAGTTCATACATTAGACCCATTGCTCTTTCTTCTTCTCGTAAATTCGGTTCTCACTATCGCTCTAAACACTTTATAACATCTGAGGTCTTTCCCTATCTCTACAAATCCACAATAAGATCATGCATAGAGCCCTGTTGTCATATTTGGGCTGGTGAATCTCTGTCACATTGGAGGGTTCTTAATAAGGTGAGCAAACCTATCTGTAATTTGATTGGCTCCCAGCTTTCCTATACTCTGCTCACTCACTCTCTCAGATGTGATGTTGCTAGTTTAAATCTTTTCTATAAATACTGTTATATCATGTGTTCTTCAGAATTATGTGATCTGGTCCCTGCTTCTTTTGTCCAAACTCGTTTTATTCGTAAGGATAGTGGTCGCCATCAGCAGGATTTTTTGATACCCCATTCTAATGCAGCTTCCTATTCCAGTAACTTATCTCGAAGACCCGCAAGCTTCTGATACTCTCTCCCTGCTGGCTGTTTACCTTCTACCTATAATCTTGGTCTTTTCAAGACTGAAGTCAATAGGCATCTCCTGGTTTTCCGATAATCACATTTGCTCTTTTTAAGCTCCTCATATAAAGTGGCCTTATGCTTTGTCTTGAGCGATGTCCATAAAAGAAGTTCAAATATATTGATAAAATGAACATCAGTTTTAATTAAAAACACTTTAAACAGTTAACCCTGGAAACGTTTCTGAACAATTTAACATAGATACCCTGTAAATATAGTATACAAATTAAAGCATCCGTTGATGAGTATAAAAAATTACATTAGTTTTTACCACACATTATCGTAAGAGTTGAGCAACGTAAAGTATACACCGTCTTTGACATTCCTTACGTCATAATCTAGCGGCATGCAAGAGTTAATTAACACTCAGCCAGACGTTCGTGAGTATATCGCGGTAAAACAGTTAAAGTGATGCGCAGTTTATTTTATTTTTATAAATCAATGTTTTACCGTCACATCGATGAAACTATTTGTTGAATAAAAGGTATTTTGATTTAAGAAGCAGATATATTCTTATGACGTGTCCATCCAATCGACGCCTTTATCGAGGGAATTACTCTTTAAAACTTAAACGTGACATACCTTATACTATTAAAAAGTAAAGCTTGATAAATAGAAAAAAAGTAGCATTTCAAACGTCATTGTGATTGACCGACGAATATAATATTTCAAACGTTAGATTGACAGACCGACAAAATACTGTTTAAAACCTCATATAAACACAATGACGAAAATAAAATTTCGAACGGCAGCGTGACAGAGCGACGTAAATAATACTTTAAGCATTAGTGTGACACACAGGTTACAATACCATTTCAAAAGTTAGCGTGACATATTAGTAAAAGTTATATTTCAAACTGCAGCATGAAAATGGCAAAAATAAAATTTCACACATTAGCAAGACAGAACGGCGAAAATAATATTTCAAACGTTAGAGGTACAGAATGGCGAAAATTATATTTCAAACGTCAAATTGACGATTGAGTGGGCATTTCTCATTGAGATAACGGGATATATCTGAAATCAACTAATTAGCCGTTTCTGCGAAATTGGTGATAGACGTAAGCGATTTGATCAAAACAGAGGAAATCACTTTAATGCTTCTATTGTTTGCTTTTTAAGGTTCCTTTTCTCGTACCTGTCCGGGCAACTCATACCGGATGTAGCTGTCACCTCAATTACAGTTCAAGAGTAAGATGTATGGAAAATCGTAAATTAACGGTTTTGATGGGTAGGCGAAACGCCGGAAGAGGCGTCACTTCCGGACTATCGCCCACGCAGGAAAGTCATACATTTACTATTTTCCCAGATAGGCATGTTGTGGTTTTGGTTTAAATACAAATATTGATCAAGTCAGGTGTTGGACACGCAAAATTAGGCGATGAGCGCTTAAACAGATACCACTAGTAAAATATCTTTATTTCTGCCTGAAAGATATATCCTGAAATAAATGTACTAAATAATGTATACGAGTATCTTATGGGGTTTTTTCATTGCGGATAATCATGTCTTGCAGAAATAGAAGAAATCGTCAAGCAATCATCACTAAAATTAAAACCACTACCCACAAATAAATCACTCTTTACATCATATGAAATATTATTAAAATAAATAGTAAACATTTTCTGATCGGTCGTAAACGTTATACGACCATTACACCAGTTCGACGGGTGGGGAGGCTCATTATATTTCATGGTGACAGGCAGAGAGGATCCATCACGAATCTCTACCAGGTATAGATTCCGAACAGCAGAAACAGAAAAAAAACCAAAATAAATGTTGAAGTCTTCAGATTTTCTCAGAAATCAGACCTATTACACAACAACAGTAAATGGAGATCTACTGTACATTCATGTAATTTTATATGACAATCAAGTAGGTTAATATTATTTAGCCGGATCTGTACAGAATGGCGTTGGAATATGTCAGCGGCACTCTTGCGAAGCGCGTTGATGTCTATGTCGTTGATAATTCAGAGCCCTTTGTGAAAGTTTCACACCTTCGCCGCATGGGATTTAACAGATCCATCGAAACATTTTCACAAGTCCAACTCGATTTGTTCACCCGCTCCTTGGGGAATGGCAACACCTCCGCCGTATGGGCTTTAATAGATCGGTCGTGAAACGTTCACACACTTTTGACAGGTCCATTGCGAAATGTCTCCATCTACGGGGCATGGATTTTCACAGATCCGTTTCAGCAGGTTCTCGAATCAATCACTAAATATTCACAAATCTGTAGCAAAATGTTTACATCTCTAATGAAAAAGACGACAGTACGATGACTATCGCAATACATTCACAACTGCAGGGTTAAACGCACACTGAATGAACACGAAAGTGTTCGAACAGAATATTTTTAATATAACCTACATTTGAGAAAATTAAACAGTTTGTCTTCGTAGATTTACAGTTCTAATTCATATTAAAGTTGTCTGTAACCATTGTCTATATAAAATATAAACGTATGTGTGTCCTGCTCGCTTCACTAATCAAGTATGTAAATTTAACTTTATGAGAAAATAAAAGAGGGTTAATCTTTTACTTAATGTTCGCACTAATAGTAAGAAAAAGGAAAAGAATAATCATGCATGCAAAGTTAATTTTTATGAGAAAACTAATGGATGCTTATTCTATATAACTGATAATGAAATATAAAGGAAATACTTTCTTTAATTTTTATTACACATTTTGCTTTTAATAATTTTCTCACTAATATAGTAATTAATCTACGGACACACATATGTTTTATTTATAGATTGAAGAGAGAATGAGGTTTTTTTTTTTTAATTTATTTAAAGTAAAACTTATCTCGCGTATTTCTGTTATTGTTATTCTTTACTCGCGTATTTGTTTTCATTTTTAACTAAGCTTTACCTCGATGAATTGTTTCGGTGTATACAAAAAAGTTTGCCTCGCGTGTAACACCAGTTGGTAATCAATTGTTATTGAAAACAATAAATTACTTACCATGCTCCCGGAAAACGCTGGTAAGTCCTGCTACTAACTAAATATGTTGCGACGGTAACGCGGATATAACAAAACTATGACAATAGATTTTTGCAAATTTTATGTAAGCCCTCAGTAAGTATTTGTTTTAAAATGAACCGAGGAAAAAATACCAACAAGAACATAAAGCCGATGAAATTATATTCTTGTGTTTGTTTGTTTCCTTGAAACATTCAACTTATTGTATAGCGTTACCCCCAACATTGTACCATTTAGATTCAGCGTACTCAAACTCTTACCCGCTCAACTATTTTAACAATAAGCGAGATACAAAATGTTAATATAGTAAGGAATTTTCTTTATATCAAAATGTCGATGTATCATGTAATAAAATGTGAACTGGACTAATGCGAACGCATAAGCGTCATTGATATACATGTGCGAGGTAAACGCTTAAACTATTGAAATTATCAGTCTGAATTATAAGATACGGATTCTAAGAAACACAGTCAGCAACGTGGGTTTAAACTAATTTATTTGTAAACGTAATAATTTAGGTGTATGGCTCCCTAAACTCTCCCTATCACCAACAAAAAGAATACATTAAAATGGAATACTGATGTTATATAAATTGCTTATTCCTGTTCTAGGACGTGTATTATATATATATATATATATATATATATATATATATATATATATATATATATATATATATATTAAAGCAAGGCATATAGACATTTGTGACATTTTTTGGTGTGAATGAAATTTAAAAGTGTAAAAACGAGAGGAAAACAAATATTAATACATAAATCTACTTAGCCGGCTTTCGTCCACTATCATCAGAGTAAATACGTGTAAATAATTCATGCACTACGATTAAAAAGCAGTGACAAGTTTAGGGGAAAAATTGGGAGGGAGATCGCAAGTGGATCACATTAAGTCCTAGAAGCCACTCTTTTTGTTTACTAAGGGTTTTTTAAGTATTTAATATATATTGCTTCCAGGACTTTAAGGTGGGATAACGAATGTGATCTACTTATAACAGAAAACATGTCACTAGTCTAAGCCGACGCACATTCGGCGCTATTTATAAGATTGTGAGCAATAGCTGACCCGGATGTGTTGACTGAATTATTTAAATTATTTAGTCGGCCCTGGCATATTGCACGGGGATGTGTTGTTTTATTCTGGATTCAAAGATGTGCAGTGTTCGTTCCAGGTATACGGCATCGCACCGACATTTAAATTGATAAATAATATTACTGACATGTTGGGGTGGAAGAACATCCTTGTGTACAGATTTTAACAAAGTCGAGCAGAAAAAAACAATTCTAGGATTCGGAGCCTGATAACAACGACCTACAGCAAAAGAAATCTGGTTAGCAAAGTTTATGCTAATATTACCTAACCATGGTAATCCGACACATATTTACTCTGATGACTGGACAAAAGCCGGCTTAGTAGATGTGTGTATTGATATTTTTTCCTCCCGTTTTTACACTTTTCAATTTCATTTTAACCAAAAAAAATGCCACAAACGTCTATATTCCTTGCTTTTATTAAATGTTGTACCACTAGAAATTATATATATATATATATATATATATATATATATATATATATATATATTTATTTATAAAATACAGAAATTCAATGTAACATCAGTACCGTCGGTTTCAAAGCGGGAGGTTGATCCCGATTATCGTCAGCTGATAAACATATTCAGGAATGGTGGGACTTATTCGGTCACGTCTGAGGTCACGTAGTACGTGATTTGTGTGAAATGGGGGGGGGGGGTTACATATGTGTGCGTGAGGGGTTAAATTTAGGTTCTAATATTTAAATTGTTAATGTATATAAATATTAATGTATCAAATATTAGAACCTAAATGTAACCCCTCACGCACACATATGTAACCCCCCCCCCATTTCACACAAATCACGTCCTACGTGACCTCAGACGTGACCGAATAAGTCCCACCATTCCTGAATATGTTTATCAGCTGACGATAATCGGGATCAACCTCCCGCTTTGAAATCGACGGTACGGATGTTACATTGAATTTCTGTATTTTATAAATAAATATTTACGCTCTTAATCCTTCGAAATCTCGGATTTCTTAATTAATCGAGCACTCTGCTGGATTTTTCCTGTCCCACCACACAGCACTTATATATATATATATATATATATATAACGATTTCCGGTTCTATTTTCTAAAGAAATAACCTAAGAGAGTCTGGGGAAATTTGTCGATCAAATGTTAAAAATAAGAATAAACCGTGCGAATATATGTAAAAGTCAAGAACGTCGGATTAATCGTTGTAAAAACAACAAAAAAAAATACGCACAGTTATATAAATTACTTCGTAGAAAACAAAATCAATACGGAAACGGAAGATTTAGTTCAACTTTGAAATATGCAGGTGGGTGATTGCTTTTAACCGTCTTCAAGGACCCACTAAAACGAGCCCCTCATGACAAGTCAAAATTGATTCTAAAACGCAATTTCCTTTTCAGTTAAATGAGTGACATGATTTGTGCTACCATTTTACCAATTTCGTGTGGCTATGTAATTCACTCGTATCATAGCATCGATTCGATGGAAATGAGCTGCAAAAGTCATATGACGCATTCAAGGCGGAATACATTAAGAGCACCTGTTGTTTTAGTTCATAAATATCGATTTTAACCACCAGATCTTTACGGCATGATTATCTCAATGACTAATTTCCCACTGATAAAATTGTTAACCTTACGGTGATGAATTCCTAAAAAATTAAATCAAAATATACTACTGACCCTAATCTGTGCAATTCCTTACCATGAACAAATAAAATTACAGTTATACGCTACCAAAAACTCATTTGTTTAAATTTTTTCACCACAACTAAGAAATATTGTCGCTGTAGAAGTGCAAATGGCTACTGTGGTATGAGGCAAACCTTAGTGGGGAGTAGGGTAGCAGTAGATGTTTTTTTGCATCATAATTAAAATTATTCATGTTGTTACTGTCAGAGAGACACGGAGCAGGATAAGAATACCACATATAAGCGGTCCGAGAATAAACAATTATCGGGGAAAAATTTTACCTTTTTTAACATTCTCATACACTAACTAAGCATCACAAAGCTTTCTACAATATATTGTAAAGTGACGTTAACTCGCTTTAAGGAAAACAACTATTCCATTACGTCTATACACACTTTAATATGTATACTTTCCATTTCCTGTCGTAAAGCCATATAAGTTGCCGAGCAGATAAAAGACAGATAAAAGACAAAAGTGGCTTTAGTCCGGTGTTCGAACCCGGCGACAGTTGGTATAGCAATATATAACCACGCTAATGTGTCTTGTAAAGACACACCATATATATATATATATATATATATATATACACACACATACATCCGTATATATATACATACATACGTATTATTCATACATACGTATTATTTATACATACGTATTATGTATACATACATGTACAAACGCCGCTACACTAGCTTGTCGATGTTTCCATCTTTAGTTATTAGAAACGAAGATCTCCTTAAGCGGATGAGTCTGTTTTTCACTTAGGTGTCCATATAGAAAAAAAGAAAGAAGAAAGAAAATACAGAAAAACTCCAAATTAAAAACTGAAATAGCACATATTTAAATTTAAAATAATTAAAAACAGTTAAAAGCTAAAAAAAAGATTATCTATTTTTAGCAATAGTCTTGTATTTGATTGCCTCAATTTCTTAAGGCGTCAGATTGTAAGTTAAAAAGAAAGAGGGGAAGGCCGGTTGTCACAATTCATATGAAGGATATATAGTGGTAGGTTAGTATATCCGAAAGAAACAAGCGAGGCACAGGGAATGAGGCTTCATTGTAATGTCTACATCTGTCTACATATTTTAACCTATTTAATTTCTGGTTTTGTTTGTATAGAGATAAAATAAGTTAAAATTAAATGTCACAGTAATTAAAGTAAATAATAATAATAATAATAATAATAATAATAATAATAATAATAATAATAATAATAATAATAATAATAATAATAATAATTATATTTCTATATACTACTACTACTAATAATAATAATAGTAATAGTGGTTATAGCAATACTCATTATATAAGTAGTAATAATAATAATAATAATATATATATATGTATATATGTATTGATAAATAAAAATTAGTTATTATCATGAATTATATTCATATACAGTATAATCATTTATTTATAAGTTGTAAACTACACATACACTTTTGTGTTTCGTTCTTGGATGGAACTATCATATTGATCGTATGGGTTTATGTTGTACGAAAGTGCCCCCACTTCAACGAATCAACGTACTTAATTTTAACCTCTCTCTACATATTCCTTTTCTTTCGGCTAATGAAAATACGTATTTTTGTTTAAAAGAGATGTGGATGTGTTTCACTAAGTGGCCCAAACAATTGAGCTTACTACAGCACCCGATATGATAGATTTATTATTGCGGTCAGATTTTGTTTTCTATTATCGAAATTTATCTTTCGCTTATACATAAGATTTAAGATTTATATAATTAAAAAAATATAGTTTTTTTTCGGTCTGTATTATTTTAAACTTGCATGTTTATGCGGCATTGCCAGGAGTAATAGTATGTAATTTATTTTATGAAAAAGAATTAGTTTCCTACTGTTGTCACAGTCGATGTAGACCTAACTGTAACAAACGGAAACAACTAATTGATGTAAAACTTACAAAAATTGAGAACCAACGCATACGTGAGTTAACTCTTACTTAGAGAACGAATACTCGAGTAAAGTTTCACAAAGTAAATCAAAATATTAGTTTTACTTAAAAAAAAAACTAATCTGCCTCACTCATAAAGCAGCTGTGTACCCGTGAATTAATTCCTTATTTCGTCCGAAAATCTCAAGACCAAGAATTATTTCTATTAAAAGTGAAATAATTTTTTCGCTTGTTTGTCCTTATCACTTATTAATATTAAGCTCCTTTACGTCCCTATTCATACGTGATTATTCTTTTCTTAACTGCATTATGATCAGTTATTATAAAGATTAAGATAAAACCTCCATCTTTTGCTCATAAAATAAATCTGTATACATGAGTATTGAATCGAGCCGGACAGACGCATGCTCCCTTTTATTATATAACTTCTCTGTTCGCTATTTTTTTAAAATATAATTTTTTAATAGTATCATTCCTTTTGCTTCCATAAAGTTTTCTTTGTTTTGTAATTCTTAAACTATTTAAAATATACTATCTCACATGCTACTTAAGTGGTGGATACTGCTGACCTTCGCGGGTGTATAGCCAGGTTTCGTCGTGGCTGCTTGCGTCCCTCAACTGTAAATTGAATAATCATATTGACGCCGGATTTGATTTTAGAAAAAAGTTTATTTCACTTTACAAACATGTAAAAATAACCTGCACGTGTACGAAGGGGTGAGATATTCAGAAAGAATTACTTGGAGAGAGAGGAACCCTTATTATCCGAGGCAAGTTATTTTTGGCTATACTGCAGCCTCACCCCCAGAGGACCGTTCATTTCTCGCGTCTCGTTCGTCGGCTGATGCAGGTTCAAGCGACAGACTGCTCTCTAAACGGAAGTGACGTAATTTCCGACTTCCGCATAAGCTATTCCTCTCTTTGGGACACCCTCCTTCCGCCCATCTTCGCTGTATAACTTAAGGACACTGATTATTTAAAGTATGATGCAAGTTTCAATATGATGAAGCAGATGATGAGAAGGGTTAGATTTACATATGTCTATAATGATTTTATATGATTTGCCCGAAGAAACTTTGTGAGCATCAAGGTATTGTCACAAGCAAGGCAATGTATTGGAGCTACCTTTATCGATGCAAAGAAACAAGTATGTCAAGATTGTAGGTGGGAAGAGGACAAGCGACTTATTTTACAATTTATCGGATATATTCGAATTATTTTCTATGGAATCAGGAAAATGTAAAAAAAACAACAACATCGGGTGACGTTTGTCTTATAAAAAATAAAAATCAAATAAAAAAAGATCGTTTTAACATGTGTCCACTTATACTGCACGTTCAGCGATTGAAATAATATTTCAAACTTAACCGTGGCAGAGCGATGGACGTAAATAAAATCACATAGGGATGCGTAGCCGTATTTACACCTGCTATTTCTAGCTTAAGTGTGACAGACTGACGGGCATACAGAAAATCAAATTGGGATGGACGGACGCATATAGACATGCTATTTCGAACTTAACCGAGACAACGCGAAATCAATGATTTACAACCTGACGGGTGATAGACCGACAGATGTAACATCTTAAAAGTAAGCATGAAGCAACGACAAAACAACTTACAGATTCACACAAATAATGTTTTCAAAAATCTAAAAATAAGAAATAAACAACATAAATGCTATTTTAAACTTATGCCAACGGTCAAAGTCTTTTACAGAGATCCGTGGGCGCGTCTCAAACCACAACAACAAACTGTTATCTGCACTACTTTCTCTCTAGTAAACAACGACTGACCGTCCCTTCCAATAATAACTGTTCTTGTCTAAATATTATTCTTATTTTAGGATGCAGATTCTAGGCAGGCGAGAAAAAACAGGGATCGTAAGTGAGGTTCGCACAAGATAAATTCATTTTCATGAGATGGCAAAACCAATACAGCTCTAGATGGAACCATCTCTTGTTATTGTATAGTGACACCTGATAAGGACACAGCGACAAGTAGGCGTTTACTAGATAACCTCAACCCGACCGATTCCATAGTTATCGTACATATTTTCATTTATATTAAGCAAAACTTCAAGTGCATTACAGTATACTTTTTAAAAATTGTTATTATTATTATTATTATTATTATTATTATTATTATTATTATTATTATTATTATTATGTCCCCTAAAACCCTATAAAATTAAGGAAAAATGTAATCCGAACAATATTTATTATTATTAATTGATGTCTAATACCTATAGTTACAATTTCACGAAAAGCTGAATATTTACAAAGAGCCTCAGCGCTTTTTTTACCCCCGCTGCATAAACTTAATTAAAATAAATATATCCTACCCCACGATTCCTAACGCTTACCAACTTTGTTTTAACATTATAATGATTATAATGATAGGTTAATAACTTTAGAAGTTAATTATCTAGATAGAAATATATAAATATATACACATACTTACATTTATATTAATAAGACATTGGCTTAGAAAATATCAGACAATTTGACTAATGCTAACATTGCTGATTATCAACACCGATATAAGTACACAATTCGACTTCCATGAAATCTAAATCGACCTTTAAAATATATATCTTACAAAAATAAGCCCTCTCCCCAAAAAGAAACGCAGTGACCATTGTTTATTTTGGTCTCCGTCGTCTATTCTTAACTAACCTAACATTCTTTTGCCAAATAGTTTTATTAACATATTTTAGCTCGATAAGTAGATAAGTAGATAACTATGCGGTGTTTGAGTGCTCTACATTTTTTCACTTGAGCATCAGAGGATGCGGGGAGACTTGATTCTACCATACTATATCATCAACAGGAATGTACATATACCTTTTGACGAGTTTTTCATCTAAGTCCCAAGTCATGATCTCCGCTAGCGACCGCAAAATTTGTCCCACAGTTTTTTGGAGAGTCAATAAAAGAAACGCGCATTATGTGTCTGAGTTTCTGTAGACCAACCTGCCAGAGGAGGTTGTAAGGATGACTACTGAATTCATGTTTGAAACGGAGTTGGACAAATATTAAGACTGTATTTTGATCTAAATTGCTTCCACCTGACCTTTTTACATGCTTTCTTGCGCTAGGTATTTGCCAAATAAATGTAATATAAGTTAATATAGAAAATCAAATCTGAGCAAGGTTAAAATCTTCAAAGAAACTTCTTTGGTAACTTCTAAGATTCCCATTACTGTGCAAACCCCTTCCATGTTTATTACAAATTTAATGCCTAACCGATTTTGGTCGAACAATGTAAAATACTTGTATGCATCTCTCTAGCTTCTTATGATGGATAATATTTCTTTAAACTATGCCCTTTTTGACTTTTAAACAAGCCATATAACCACTGAGACATAATGCGCTACTCTGATTAGGGGACATATTTACAGTCGCATCCAAAGTAGGGAATTTTGCAGCAAGATGGACTGACTTCCTACACACAATTATAATATATACTAGACTACCCATGACCCGTTGGATCACAACCACTACCATTATTTATTCCACAAATTACAATTTATTCTATGTTAATTAGCTCGACGTCTGACGACGTGCTTGTTCGAATATTGAATCCAAATATATCCATAACAACAGTTTCATTTATGAATGCAAGAAAACATCATCTTGTCCACTCTGTAACTTCCTGGATTTAAGAAAGAATCGGAGAAACAATTATCCCAAATAAAATCAAGCCTGTCATATAGGCTTAACTCATACGATTCATACGATCTTACTTTCTCCGGAAAACGGAGAAAATATAAGATAGGGGGTAACCTTCTTTGAAACTGTTTCTTTATGTTCAA
Organism: Sepiola atlantica; assembly: GCA_963556195.1. Lineage (NCBI taxonomy): Eukaryota > Metazoa > Mollusca > Cephalopoda > Sepiida > Sepiolidae > Sepiola > Sepiola atlantica. The sequence goes on along the minus strand of OY744515.1, from coordinate 217,061,643 downwards.
AGTATAACAGCATCGACCATCATTCCTGCGTAATCCCCGTCCTTGTGGTGAAGTAACTCGATAATAATTAAGTCACAGACGAATAGCCCTACCTATACAAATGAGAGAAGAAAAAGCACCGGTCAATTCATAGAAATGTAGAATGAGCGAAAAGGCCATTGTTCGGATAACACACCGCGTTCACACTTTAAAAAGCAATGTCTCGTAGAACACATTCCAACTGAAGCCTACAAAATCGATATTCAACCGGTTGTAATGATTTGGAAGAAATATTCTTTACTTTATCGCAGAATTGTAAATTCCGGTTAACTTGATCACCATAGCGACTGTGGAAAACGCTCACAATACTCACTATAGAAATAATAACAGTGTTTTGCAACGCATTAAGGTTGCGCTTTTAGAAAAGTTCCAAAAATATATTTGCAGCAATGCTAAAGGCCAAGCTAGAAATTCACTGCACTTAAATATTTTATAGACTTGACATTCTGTGCTAGAAAGTAATAGAAACATCTGTTTTGGGGATTTTCAAAAATGTTTTACTGCTTCAAAATGAAACGGCAACTGCTTTCGATTTGCCGCAAATGGATCTATGTTGTCGATAAATCAAATAAATGTACCTAATACAAATATGTATTAGTGGCATGAGAGATACAACACACATCTATATAATAATACGCTGAGGCATATAATGTCTGTACGTACGATATCATCTTTCACACACATTAAAACAAATGAGATCTGATCGGCAAAGTAGTGGTTGCGTATTGCTGTGATGCCACTATGGTAAAAAAGTTCCTACGTTACAATTATAAAATGAATTGTTCCTACATCAAATTATTTTGACTGATAAATTAAGGCAGTAAACATTTAAATAGAATGATATTCGTTTCATGTATTTAAATAATGTTTAGCTGATTTTTTTTATTTTTACGGTAAAAAGAAAATATTAACTTGTTTTTCAAAAAATAAATAATTATTTCAAAAAATAAATAAAAAATAAACTTACTAGTTTTGTTAAAAAAATAGCTGTAAATGACGATAATTTTTAGAAAAGAATTAAAGGATTTTACTTAATAATATTGGCCCTAACAGCCATTTATTATTTAAAATGGAATAGTTTTGTAAACAGTAAATTATACAGATTAATACAAAAATCACCGTAGAATTATCACGGGATTCCGCTTCCATAATATTTCTACCTTAGTGTATAAAATTATGAGAATTATTCATTTAAATGATTTATATTATTTTAAACTATTTTCAAAGTTATACATATTAAACAAAATTTGTTTAATCTAGCTAAAAATTCGAAAATTAGTCTGCAACTCTATATGCCCACACAACCTTCCATATATTGTGGAATCAGTACTCTAGTGAGGGAACTCATCGGTTGCCATCACCGATAAGGCATAGCACTTTGTAAAAGAATAGATCACCGAAGGCAGCTGATTATGTGTACATAAACATTGAGATTTCACTCCTTTTCTTATCTTGGGCTGACGTAGTGAGTGCGAACCTCAACTGTCGGCTATCTATATAAGCTTGAAGCAACTGCACATCTAGCTAAACTGGAAAGTTGCGATACACGAGTGTCAGAAATATCATATCTAATATTACTAATTATCATGGTTGAAAAGTCTTATGTTTTTTTAATTATTTGTTTGTTTACCATTCCATTATATCAATGGATATCTATCTATCTATATATATATATATCTATATATATCTATATATATATATATATATATATATATATATATATATATATATATATATATATATATATATTAGTTTGTATTCGCTCTTTAAGCGGTACTGGGACAGTACCTGTGTATATCAATTTTCGATCTTTATCTAACTTCTTCCACTTTGTAGCGTGTACGATCAAAATATGTGAAATTACGTAAAAAAAAACGCAATTAGGATGAATGTATTTATGTATTTATTTTATTGGCAAAAACATTAGAAATAGTGTTTTAATTCGAAAGTAATTTTATTTGAATTAATTCCAAATATGGGGTATTACTACATTTTTTTTACATTCTAATAAAAGAGTAACTTAGTTACAAAAATATATATTTATGAATTGTGTTTACGTTCTCAGGTTATGTTAATTCATAAAAAAAACGTTCTCAGTTAAAATGAATCCAGTACAAGCAGCCGGAGGCGTGCCCCTTTTCTTCCTCATATACTCATTGATCGCTCTGCTCTTGAGGAGAACTCTTGAAATCTTTATTTGAGTTCATACATCAGAGCTATTGCTTTTTCTGCTTCTCATAAAGTCGGTTCTCTCTATGACTCCAAACACTTTCTCACACCTGAGACTATCCCTATCTCTACACTTCCACAATCAGACCGTGTATGAAGAACTTCTGTCATATTTGGGTTGATGCATCTCTGGTCCATTTGAGGGTTCTTGATAATATACAAAAACGTATATGTAATTTGATTAGCGCGGCCCTTTCTTTTTCTCTACATCCCCTCTCTCACAGACGTGATGTTGCTGGTCTCAGTGTTTTCTATAAGTACTATCATGGCATGTGTTTTTCAGAATTATGTGATCTATTTCCCGCTTCTTTTCATCCAGCTCGTGTGACTCGTTGGACTAGTTCTCTCCATCAACGGGCTGTTTTGATGCCTCATTGTTATACAGCTTCCTATTCCAGTAGCTTCTTTCCAAGAAACAAAGGCTTGTGGAACTCTCTTCCTGCTGAATGTTTTCCTCCTAACTATAATATCGATTTTTTCAAGATTAAGGTCAATAAATAACTTTTGTCTTTGTGATAATCATATTTGTTCTTGTTAGCTCCTTACATAAAGTGGGTCCATATCTTTTCTGGAGCTATTTCCATAAAAAATAATATAAAAATTAGTTTTATAGATTTCTTTGAAAGAGAAACAATAACATTTCTTAAGTTCAGGTTACAGAAAATAGGGACATAAAGATACACGTTACTTAATTTCCCTTTGTAATATTTTAGTTTAGTAATGCCTAATACCTCTATTCACATTTTAATATATATATATATATATATATATATATATATATATATATATATATATATATATATATATATAAGAGAGTAGAAAGTTGACGATGGGTTTTCCTTCGGCAGCCTCATAACTCGCACTTCCCTTATTTTGTCTCTTAGTCCTCACATTCTAAGAGTTATGTCCGTGACAAAGTGAGAAGAATTGCTGTTTTCTAGGTCGGAATTTATCTATCTTACACTTACCGCTGACTAGTCTTTCACCTTGAAGTAGTAATTATTTGTTTAGTTTCATCAAGTGTCTTCATACGTTTCTGGAGCGATATATATATATATATATATATATATATATATATATATATATATATATATATATATATATATATATATATATATATGAAAATTACTTAAAAACAAACATCACGAAACGAGAAGACTTTTTATTCGAAAAAATGGAAACATTATAAAACATATATTTCGTCCTTCAAAAGCCTTTTTTTAATGAGATATAGACATTTTAAAATATATGTTGCATCATTGTTGAGATATAATAGACTTCCCGCCGTACACATCCAACTTCTCACGGATTATTGGAAGTTGTTTATTGATGCCATGTTTGCTGCAGAGAAACGCTGGTCACGTGTGTACAGTATTTAGATTTAGTATTCATACTTTAGAAGATTCGGTTAATTAAAAATAAGAGAAATCACTTAAAAACCAAAATCACGATGCAACGAAAACAATATTATAAATCAGTTTGTTCGGTATTCACACGACTTTCAATGAATAACAGACAATATTATTGCTTTTTATATAGTCATTTCAGATCTGAGGAGGTACATTGTCAAGCATCAATGCGAGTTGGCTCAACTGGTGCAAAATTACCGCTATCATTTGTGACGGCAAGATGAGCAACCGTCTAACATCGAAGATCTACCGGGCTGTTGTGAGATGTCTCGCTTTGTACAGAGCGCAGTTTTTAATGACAACAAGGAAGACGGGGCGAATATCATCACTTATAGAAACAAAAAATGCTACGGTGGATCTCGGAAGTTATACTATTCGACTGCATATGTAATGACGACAGCGATAGGTTCTACATTATCGCACCGATTGAAGGCAATATGAGGGAACGGCCGTTAAGATGGTTTTGATATGTACCGGGAAAGACGAGAGATTATAGGTTTCCGGAAGTTCAATTATTAAATCGGCTTACGGCCAGCATAATGATATCCGTAAAATCGTCTTTAACCCGGATCAAGCTAGTGACCATGCCAAATGGAGATGAAAATCTATTATTGTGTGCCCTGCCGTAGTTGGAGACTATCATACGGGCAGAATACGAAGATATGAAGAAGTACTGTAGGGCTCTTGCTTTTGCCATTTCAGTGATTTACGTAAAACAGAACTGCGAAAAGAAAACTTGAATTCATAATTTTCAGTGTCGATATAAATTTACATCAATTCCAGTTATACATTTTTATATTTCCTCGTACATAAATTGGATACGATTTATTTTCTCATTTGTTAGTTATATTTTGATTCTTGTTTTTCTTTTGCGTTGAATATGACCTCATAAACGTACACTTCTGTAATTTAGAAATTGGTACATACACTGTTGGAGTCGTAACAGTAATGTAATTATATAAGTTATTATAAGACGAAAACATATTAGGAAATATGTCATTTCACAAATGCCAGTGTCTTTACAATAGTGTATTTTCATAAATGCTTAAACCGTTTACAAAGTTACAGCATTGATAATGTAAACTAAAATACGACAATTTTCATAATCTTAAGTTCAGATAAATGCGCACCTATTTCACGTTTGCAAATAGTTTATTTTCATAATTATTTAAATATATAATAAAAGTGAATTAGATGCAGTTGATGCACACCTATTTCACGTTTACAAAATATAACAGCGATTGATGGATCGACCTAACCTGTAAAAATAACATACCAATATGTTAAAACAAGTTGATTGATTTGAACAACTATTAAGCTTGTTGGAAACACCAAACATCTATCAGTAGACAAAAACACTACTTATTTACTTTAAGATATCGATCTCGAAACACTAAAATAAATACTTTTTTTTTAAGTTGATTTAAATCAGGTTTCCTGTTAGTTTGGTTTATCGGAAATACATTAGTTCACTTGAAACGGAGATGATGTCGGTTTACTACTTCCGTGTGATTAATTATTTTAGCAATTAAAATGCAAATTTAAACAACACCAACGGTTGTCATGACACAATGCTTTATTTGACATTGAAGCAAAACAAGTAAAAGCTAGCTTTATACGAAAACGTTGTGTTTCTAAGCTTCCTGTGCGAGAAACTTCGTAATATGTTCATGTTGTATGTATATAGGAAAAGTGCCTACGGGACACAGGTGACTTGTCATTGCTTTAGTATTATCATAATCATATCATGCCAATGTTGGATCCATTATTGGGCATTAAGGTTATAGTCTAAAAAATCTTGGTCAGTACAAGTTTGCATATAACTTCAGTCATCGATGGTTGGTTCCATTGTCTTTATGGGATTTCCACAAGGGCATTTGCTTGTTGTTGTTGGTTCCCACCCGTGCAGGTTGGAAGCTGTGCCTAAACCATTCGCTCTTGCTCGGTTCGGGGTAACCAGGTATTTCTCTTAGAAGACCGTTCCATGCCTTGGGTTCTTGGATAGCTTCGTCAAGTAGTCATTCTAATATTTCCATCTGCCAATCTGGTAGTTCTGTGACTGTACAAGGTCAAACTCTATATGGCTACACACCTGCTAGTTGATTTCAATCTGTCTCTTGAATATGGGAGGTTCCTCAGTCAGTTTAGTATTATATATATATATATATATATATATATATATATGTATATATAAATGCAATAGTGAAAACAAATAGAAACAAGCTTTTGTTCTTCATAATTTGTTTCTTTTTCCTATTGCCTGATATTTATTTCGATGAATGCAACATGTATATAAGCAGGTTAAGACGTGATATTATTACTCACGTATAACTGTCTCGATTTTGGTAAAGCTGGCATTCGATTGAACGCCGTTTGTTTGTTTATTTTGTTTCTGCTTGTCTTCAGACAAACGGATTTCTCGTATTACAGTAATAAATATTTAGTTGAACACATTCTTGGGATGCCTGTGACGGAATATTTTAACATATTAACATAACAAACCGTAGCAATGAATAAACTATCTCACAGGCTAAGAACGCGTAATCAAATACACTACCAAATGTCAACTTAAAGTATACTGTTATATATATATATATATATATATATATATATATATATATATATTTGTGTAATTAGGCAGCATTCCTTCTCTAATGCATGTTTGATTAAACCTTCTGTTTATTTATTTTTTGATTCGTTTGTTATACAACATGGACGACAATACAAAATCGGTCGTGCGACGAATCGCAAAAACGAATCAAAAGATAAATAAACAGAAGCTGGCGCTACTGTTAAACCAAACATGTTAAACCAAATATATATATATATAAATATATATATATATATATATATATATATATATATATATATATATATATATATATAAATGTGTTTAAGTGAAAACAATGTTTACGTTAAAGCTCAATAGTGTACGACTGGAGTTCTTAATTTGACATCATGTTAACCTTAGTTATTCTGAGAAATATTCCATATTTTTTTAAAAGATACTTTTATTTACAAACAACCATTTCTTCCAATGCCATAAACATACATTTTTATGATATACAAAATATAATTTATATTAATTAAGAGGCTTCATCAGTGTATACATTTTTTAGGTCAGGCTGGAAAAGTAAGATCGATCTATCATCCATGTGCTTTATACATATTTGCTTTTAATTAAAAATTATAACGGCAAAGTTTATTTAAATACAGTTGTATTGTGTTAATAATGTCTGGGTGTCTCTTTTCTTTATAGTGCTCATATATAGCTGATAAAAACACATTTGACTGTCTTTGAAATGTGTGTTTTCATCGATTGAATATGAGAAGGTAAAACAAGAGGGAATAAAAAGATAGCATCACCCCTATAAGCCATGAACGTATATACACAAACATCACAAAGTTGAATAAGTTTTCCCGTTATGATGTTAATGAAAAGTATATATATATATATATATATATATATATATATATATATATATATATATATATATATATATATAAGAGAGAGAGAGAGAGAGAGAGAGAGAGAGAAGGAGAGAGACAGAGAAATTAAATGAATTTTGAATGAATTTTATTTTCCAGTCTGAATAACTAAGGTTTACAGTTGCCCACAAGTACACGCAGTGTCGAATAGTTTTCTTCAGAACTTTTCAATTTGAGAACATTTCTGTTTCGTGTATTTTTCTGATGATCTTGAGGTGTAGCAGAGCCGATATTGATATAATAATGTTGGTTGGCCGACCTCCAGGAAAACGAGTCGTAAATATACATCTCACAGGAATGTTATGTTTTTTGGAAAATGTTAAAAAAATATAACCACGATTATTAGAATATGAAATGGAATTGTCATTATATATATATATATATATATATATATATATATATATATATATATATATATATTGACCATATGAGGCATAGTGCATACGGGCTTGATGTATTGTTCTTAAAAATAATACCTTCTGTAATAGAGCAAAATAAAGTTAGCATTTAAATAACTCAAAACATCAAGTCAGTATAACGTAACGATATAATTCGCCCTCAACCAGGCTTGTCAGATGCGATGGGTGATTTCACATGTCACGATAAGTGAAGACGCCTCAATATGAGGAAACCTACTTCACATTTAGTAGCCGTCCTCCAGCAGAACGGTACAACTAGATTTCAGGTGGTTCACACTCTCTACTTCTGTGTAGAATAACCTACCCTTGTCGTCGTTACTGAGACCACTCATCTTAACATCAGGGGCCATCAACCATTGATTTTGGGGCAGTCATTATCCTTCTCTCCATATCATAGGGATGAATAGGGATTTCAACGTCAAGACCGATTTTAATGTTTACGATTCGCGGCTAATTAAAGAAATCTGACTCACACTTACCAGTCTCTTTCTCGCCGTAATGCATTCAGCAGTGGCCACCCTCAATTAAGTGTACCAATGCTTACGTATCATCTGATGACCATCATATTTATTTTCATTTTATTATGGTGGGATTTAATTTAAAACTTGACTGAAATGTGTACTATGAGATAAACCGACTAGCATTGTGGAATTATAATTATTTATATAATATATATATATATATATATATATATGTATATATATATATATATATATATATATATATATATATATATATATAATCTTATTTCGAGACCTGAAGCTCGTGAGCTCCTGAAACTGCTCTCGTGAAACAAAATCAATTTTGTAGTCAAAATGAAATAAATTATCATTTATATATATATATATATATATATATATATATATATATATATATATATATATATATATATATATATATATATAATGAAAAGAAAAATTGTCGAAGAGTGATAAACATTCACGGATGTCTAAATTTATTTCAAACTTCAAATGTTCAATGCAAGGTATGTTCTGTAATAAAATTATGTTGATACGTTTATAGCTCTTTCCTTAAGCCAAGGCTTTTCAAAGATCGAAATCTTATCATCAGAGGAATTTTACAGATCGATAAGTTGGCAATAGAAAAGCCAAAGTTCAACATTTGAAAAAATATTAAGAAAATGATGGGTGAAAAAAAGTTCGAGTAAAAAGGTATTGGGTTTGTCCAGGTGGTAATTGTCCATCAGTAAGGTGTCTAATGGAAGAGGGTTTCAAAGAAGAAGAACAAGTTTCTTAGAGGCATCACGGGAAGGCGTTCAAAAAGAAGTAAATCCAATGGTGAAAATTGAGTTCAAAGTCGTAGAACATTATGAAACATATTTTGTTTTACGGCTATAGTTTTTTGATAAAATGGAATATAATGCTTCATTGTTTATTGGGCAAGCGGAGGAACACTTTTAACAGTAAAATGTATGGATGCACGTATGTATGTTTGTATGTATGTATGTATGTATGTATGTTTGGCTAGATATTATGCGTTATATGATGTAACGCGTGTGCATCGTCAGTCACCATATTTAATTATTCTTTGTATTTACAATGTGCAATCTCGAAACAATCATTACAGCTTCACTTGCAGATAAATGAATTATTATTTCATGACATTATTGAGCCACACGAGAAATCAGCACAATTCGTGTTGGGCTATGCTTGTTCTGTTTATGGAATCGAGCTATTTCCTAGCGGATAAACTTAGACGAGTTTTCGGTCGGGATCCAGTGACGTGTAATGGCTTTGAGAAACGGGTAAACGCGATGTGCTTAAAATATCTCTGGCCAGAACGCCGCATCGATAAGGGTATATAATGGCGTCGTATTAATTCTTTTAATGCGACTACTTCATGAATAGAACGTATTCTGAACATCCATAAGACTCCAATACTACACGCTCATAAACGAAATGTTTTTACTTCTGAGTTATAATGGTCTAGAAGACAAACTTTTGCCATCCTGATTTATATTAAAACCGGCAACTTTACACATGAATAGAAAAATAAAAGCCGGATCTACTTACCCCAAAATCCTCAAATCGATGTGACACCAATATTCGTACGCAGAATACTGGGAAAATGGAAATTAGCAGAGTTATGGATCTATCCATATGTTTTTACACAATCTGTTTTTCGTATAAACTCTATCTCGTTCTCTTTGTCTGTGGAATACTCAGTGGCTAAATCCGCTTACTCAAGTGTTCCTCTCAGTTCTCTAGAGACGATATTTACTTGCCTTCCACAGGGGCAGAGTTAGACACAAGGCTTGTGTTTAATGTGGGGCAACATTGCTCCTCAAATATGGCACACTGGATTGGAACAAAAAATTAAATTGTCTCTATCTAGAAGGATTCTTCTTTAACTGACGAAGGAAGAAAAATGAAGTACAGTATCGGAACAGATACTACGCATTTCTCCTAGCTAAAATACTAAATTCTCATAAGTCTGTGTTGCTTTTAACTGAGTTAAGCAATGGCAGAATAGGAGAAGTGCAACTGAGGATAGTATAATCCTATTATTCTAGAATATCGTTACATAATGAAACAAAGCTGAGAGATACCAGGGGTTCTGATTGGGACAGAGCTTGTTTGAAATAGTTGTTTTTATTTCAAATTGATATGATATGATATATGATATATTTCATATTGATAGTGTCGCTGGTAACAGTACCAAAATATAAAAATCTTACTACACATAAACGTTAAGTCACATAAAACATTATTTCCGTAAAACGTTGTCTATTTCAAAAAAAAATTCAGATTTGAAAGCATTTAAAGAGTTCAGAACGTAAAACGCGATACATCTAATTGGTTTGAATTGAGACCTTAAACAATAAAAACACGAATATATTTAATCTAAACTCCGAATGAAAGCTGATTTGAATTTAAGTCAAACGGAAATTATTTCGGTATCATATCATGTAACACATAGTTTTGGGGTGTCGTTGAGTGTTGAAATGCAACACTTTTTGTAGGGACCGTTTCGTGATTTGGAAATCGGCGTTTATCGCGTTTTGCATTCGAACTCTTAATTTATTCCCTATAAGTTAATGAATGGTGAATATTTTTTGTTAATCAGATACTTATCTAATACTTTACTGATCTACGCAGTGGTATTCATGCCTAGTAAAGACATTGCTTCAATATATCACAGTGAGAGTTAGATTAGTCTTTCCAGTATCCATAGGGGTTTTCTTTTATAATAACACAAGCAAGAAGACCTGGCGTTGCCTCGTATTAAATATGGTACTCTATACACCCTTGTCTAAACACATAACACCATATTGCCTCGACAGTCAAGGTCATTTTAATAAGTCTCATGTTTCTTTAAACGCCTCCGCCCATGTGTAGAGAGTTACAGAAGAGACGGTCGAAATAATGACATCATAACGTTAGAAACCATGAGACAGAGTTGATAATGTGTGCTTTTATTTTGATTGGGGGTAAACGCACATGGTTCCTAGCCTCTATTAAAGTCATCTACACCCTGTATTCACCCTCAGGTCTATCATCTGCAGTTAAGTCTTGTTTTCTTTTCAC
>OY744515.1:217028010-217043010 GCA_963556195.1 Sepiola atlantica | reverse complement strand
TTATTATACCTTTTTATTTTTTTTTCCATTCAAATAAAAAGTATATTACTAAATGCCCCACATGTATCACGAACGTTTTCCATTATTTGTTGAATCATTCGCAGGTGTCAAAAGCAAACGAACAAAACAGCTGAGAAAAAAAGGCGTTTACAATTTAAATTCATCGACGCCGAATATTTTACGTAATGCGATTGTATTCTGTTATGCAACATCTGCGTCGTACAATTTGAATTGTCAACGCCTTTTTTGGAACAATGCGAAAACGTTATCTGCGCGTTTCTCCGCCGTCATTTAAAAATGCTTTTCTTCCTGCAGCTTTTTACATTGTTACTTTACTTTTGACAACTGACGATGATTCGACGAAGAATCGAAAACGTCCGTGATACCTATAGGACATTCATCAATAATTTTGATTTAAATACAAAAAGACCATTAGAAAGATTGAAAAAAGTGAAAAAAATGTCTATTTAACAGAGGAATTCTGTTATTTTTAACAAGTTGCACACACACATATATATATATATATATATATATATATATATATATATATATATATAAATATATATATATGATAATTTTATTTACACATACATGTACAACATCTGCGACACTGGCATGTCAATGTTACCGATCAACAGTTACTATAAACTGAGATCTCATCAGGCAGAGTTAGAATCCGATCTTAACCTCAGATCATATTTTGATATTGAGCACTTTTTACAAACCCGGTTAAAATTCTCTGGATTACCAACTTGTGGATATTTTTTACCTGGATTATTACCATATATATATATATATATATATATATATATATATATATATATATATATTCCCATGATTGTTTTTGCCTTGCTGTTTTTAAATCTTTCTTTCTTTTTGTATCTTTTTTCTCTTTTTTATTGGAAAGTATGCTTATATTTTTAATCAGTAAATTAAGGTCTGAGATGAGCAGCCCGTTTGAACTGAAAACTATTTTTTTTAATGGGTGTAAAACGTTCGTAAATCGGAAAAAATATAAGCAGTCGACGGAAAAATATTTTTATTGCTGACTGACGGTTTCTCCTTGGTCAGTGTAATGAAACATATCAATATATATGCTCTGAAGCCGGCACACGCCTTCATTGAGCTGGTAAACTAAAACACTTTGGATAATAAGGCATATATAAGAACATATATATATATATATATATATATATATATATATATATATATGAAAAGTATATAATTCATGCTATAATTTATGTTTAAAATTCAGAATAAACATATTTCTGACGGAGTCGGCGTAAAAATAGTATAATCTTTAATTTTACTTGATTTGTTTATATATCTATAACTGTTTGCTATTTAACTATTAAATGTTGAGTGTTATCTTTTTTAATTAGATTCCTGGTCGAATCCTTACGCATGCAAAAGTACATGTATATATATATATATATATATATATATATATATATATATATATATATATATATATATATATACATGTGTTTGTGTGCTATTTTAGTTGCTATATTAATAGGGGGCACTTCTAAATATTGGTTTTATGTATTTTGTGATTTTAGATTTTGGGGGAATTACACGCATGACGCCTCCTATTAATTACCATGCGATTTTGATGACAAGTCTCGAAACTGTATATTTAAATCTATACATATCTCCCTAATCTCCTAACGGTACATAAAAGTATAATCTTGTCTGTCTTGAACGCATTTAGAATAAGACACAATGGGTACTAAAATACTTAAAATTAATTTTAATGTCTTACTGTTTTTTTATTACAAACATTATTTTACTTTATATTATGATAAAATTAAAACCTACGACTACCACATTGTATTTGTGGAAACTCAGTGTACGGACGAACAGATTAATCTCGAGTAAGAGCTTTTTTATTTTAATGATTACTTTTATTACATAACTAGTTATTTTCCTTCCGCTACAAGTATTTCTTATTACTGCATGGACATTTCGGGTTGTTTTAAGTCGCACTGCTTTGGTAAAGAGTCAGTACTGTATCATTTACATTTAACGTAATATTATTAGATCTCAGTTCATAGCCGAGTTATTTATCAAAGGAAGCTTAGCAAATAGAGTACACCAGAGGATGTGGTTCGTCGTAATATCCGGGCAATAAAATCTTGTCCTGTTGAAATCGGGGTGTAAGTGTTTCTCATCAACTCAACGTCAGAATTTCAAATTTGTTTCTACATAAATAACAACAACACTCAAAGAAGGAAACATAAACAAAATAAATTATTGGAGGTAGACGTGAATAGAGATGGGTACAATGACTTATTGGAATTGACAATCTTGGCCATAGGTCATGTAAGAGTAAGTAGGAAGCACAATGAATATAATCATGTCGTCAGAGAATCTATCGTATTACAGCAGTCAAGATTTCAGGATTGGCGAATAGTATTAATATCAAGTTCTTATATATAAACCTGAAATAAGAGTGTATGTTTGTCTGTGTCTGCTAATTATTTTCATGCTATTTTATGCTAGAACCTTGTACTTTTGTTAGAATAGTCACTTATCTCTGCCAACCTCAAATTATCTGTAATTGTTATTAGTGTCACGAGACATTAGATAACTAATTCAACCTGTGCTTTTGTCAAATTTGTAACCATTAAGTGGAAATATATTAATATTGTACCGTCTCCAAGACACAGATCGAACTAGACTCTCCGTAATAAAGAATGTAAAGAAACAAGCAAACACACAATCAGACACCATGTTATCTTTCTTTCTTGATTTTAAGCACAGACAAACTTGTATGCCACGTGTCAAATTATTAACTTTAAAAGATGATCTATCTCAAAAGAAATTAGAGATTCAAGAAATAATCTGAAATGTTTATGACAATAAGAAATAATTTCATGAGTAAAGACGTTAATACAAGCTATAAAATATAACTATCCTATTTTATGTGTATATAAATATATTCTTATTTTATATTATGTACGTATATCATACACTAAGATATTATCTATATATTTGCGTCATTATTTATTTCACCAATGATCATGATTAAATCCGTGTAGTAAGCTTATAAAATATACTTATTGTTACCAAGCTCACACAAAATGTGTGTTAATCCTAACAAACTGCTTCTAGGTGCGAAAGACAAATGTTTCTTCGTAGTCTATGTGTCATAAATATGTTTATATATATACATACAAATATATATGTACATCTACATCATAGTTAAGCATACACACGCCTCGTGTTGCAGACACGTCTGTGTGATATTTACTATAAGGAAAAATGAATAGAGTAAACTGCAAATCACTACATGGTTTATTAGTGTTTTACAGGCGTTTGAAAGGACATTTAGAAACGTATATTAATATTTGTTAAACAGCCGTCATATAGATATTCTAGCGGTATTTACCCGGCGTTGCCTGTATTGAGATATATTACTGGTCGAACGATTTCTTATGGGAAAATTCAAATATCGAAGTATTTACAATTTTTGCATTGAAAGGAAAGTATAAAAATAAGAATTCCAATATGAGGTCATGTAATAAAAAAACTGTCAGCACAATAGTCTTTTTAAAAATAATACTAAGTTTATATCTTAAAAATACTAACAAAAAATAATTATTTACATGTTTCAAACTTTTTCAAATACATTCTTTACTCAGATTTCTTTTGTTAAATTTTAGTTTTGATTTATGAAGCAAAGAAAATCTGTTCTAAAAAAGATCTTTCGTTTCTTTAATAATATATTTCAGTTATTTTTCCGGATATTTTAATTTTTTCGACCTTTCCATTGAAAGAAAAAATAAAATTAAGATTTCCAACGATAATAAAAAAAAACTGTAAGCGCAGTGGTGTTCTGAACAAAACAACTTCTTAACGTTTCTTTAAAACGCAAATGTGTTTAAGGAATCAAATCAACGTCGTGTTTTCTATAATTATTGTGAATCTTAAAATTATCAACAAAAAATGTATTTTATATATCTTTATTTTGAAATTCAGAAATTCTGATGATGAAGTATGTCTTCGAGAATGAAATTGAAAAAAAAAGTTTATAAAACTAATTGCTTATTATTTTTAATAATTAATATTAACTATTAAAATGTTTAAACATTTTTTTAATACATATTTCACGTAGATTAAATAAAGGGTTCCGTTTGAAATTCGTAAAGATTCCAAATTCAACATGAAAGTTCCCAAGTTCTAAAGAAAAACGCACTTGAACTAGGTCGGAAGTACCATCGACCGTGACGTCATTTAAAGAAACCCCAAGATGTGAAAAGAAGTCTGAATAATCAAGCTAATACAGTTTTATTTTACGTTGCTCTGGAAAAGTCGCATAATTAGAATCATAATTAATAAAATGGGACATTATAGTAATGATCGATTTAGTAAAGCGATTAAATATAACGACTATGTTTCTAAAACCAAAACACAGACGAATGTTTTTTTTTATTATTCTGATAGCATGATAGATAATTTAACGTCGGCCGCATAAAAAAAACGACTACGCACCGGTCGTTGCTCGATACTGATTCGCCGCACATAGACAAGAGATAATTGCTTGGACGGCGAAATCCAATCGGACAATGCGCTCAACAATTCATAGCAGACAAGAACCTACAAGATTTGAATAGAATTATAATTAGGAAGCGAGACGGATGTAGATTCGACACAAAGACTTCCTTTTGTATAAGAATCCATTGTTAAAGAATATGTGCGTTCGTTTCTAATTTATTTTAATAACTATCGCCAACATATCGATTTGCGCTTTAGTTTCAGGCACGCTGTTCTTTTACAATTTATACAAACATCGTGAATATAGCCGAAATAGAAAAACAGATCATTATCACCTGGCACATGAAGCTGCGTTTAAATATATATATATATATATATATATATATATATATATATATATATATATATATATATATATATATATATATTCATGGTGGGGAGAAGCACTTTTTGAAGGCAACGAGCTTTTTGAAAAGAATAGAATGAAACACCAGGAGCAGAAGAGAGCAGCAAGGAAGAGACGGGACGTGACACCTCCAGCACATGCAGGAAACATGGAACACCTAAGATGCCAAGCATGCAACTTGTTAACTATCTCACGTGCAGCTTTTTTTAATCCCCAGCGAGTTCATCTTTTGCAAAATCAAGCACGGACAAGAAGTGGCTTCATTTATAGAACCCCCTAATTCATCACAACACCTGCCCGTAAATTCATCACAACACCTGTCTGTAAAAGTCTAGCAGGCTTGAAGAGCCACATCCGCGAAAACTGAAATCGAATAGAGAGTCACAATATATATATATATATATATATATATATATATATATATATATACAGACCTGAACTAAGTAAATATACAATATTATAATCATTAATAATTAAAAACTGATGTCAGAGAATAGGGGTCTGATGTATATAGACGAGATGATATTGATTATTTCCAATTTCTGCTGAATTAGACAACTTAGTTAACAGTGGAATGTGGAATCCTTAGTTGGCGAAAATTTTACACCGAATATCCACTTTCAGATTGAGGTAAAATATGGCTTTGAGTTAAAATGTGGCTCAGCAACAGAGTGTAAAATAAGAGTATACACACCTAAAGCGACGGGAAGTCATACGACTTATATATGTGCGTAAAATTGATCAAGCTGTCACTATTTCTTACAGGGTTCTCAGACGAGGTACGCAATTCAGTCAACTACACATCGATTGAAGTTTCAAACATATTCCTATGTCGTTCATCGCGAGGAGAATCGCAGTTCTCTTAATGGATAACAAATAAAAGAAAACGTTTTTTTTACAAGACATTTATCAAATACGCATTAGAAAGCGTAACCCCCATATAAAAGAAGCGCATTCTCATCGAACAACTTCAATACAAAAATCACAGTGTTAAAAACCATGTGTAAAATAATGAATAAAAGCAAAGTGAACAAAGTATCGGGAATCGTAAGGTTTTATAACGCTTCTTTTATTCGATTTCTCTAATGACTATCTACGTTAACGATTGCCTTTTAGGTTTTCAATCTGATTGCAGAATCTTGTGATAAATTGTTTAGCTTTATTTGTTTCAAAATAAATCACCTTTTTAATGATTTTTCTACGCATATCGAAGTCATTTAAAGTGTTAATTTGTAATGATCTGATCTGCTAAGGTATCGCAATTAACGAAATCGATTGCACATTTTTTTTTCAGAACGAAGCACAGAAAATGCAATTGGAAGACAAAAGATACTGAGTACGTAATAAATGAATAAAAAATAAACCAAGTTAAAATAAATTAAGGAAAAGAGTTAAATAAGAAAATGAGTTGGGAAAATTTTAGGATAACTATTTACTTTTCTATACACAAAAATATGTTGCACCTTACAGCTGTTATTAATTATGAGTGTTTGACGACTTTTCCCGGGTTTACAGGAGATGTAAAGGGTTAAAGACGATTTGAAAGCTCTATCTCCCCATTACAATAAAAACAGGCGCCAACACTCACACATAATACAAACGGTAAGTTGTCCAAGAAACAACTTGCATTTCTTGTCTGTTTTTATTGGCAATATCTATAGTCTTAAGAGAGCGCCCTAAGCATGAAAGAAAACACAATATAAAATATTATATAGATTTTTAGATGCTCATGATTATTGATCTCGTGTTATTTTTTTTTAACAAAGTTCACCCCCAAAAAGCCAGACCGCCACTGTAGACGTAAAGGGATACTGAGAAAAAGGTGAGAGATTTTTTAGGGGGAGATCAACCTAAATTAAGAGTTGTGTAGCGAGATGTCTGTTTACATTAGTTTTAAATTTCTGCATGTCAGTACCGTCAGAAAAACAGGGAGCAGGGAGGAAGCTCCAGAGTCCAGTAGCACGAGGAAAGAAGCTTTTGGAGTAGAAGGCTCTCCGACATCTGGCGACCTCCACAGTGAATGGATGGAATTTAGCAGATTGTCGAGTTGGTCTAGCGAATTTGCGTCGTGGAGACACCGAGCCAGCAAGTTCATCAGAGCACAATACATTGAAGTACTTGTAAAACAGGCACAAAGAAGCAACATTGCAGCAATGGAACAAGGGCTGAAGTTGGTGGATAGTGAGGGACCTATTAAGTTGACGACTCTTTTTTGGACTTTGTTGAAAAAGAAGAGACTAGTGGATGATGCCACAGCCCAGATACTCCATGCATGGGCGGATGGTGGCTTTGTAGAGATATAGGATAATGTCAGGTGTGAGAAGTTTACTAGCACGGTAGAGGGAGCCAACCTTCTTGGCAGAAGCCCTGGCAATGTCTTCAATGTATTTGTTCCAATACGTGTTATCTGTGAATGTTAGACCAATGAGTGTGAATGATGAACTCCAGGGTAGGGTGTTGTTTGTCAGGACAATCGGTGGTTGAAGAGGTTTCTTGTAGTTATTGAAGGAAAGTAGCTTTGTATGTGTAGCATTAAAAGTAACCATCCAGTTTTTACCCCAATCTACTAGAGACTGGAGGTCATTTTCTAAGGATTCAGCTATTGCCTCAGATATGTGCGCGCTGGTTTTGCCCACATGACGATAGTAGAGCGTGGTGTCGTCAGCACATATTCCTATCTACGTCCCTATGACATCAGGGAAGTGATTTATGAAAATCAGGAACAATAGGTCTCCAAGGATGGATCCCTGGGGTACACTAACATTACTGTCAGGTTGATTAGATGAACGGCCATCGAGGACAACCTTTCTTTTTGTTAGGAAATATTTAATTATATGAACCATTTGTCGAGTAATACCATATGACTCATATGATATGAGTGCAGTTTAAGGAGAACCCCTTCATGCAAGACCCTGTCAAAGGCCTTGAATATATAAAGCGCTACCGCCCTAGCTTTATCTGCCTTGTCCAGCATATGATATATTTTTTCAAAGATGCCCGTTAGGATATCTGCGGTAGATCGTGCTTGTGTAAATTTTAGTATCATTTTATCAGTTTACAAAATTCTTGCTGATGTCTTCTTTCTGCAGTTAGAACGCTTAACAACGATTGCACTTCCCTCAGCGTAACTCTGTCTAATCATTGCTGTTTGCTTTACTTAAGGATGAAAGCTGCAGGACAGCTGCTGCTGCTAAGTCGGCTACTGATTTGTTTATAAAAAAACAAGAAAGAAAAATGCATTTATAAATGCGTATTAAAGTGTATAGCTTTCTTGTATCATTGTGGCCGTGATCTCACATCTAGAAATGTTATATTATTTTTTAAATAATAAAGAATAAATTCAGTATAGCTACCCGGGATCGTCAAGATGTGCTTTAAGAAGGTCGCAGGTGATATCGTTAAAGACTTTGAGAAAATTACATCGAAGATAAGAACTGTAGTTTGAATAATCTTAATAAAATAAATCATCAACTATCATCTAAAAAATTCGGTTACTAACACAACCTGATGAATCAAATAATGAGTACAGGCTCGTCCTCGACAATCAGTCGGACAGTGACTTTGTTGCTGTCAGGCTGAAGTATGATTATTTCCAGTTATAAGAGGTCATCCATCCCAGACATTACCTTCTCTCTGAAGAATTAGCTTATTGCTAATCGCCTGAAGCATTCCTTTCGGGTAATGTCCAAAGGGTTGCTCAGCCATCTTTTATAAGATACACTGCGCTTATTTTAGTGAACTGACTTGTAAACGCGCACTTGTCTTTTTGTTTAATGTCATGGAGAGGAGGTTAATATACTCTATCGTCAGGCATACTGATCATTTAACATATACTGACTATTAAACCTATAATTCTCTTTATCTATTCATAGTTTCATAACAATTTTCTATTACACTTCACAGTCCATTATATCTGATTGATGCTAAAATAAAATGAGATAATCCATATGAGACTCGTCATAAAACACATTTACTGATCTACCGCTCATTTCATTTTATTTTAATACTTATTTATGGAGGATTTTATTGACATCTCACTTAACTGCTTACTTGATTATGAATAAGGAATATACATCTCCGGCTACTTATAAGGAATCATTGCGGCGTATTCAAGGCTATAAGGATACACTATTTAAAAACAGATACAGTCAGTATTCAAAGATTAACATTTAATACGGATTCCATCCTTTGGGATATAGGATTTTAAACTCTTTCAGCATATGACAATTTAATTATCAGTGAAACCTGCATTTGCTGATAAGGCCGAACGAAGCTTGAGAAAAAAACGGAAGAGGATTTAATACAGTGTGAAGAGAAGTCGAAGCTTATTATTCCTATTGCTTCGGGGCACGCATGGCAAATATTTGACAAGTTATCTGATATAATTCGGCGGAGAAAGACCAACTAAAATTTAATCAAAACGAGGCAAGCCTGGTATACACACGTCGTCGCCATTCCCATACGAAAGTAAACTTGCGCAAGGAAGCGCACAGAATTTGTTGCCATTAAAACCCAGCAATCAAGACAATCGATTTAGCCATTCAGACTAGGAAATCTCCCTAACAAGAACGAGAGTTCGAAACGATAAATTAAAGTTTACATAGACATTTGCATAAACACAAGAGAACACCCGGTGTACTTATCTTGCTCTTTCTTTTTCAGATAAGCGAAATCTAGTTCAATATGTAGCACAATAATGAATAGCGAGACTTAATCACAACTCAACGACGGTTTGAGAAAAAATAGTTCGAACGTCTACAAGTATCTGTTCTGAGACTGCACTTCCTCAATTCTGTACTAAGTCGGTGCGAAAGAGACCCTTCTTTATTAATACAAGTTTTATTTGTGTCCCATTCCAGAGTGTTTGTTTCGAGGGAAGTTGGACTTTCCCCACGTTAAACACCGACCTCGTGTAAAGGTAAGTAAATTTTGACAGGCAAACCTGTGACTCATCTCTCAGCTCATTAATTTCCTCTTCCCCACATCCTACAAATGATATAACTTTTGAGATTTTCTGGAATTAGTAAGTTTTGCTTTTATCTGTTGGGGGAAACCACTTATCAAATCCAAGTGCCACTCGAGGATAAGGGTTAATTAGCCGAGAAAGATTGCCAGCTGAACGATGACGAACACCATGTGAGCACTAACATTGATCACCGGTATGAACTGTTTTTGATTGCGTTTCATTGCTTATGGGGCAATCCATGACAAACGATTAGCGAACCCATTGCTCTTTCTGTTTTTCGTAAAGTCGATTCTCTATATTGCCCCAAACCCATTCTCAGGACTTACTAGAAATCTACTATCAGACCACGTATGCAGTACTGTTGTCATATTTGGTCTGGTGAATCTCTGCTCCATTTGAGAGCTATTGGTGAGATGTAGAAACGTATCTGTAAATTAATGAACCCCACCCTTTTTTCTTTTCTGCACCCTCTAACAGACATGCTATTGATAGTCTCAGTCTTTTCTATGGATAGTATCATGGCAAGTGTTCTTCGAATTGTTCTGATCTATTTCATGCTTCTCTTTCTTCAACTCGTTTGACTTGTTGGTCTAGTGGTCTCCATCAAATCCCTTTTTTCATATCTCATTGTAATACGGTTTCCTATTCAAGAAGCTTCTTTCCAAGAATTGCTAGCTTGTGCAATTCTCTTTCTGTTTACTCTTTTCCTCCTTCCTAAAGCGTAGGTCTTTTCAAGACTAAAGCCAATATTCAGGGCCTATCTTTGCGAGAATCATTTCTCGTCATTGTTAGCTCCTTGTAACGGGTGTCTTTATGTCTTGTCCGGAGTGAATTCTATTTTAAAACATAGCTGTCCAGGAAAATTCCGCCCACCGTAAGGCACTCAGAGGGAGAAACGAAAACACAATTTTCATTGTAGTAGGAATGCGGGTTCTTGCTGTGAATGTCTTAGAATGGGGATAACGAGAGAGTACAGAGAGACTAGCAACAGCTTCTTTGTAAGAAAGTGGAGGAGAACGCGCCCACTTAATTTTAAAGTCGACTTTGTTATTTACACCACAACAAGGTAGGTTTAACATCAATTTATATTATGTACAAAAGAATGCCCAATACGGTCATTATCTCTATCTATATAAAGTTAAATATATGGCTATGTTTATATATTTGTGTGTAAAGGATTCACTCCAAAACAAGTCCAATGATCCTTATGAATTTTCGAACACAGCTGTAAAGCATAAAAGGCCCAAACTTGGGTATATTTAGTTTCAGTTAGTTTTATGCAAATAGGGTAAAAAGGATCTGGAATCCTTCGTAAAAATTTTAATAGCTCCGACTTTTGTAAAATGTTAACCATAGGTATTAGACATCAATTAATAAATATTTTTAAAATGTCAGTTTCTTTGGAGTATTTTAAAAGGATTTTAGGAGGCCTAATATGGACACAACCACCGATATAAAATTTAGATATATCAAATTGGCATTGACTTTAATATATATATATATATATATATATATATATATATATATATATATATATATATGTATATATATATATATATATATATATGTATATATATATATATATATATATATATATATTCTCTAATTTAGAAACACTCTCCTTAAATAGATGATAATCAATAAATTGAATAAATCTAGAATATTTAAAATGAGAGATTAATTACTTTACTTTATATTAAAATTATTAAAATACGAAAGAAAGATAAACAATAAAAATATGAAGATAAAACACACTGAAATAAAAGTAAATAATCAAATATAAACTTAATAAAAAAAAACTAAAAAAAAAATTATTAAAAAAAATATATATATATATATATATATATATATATATATATATTAAAACTAACAGTTTATCGAACACCATACACTTAACCAACATTACTCAAATATTTTTGAACACCAAATCATATATATAACATAACCTTAAAATAAAATTTAATGTACATTCGCTGCGAGACTGTTTTCGCTGCGGTTCTACATATGGCCGCCATTTTGTTTTGTAAGATTCTCTGCACAGTCGGAGAAATTTTTCTTCTGGTTTAATTACCTTGGACAAAGGGAAGTCTCTTTTCCTGAAATATTAAATAATGATTTTTAATCACCCGGACATCACACAAACAGCTAAACACACTCTTGCTGTTATGTAAAATTTTAGGAAAAATAAATAGTAAGTCATATTTCGTATTCGATCGATTTATTGTTTTATATATGAGTGTACAAATTTCCGAGTTCTACAGAACGTACCTGAAAAAGATCAGAGGTTACAACGGTAAAAATGTTGTAAAAATAATATTCAGGGTGATCAAATTAGTCTGAATAATCTAAATAATAATGATGTTTCTAATTTTCTTATTATAATTGGTATCATGCTGAATATGTAAATCTTTGTAATTTTGTTGGAATACTTGTGAAAATAAAGTCTAAGCACCAGCTTGCTTTTGTTTTATATAAATTCCTTGGCGGGCATATATACTTCTACTATTACTTTTAAGTTTGCAGAAATAACTTCTTCACGCTAGTTTATTGAATAGTGTTACGTTTTAAAGTATATTTAGTTATTCATTTCTTTATATCTGTCTTGCTTTTGATAAACAACACATTGAAGCTTCGTCGCAATATTTGTTTTAAAACAAGTTGTAAAACTTGCATCTTACCCGGAATTTGCATTGCCCACATCCTTTCAAAAACGTACTACTAATATATATATATATATATATATATATATATATATATATATATATGTATGTATGTTGCTAAGAATGCTAACATTTACGGGATATCTTTATTTCTATCGGCAAATAATGATAGCATTAGCTGGACAACTCGCGACATGACTTTTTGTACTAGGGGTACAGCTTTTGGCAGATTTTAGTAAGTGAAAGTTTCTGACTTCCCATAATCTTCAAAGCAATCTAAAGACGCATGTATTTGTTCTCATAATGAAGGAAAGAGGAAATAATTGGTGTAAAACATGGTAGTTATCATAATGTTCTATTTTGGTTCTATTTATTAACCTTTTCACGGACGGATTGCAAATGATACTTGTCTCCATTGCCGTGGTCGTATCTTACTTTCGTCGGTTATTAAGATAAGTGTCTCATTTGCTTTTAAAATGAGAGGCTATCATTTATACACAAATCGTGTAATCATTTTTCCAGAATTAAGAAGATAGATAGAGAGGTAGGGATGGACAGGAGAGTGTTTCTAAATTAGAGAAGCCTTTTTACTTCCTATGTTCGTCTCATATTCTCACGGTGGAAACGCCGCTCCCTTCGGTCCCGATATGGCGAGTTTCATCCTGTTTATCTACTCGGAGATAATGGATACATGCTGACAGGATGCCGGCGGGGTTCGAGATTTTTATGTAAAACAAGCGTTGGCGACTCTTAAACTACTCATCTTCTCACATAACATTACAAGATTGGATGTGGGTGTAAGGAACAACATGTTAAAACGATATTTTCTGTTTACAACGAGGCATCCTATATATGTGTCTGCTTTTCTCTGCTATTGGAAAGTACATTTTGATCAACGTGATTTTTGTAATCGTCTTTCTGAAAATAAAGCAGAATGCAAAATTATATTTTGTTTAATACAATCTTAACCGATGTCGGCATTCGAGATTCTCGTACGAAACTAAGATTTCCGTTTCGCAATAAGTTAGGTGAGGATTGATAATTTGTGTTATTTGGAGTATTCCTACATCTTGGATGTTATTCTCACAACGTTTCCGTCGATGTAACCACCGACCCCTGGTAGATTCGCTTTGTAGAACCCGAGGATTTTTATATCGAACTCTGGAATCTGTATGTGATTTTGAACGGAATCCTGTATTTTATATATGAGTTTACAAATTCCCGAGTTCTACAGAACGTACCTGAAAAAGATCAGATGTTACAACGGTAAAAATGTTGTAAAAATAATATTCAGGGTGAGAAAATTAGTCTGAATAATCCAAATAATAATGATGTTTCTAATTTTCTTATTATAATTGGTATCATGCTGAATATGTAAATCTTTGTAATTTTGTTGGAATACTTGTGAAAATAAAGTCTAAGCACCAGCTTGCTTTTGTTTTATATAAATTCCTTGGCGGGCATATATACTTCTACTATTACTTTTAAGTTTGCAGAAATAACTTCCTCACGCTAGTTTATTGAATAGTGTTACGTTTTAAAGTATATTTAGTTATTCATTTCTTTATATCTGTCTTGCTTTTGATAAACAACACATTGAAGCTTCGTCGCAATATTTGTTTTAAAACTACATACAAGATGATGTGGCTGTAAAGGTTCGAAACGAAATAAGACAACAAGAAAAGTATGTATTTACAGAAAGTATTGTAGCAACGTATAGTTAGATTGGTTATAGCGAGCTTGTCTGTTTCCACCATTATCACAATACATAGTGTTGGTAAGAGTCCATGTCGTGACATAAATGAGGAAAATCAACATAGCAATCGAAAAACAAACAAAACAACCTAAAGAATAGTATGTTGTCTTGTATTTTTAAGACAACATATATCATAGGTACGCCTCTAAGAAAACTTTCTAGTTTGTGATTTTTAAATAATTAGAATTATTATTTACTTCCTCGCTAGGGATTTAGCCACAAGGTCAGGTGAGGATTTAAAGGCCAACTGCCTAAATAAAATGCACTCTTCCCTACAAGAATGCCTGATAATCATTTTTGGCATTTGTCTGTAAAGGTGCCTTAGACGATTTGCAAAAACCTAACTCTTTCTCAAAGCAAGAATGTAAAGCGTAGTAAGATATACATCCTAGGACTGAAAATAACTATATATCAGCCCGACAGCAACGCAACCACTCTCGGACTGATTGGTCATGACGTATCCTTGACTTGTTTGATTTAAAAACTATAAACATGCGTTTGTATTGTTAAATAAGTTATAGATGCAATAAGTATTAATTGATAAACATCGCAAATCTGTTCTGAAATAAAAAGAATCGTTCATGCAATAGTTTAGTATGGTGTTGTTGCTATTACTTGATATTGTCCAGGCCGAATTATGATAGCTATACTATACAAGACCGAAAGTGAAAATACGGCACGGTAAACATTGATGGAAACTGATGAGATTAGG
>OY744515.1:216975510-217013010 GCA_963556195.1 Sepiola atlantica | reverse complement strand
CATTTTTGTGAGTAACGGATAAATTTTATTAGACAGACGAACAGCACAGGTAAAGAATTTTTTTTTTTTTGTGTCTTAAATAACTAATATAAGTTAGCAAAACATTTATATGGAACAAAACGTAGATTTAGTATAAGGAACGTTTATGTTTTTGTCTTTTAAGGGAAGTGGGGTCTGATCAACTCTGCTGGGAAGCCATGAAATTAAATACTGTCTTGTTTTTAAATTCCCGAAACAGTTTTTCATGGTAAACAACTGATGATCCCTTAAAATAGTGTTAGAAACTAACTAATATAATAACTGTAAAAAATAAATTGACTTACATGAGTGATTTTCCACTGGAAGACTTGAGACTATAAGTTTTTTATTTTTTAAATTTTTTTTTTATATAGTTTTAATGGTTAGGAAACTTCCGAGACTATATATATATATATATATATATATATATATATATATATAAATCCTATCATATTTTAAATTATGTATATATTAATTATCATACTATATATGATTTTATCATAGATTCCTTCTCAAAAGCTTTTACGGATACAACATACATCCTCAGATATACATTTTAGGGGGTTGAGTAAAGTTTTTAAATATGATTTAATTGTCCAAATTATTCGTAATTTATAACTAGATGAATACCTCACACATCGCTCTTTCTTAGCTATTTATGGATTTATCTAATTCTATATACCTCCTGTTGATTCAACTGTTCTCTAATATGTGTTAATGTCTTTACATACGTGCGTCTGTACACATCACAAATACGTCTGTACATTAGATGATAAAATGAAGAAAAAGTGTTGTGGACTGATTCGGATTCACTCATAGTTACATGATATGTTTTTCAGCTCACTAGTAAGTCGACATCCTTTCTTTACCAATGAGAACCGCTCGGCGAACCTCTTAGCACGTCTACCTAGAACCGGTAATGACAACCAACTTATTGCAATTAAGTATTCTTAATACAATTTCTATTTCTTTCATTTCCTGTCTTAGTTTTCGTATTTACCTATTAGTATTCTTACGATACAACATAAAAGTCTCTCCACTTCTATCAGTATAAACGTTATATAGGATTATAATACATGTAGTAGTAATAGTACTACTTATAATAATAATACTAATATTATTAATACATTTGTATTCATAGAACGTGTTGCAGACAAGGCATAAAACCACCTGGTGTAAAGAGCTAACAAGGACGAAATATGATTATCACAATTACATGAGATGCTTATTGACCTTTGCCTTGAAATAACTAAAACTATATGTAATAGGAAAACAGTCAGAAGTACGAGAGTTCCACAAGCCTGAAATTCTTTGAAGGAAGCTACTGGAAATGTAAGCTATATTACAATGAGATATTTAAGCGACGATTTGATTCAGATTACTAGACAAACTGTTAAACGAGCTGGAACAAAGGAAGCAGGTAATAGATAAGACGATTATGAAGAACACATACCATTATATTATTTATAGAAATCATCAGACTAGCAACATCATGTCTGTGAACGAGTAAAAGAGCAGAGAAGAAGAAATGGTGTAGTCAATCAAATTACAGATACGTTTCTCAACCTTATCAATAACACTCAACTGTGTCAGAGATTCACCAGTCTAAATATCACAATAGTACCCCATACATGCTCTGATAGTCAATTCGTAGAGATAGAAGTGTGAGAAATTGTTTGGAGCAATAAAGAGAACCGACTTTACGAGATGCAGAAAGATAAATCCGTCTAATGTAGAAACTCACAAAAAGTTTGATGAACAAACAAAGAAAAGAATCTTCCTCGTTAGTTTATCCTCAAGAGCAGAGCCATCCATGAAACTATATGGAAGAAAAGGGACTCGTTTACGATTGAAATCCACAAGCCGATTCTTAACAGTATTACACGAAATAAGCCATGCTCTAATCCACAACCGAACACAGGTTTACTTTAAGATCAGCTTCCTATTTCAACTGATCCAAGGGAGGTGGGTGAGAAGCAACACGAAAATAGAGAGTGGTATCACACGCATATATGCTAATCTTCTAAATTATTTCCTCGTGAAAAGAATTGATGTAGATATTAATCAGTGTTGGACCGCAAATAAGGTCCTTATGAAGACCAGCATTGATCAGAAAAAGAGAATGATGCGACACTATCTGGAATTACTCACAAGCTTCGACCAGAAAGAAAAAAACATGAGAATGTCAATAACCTTCTTAATAATACCTTGAGGTTTGTGTAGAAAACCAGAATGACACTCTGTCGAACGCCTTAAAAATGTCAAATTCAATGACCCTACCCTCTCGTGAAATACACATACACCAAAAGACCAGCTATGTTACAAAAGTTAAAAGATCAGTAGTTAAACGGAAACCACGGAAGCAATAGTGAACGTCACTAAAGAAGCTTTTCAGATAATGAACAGGATTGCCGCTGATCAACCTTACACTACTCTTTGTTATAACAGAGAAATAACCAACAAGGCGATACTTAGTTGGGTCAGACCGATAACCAGCATTTTTAAAGACAGAGATTACAAGGCATCAAGCGTGAGATAAACAGAAATTAAATAATTTCGAGAATATAGATGAACGAAGAAAGTTCTGTTGAACAATGTTTGAGAACACGAACGGGAATCAAATCATGATCGGAAGCCTTAGGCGGGTCAAGATCAGAATGAATCCGAGCAACCATCTTCGGGGAGATAATGGCAGAGTCAAGAGAGTGACTATTTTTCAAATGAAAATCAAGTACAACACCAATATCATCAGGAGAAGAATTGCCAGCAAAAAGACGAGTAGAGAACCGGGAATTATCCTTAGGCGATGAAATAATCTGAAGACCATTAAAAAGAGGAGACCGCCCACCATTAAATACACTATTGTAGTTTCTACAAAGATCATGAGAGCCGAACTTTTGATATGAGATAGAGTCACAACTCCTTTGAGAATAGCTAGTCACAGATATTGCTTTATTGTAGGCATTGCTAGCTCTTCTGTAGGATGTAATTGATTCCTCAGAAACATCCCGACGATACTGATTTAATTAATAGTTACAATGGGCAATGGAAGGAGCAAAAGTATATTAAAACCAAAGAGGAGAATAACGTTTGGTTTTGAACTTGCGATGAGAAATGAAGGTGTGTTATTAACAAGAATCCATCCCATAACATTCGTAGCAGTATCATTAGAAGACAGACCAAAAATAGGATCCCATCGTACGTCACATGGGAAACTGCGAAGCTCATCCAATCGGTCTCCCATTAGTTAAACGTCTTTCCATGGAAGGGCCGATCAACAGAACACTGCAGCGAATAATCAACCTACACATCAACAACATCATTATTAGAAGAACCCGATGGAGGAGAATACGAAATAGAACATGAGTTAGAACAGAAGTGTGAAATTATGATGGTTGATGAAGTTCATTGTCAGGAAAGTTTGTAGAGAAGGCTAACATTTTGAGCACGTATTGAGACAGATATGTTAGGACAGATTTTTTTTAGCTTTATCTGTGCGATTAGAGCGATGGAGCCAGTAAGAATTATGAGAATTAAAGTCACCAAAAATAATGGTGAAGTTGTACGGATGAAGTTGCAATACATTTTCAATACTGATGGCTATAGCAGTATAACAGAGCAGTCATTGTCATAAAGGGAACTATACAATAAGAACAAATAAGAAGTGGATTTCAGCAAAGACAACATCAGAACATTAAAAGGACATCCATGAGATTCAAGACTTGGAGCACGTTCAATCTAGAGATCTATGCGAAGAAAAAGACCAAGTTCATGCAATTGCCTGGAAGAGTCCAAGCGGACCAGATTCAAATAACCATCTACATGTGGATTGTCGCTATAAATAGACACATCCATATTGTTGTAACACAAGCAAGGGTGTAACGATACTTGTCCAAAGAAAAGACTGAACAAATTATATGTTTTATCCTTGCTCAGAGGATCAGAAATTCTTATTGGCCTGATGCTTCTAGTGTTTTAATAAAAAAAACAGTGAAGTTATTTGTGTGTAGATTAGTATAATGCATAATAATAAAAAAAGGTCGAGTCAGGTAAACACACTAACCATGCCTGAAAGAAACCCCACTACCTGCGTTCACTCTCCTGGACTCCAAACAGGCTAGCTTGAAAGTAAGCCTTTCAAGAGGCTAATAGGCTAGTACTACTAATACCCAATGTGCTAACTACTACTAATATCAAATTCCCTCATATCGTGATGGTTTTGAGCTTGTATAAGTCATTCGCAGTCAGTGGTGTACATAGGAGTTGTATATCGCGTAATCTACTAGTTTGAATATGCTCTATATTATGAACATAGATATATATCAATTATTATAAAAGATAAGAAAACTTTTTATTTATATACAATATAAACATAACACGATATATTTTAAATACATAAGTCGCTGTCTGTTCGAAGCTTATTCAACAATGCTGCGAATAAATTGGATTCGTTTAAGCGTATTAGTTTCCAACAAGTAAAATTATTGATTTTGTTACGATATACACACCTTGCAATTTTATTTTCTTAGAATCAGTCCACAAGATTTTCATACTTTTGTTTATGATTGGCAATTTTAGGCGTAGCATAGTTTTTCGCTTTAATCCCACTAAATGAAAAGATTAATCTCTATAAATTGCTTTAAGTGTCACTGCTTCAAATCTTAATCTCACCACAATAAGAAGTCGATCCTTAATAAGAACAACTTCCACAGAAGGTCGTGAAGTTAAGTACAATCATGCTAGTTGAGCGAACGCGATAGAATAAACACATATTGGCTGTAAAAAGGTATGGTTGAATCGTGGGATAAATAAGATCATATGTAACGTATCGCTTATTGGTAGGCACTTTAGTAAATACATGATGTCATACTTTAGGAAAAGCATCGAGGGTTCAATCTAAAATTGGGTGCTTCATTACAGCCATATCACTAAGTAAAACGTGTCCTTTTATTTCTTAAACAAGTCACTTTTTAAATGCGTACTTTAATTATAGTATGCACAAAACATTCACTTTGTATGTTTAAATGCATACAATATCGTAAATACTTTTACCGAACATCCTAAATGTCAAAATACCGAGCGTTCAGAAAATAACACACACACTATGATCTGTTATCAAATGCATCGATATTCGGATAGCGTAGTCCTATAGGTTTTATAACACCCCTAATTGGCCTTTCACAAAGTAATACACTCTTTATAGACTGAGACAATTATTATTTATATACCAATCAAGATTATTCATTGTGGAGGAGATGGATTGTGTTCACATTAAAACCGACCACTTGTTTAACTTTTTCCTGTTTTGCGGGTAAGATTATAAGAGTCGTGGTGAATTGAAAACTATATTTGACATTTCTAATTAGCTGTTGCCAGTTTTCGAAGTCCCGTCTACATGCAGGGTATAACATATCGTGTTGTGTAATGTATAGCTGACTGGGCTGGCATATTAAGACGTGCGAGTTCGATTCTCACGTTTTTCCATTGTGTCAGATATAACTTTCATTTAAAAATATGTAAATCGTAATATGTAGGGAGGGTGTTCCATGATTGGCTTCTTGTCTTCGGGTACAGTGAAAACCGGTCTTGAACTATTTATTTTCTGTCGGTTCTCAATATGAGTCTGTATCAGCTTTTTGGGAGACGCACCTTGAGGCGTCGAGTTGATAATCGTGAAGCTTTTGTGCGGATCGTCGGATTCCCATAACTGGATCATTTATAATTATTAATTAAATTAACGGGCGTTTGCACAAAACAAAGTTAGTATTTGTATAATCTAAGTCAATAAGCAGTCTTTACTGTTGGAGAGATATAGGGTGATGTACAGCGATGGACTTAAGAAGGCCGTAGACTCGCATCAATTCTGCCCCTTGTGTGACCTACAAATAATATTAATTTCGGTATATATCTTCCCCGGTTTTTATAGACCATTTAAATCGACGCATGTTTCAATATATAATATGCCTTTATCATATAATTCCAAACTCTTTTAATTTTGATATTCTAAAACTTAGATTACTTTAACTCTTGACACTGATTAATCATATTCGCCAACAGTTATCCTGTCACAAAATTCAGTCTCAAGTCTAGCTAATGTCACCCTTACAATGTTACAACCGGAAGTGTAGTCAATCGTCTAATTTTATAATGAACAGAATACATTTAAAAAAAAAACTGAATATTTTAGGGGATCAGGTCTACTACTGTCTGTCGCAATAGTGCCCTGTGATATAGGGCGCGATCATTTTTTTAAAGCAGAATATCTATCATAGATATAATCCGCCAGCATTCCATCTAATAACTTCGAGGAAACGCAATTGAACGTGCAAACATTCTTTGAATACAAACATATTCATAATGTTAACACGAGGAAGTAAGGAGCACATCGAAAGATTACTAACGTTCTTTTAGTATCTTGCCATTCGAATCTATCTCAATCCGTAAATATAAATAGAAGAGGTATTTGTGTATTATTACCATTTTATCTCACACGAACCTGTTATGAAATTATCCAAAATGCTTCCGTATGTATGAAAAGAGGAAAAAAGGTGTATGAAACCGTTTTGTTTTTGTTTCGTTACAAAAGATAAAGTTGTAAATGATCTATTATAAATGGCCGCCTACACGCCTAACACGGATAACCTATCGACCTTTCTTTACAGATTAACTGCTTTACATCATTACACGAGTGATTGTCACTTGTGAAATACTTAATGAAATTTACGTTCTTAGCAATATAAAATGGAGACAAAAGTATGCTAGTCAGTGTCTATTATATGGAGTAAATTACTGTATGAACCACACGGGAATATTCTGTACTTCTCCCGAGACCTGTAACTGATAAAAACGCTTCTATAATTATAGTAACCTATAAGCATATCTATTAATATAGTCTTGAGGGTTTATTACTTACAACATGCACACATAATTAACATTAGTTAACTCTAAGTGACGCATCAAACGTTTTGGTGTTCGTGTGAGAAAAGCAGCTACACGTATCTAAGCATAAAAGTATGTGTTTTTCTCTAGAACTGAAGGAATAGAAAACTCACAAACGTACATTGATTTAAATATCACCATCAAATTTGTGGAAGACGAAAACGGATGTCTGAAATGATAATCTGGTACTAATTGAAATAACCAGACACATATTAAGCAGTGAATAATTCTGTCGATATTCTTTTCAGTGCTTCGTCAACTCGGAGATATGATTGTAAACCACATATTTGCATTGTTTAAATGGCTCTCGTTCTTTTTCATGTTTATTGGTTTCCTTAGCCTGTTTTAGCATGAAGTTGACAAGGTAGCAGTACTTAATGACTGAACACAATATACATAAGTATCTATTTATACTTTTATCTAGATATTTCGAATATCGAATATCGAAATTACATCTGTATCACAAACCATATTGTTATCCAATCTTCGTGAATATAGTTTTTACATTAAGCTAGAAAATCGTGGAAGCCAATTAAGTTGCAATCCTTGTTTTTCATTCAGTTAAAGAAGGAATCCGACTGAACCTAAGAAAATCTGGTTTTGTTTCAGTATTAGAATAAAAAAATGTTCCTGCTATATAAAAAAGTATTATAAAAAATACACCTTTTTCCGAATATAAAACAATGACATAACAAAAATAATATTATACTTATCAATCTTAGAAAATTAAACATATGCTAAAACTGAACGCTGACTATCAGCTTCGTCGCTTTAACATATGTTTTCACTGAAGAATTGATAGTAGTATTATTCAGTATATATGATATTTTTATTAACCTATAAAATCCATTAAACTTTCTACCAAAACATAATATAACTTAATCTAATAATCTTGTTTTAAATTTACTATATCAATATATCTCCCATTTTGAACAATGTTGTAAATTCTTACAACTTTGTATGGATGATGCTACTTCTATTAAAATGAATTACACCGAACACTAAATGTGTCTTTCGCATTGACATCGATGTATGACATGCTATTCACCATATGTTTAACATTGAAAATTATATCAGACATCATTTCATGAATAACGCTGCTTTTCGGTTGATACTAAAATGTTTATACTTGAAAACACTAAATAAACAAGTAATTTAGTGTAAACAAAGACACCATTACGAGTCTAATTTCCACTTTACAGTTTTCTTTGTTTATTCTCAACCCAGCTTATTTAATATTACTTACACACACATAAGCGGGTAACAAAAATAGCGTAATAGATCATATTAAAGTCAGAACATGTTAAAACATACTATTACTACTGTGATCTGTAAAATAATTTGCCGAAAATCATTATTGCCATTAATCCTTTAAATTATAAAAAAATACATCTTATTATATATACTTTTTCCTATTCATTTTAACAGTTTTTTTTTATATTGCTCAAACTTCTGTTGATGTAATCGTACGTAATTTAAATCAACGGTCTACAGTAAGATAATATCACTAAAACTATGAGACATTTAATAATCCGAATAAAACTATAAACACACCGCACTAAGTGATTGTTTAATTACACGGACTATCTCAGTCGAAACGTCACGTGTTTTCAGTTTTGATACTATACAATTCGTATGAGTCCTAAGACGGAGGATAGCCGCTTGTAAGAACGAGTGTTCAAACACCGTTTTATGTTTTAGCGTTTTCTCTTTATTGTAAGAGGCAGCACTATGTCCATAAAAAGTAATCTCGCAGCGTCTATGTCTCAATAAAGAAAACAAAACAACTTTGTCCTCACGCAGGCCAAAAAATAGAGACTTACTTAAATGCACATTTTTTAACAAATAGAGGTTGGAGTCTTATGAACCATAATGTAAAATAAAATAATTCCAAATCGTCTTGGACACGATCGTACGCCATATGATCGTTGAATTTGAATTCTTGTAACAATGTTCACATTTTGTTGATCTCTCTCTCTCTCTCTATATATATATATATGAATATATGTGTATGTGTGTGTGTGTGTTTGCGTGTGCTTGTGTATAAAACTGGCTTATTCAATGATTAACATATATGACACCAATTGGCTCAAATATGTCTTTTAGTAGAAATGTGTTTGGTGCTTTTCATATTTTATATAGGTATTTAAAGTGATTTAGAAGTCAGCGTTCATCTTTTGTCGACGGACTGAACAATACGGAAATTCTATAGATATGCGCGTATTTTATTTTGTATGGCAGTCTCCACAAACCTCTAATTAATTCCATTTGTCGGCTTCGTAGACATTTACTCTTTCCATGTCTGCAGCAGTCAATATATTCTTGTCAACTGTATATTAATTTAAACCGAAAATGGTTTTCGCTAATTTTTGCTGCACATGAAGTTATTTGCCAATTTACCGACGTATGGAACTCTGGCAAATTCGATTCAACTTGAATTTCTATGGCGGAAAGTTAAAATGACATCGCTACTTTTTTAAACGGATACTACTTATTCAACTAAATCACCTATGTCAATGTTAGTATTGGATTTAATTAAATATATATATATTGATAATATCCGGACTTAACTAATAAAAAACAACTTTAAGGTAAAATTTGACTTTATGCATTAATAAATCATCGGGTGATGCATATATTCCA
This sequence comes from Sepiola atlantica, assembly GCA_963556195.1. Taxonomy (NCBI): domain Eukaryota; kingdom Metazoa; phylum Mollusca; class Cephalopoda; order Sepiida; family Sepiolidae; genus Sepiola; species Sepiola atlantica. The sequence goes on along the minus strand of OY744515.1, from coordinate 217,003,410 downwards.
ACGGTTCTCTAACAATTCGATTCTCTTTGTGTAGAAAGATTAGCTGCGACCTGAAAATATGCTTCAGTTTTCGATACCACTCTTTTATTGAAAGAATTCCTTTTAGATCTGCAAATAGTCAGTTGTCGCTGGAGGCGGGATCTGGGGAAAATGGTGAGTGCAGAAACTATTCGAAGTATAATTCGTGCAGTGTTGCTATCATAACAATCGACTTGTGACACTGTGAATTGTCATGGTGAATGAAAACTTTTTCTTCTCCATTTTATGGCGTTTTGTGCGATGTCTTCCTTGACACGAACCTAGAATGCTATATTACATTTGTTAGTGATAGTTCTTCCTTGCTAAGGGTAATCGATGAACTAAATAAATTGCGCATCACAACATACGTAGGCTTGGCTTGATTATTTTTGCATCTTTGGTCGTCTGGAAGGCATTTACTTGCTTCTGTCCACTCAGCTGACAACCGAGTTGTACCTCGGAATGAGATGGTAGGTCCATGTTTAATCCATTGTCACATATTAACGCAGCTATTATGTTTAGTTGCTTTGAAACCGTAGCAAGCAACGCTCTGGGTCGTCTACGCGCTGTTGTGTTTGATCAATAATGAGAAAACGCGGCACCCAACACTTTAAATATAACTTTCTCAATGACCAATGTAAATTAAAAATTCTGAATCAACTGTTTCGTGCTTTGCTATTTCACGCAACTCCAAATTAAAATCGGCCTAAATCCTTTTTTTAGAGTGTTTAAGGTGTTTACGACAACTGCCGGATGTGTGCAATCTGAGCGTTCCGCATTATGTGTGTTTGTACAACCGCGTTAAAATAAACTGCCCACTGCTTACCCGTTGCTTCCGACGAAGCAGAGTCCGAATAACATTTATCAAGCGATTGCTTTGCTTGAACAGTATTTTTTCCCATCAGAAAGCAATGCTTCATTAATTCACGGAACTCAGATTGTTTTTCTATTTCTTTTAAAATGTTCAACAATAGTTTATTTGAAATAACTGTACTTTGTAAAGTAATAATCCGATGATGCTCATATTTTGACACGTTTTATTTAGAGATGGGTACTTTATAATATTTATATGATTTTTTTTTATTAGTGGTGCTATCTATATGTAATGGCTGAGATTGTTGAGTGATGTCTTAAATAACATTTTGTAAACTTTTAAATGAATAATTATTTCGTTGTATTTTTTGAAGATTGAATGAACATTTGCATTTTACGTAATATTTATACATGCGGGGCCTGCGGCAAATTTATCGATTGTTTGTACATTAGAATTATTTGTTTGATGTCGAATTACTAAGTAATTTAAGCACTTTAGATTACTATTTTTTTATTGTTAATATTTTAATTTAGATTTCTGTTTTACATGCGATAAAGGTGGTTAAGGTAATTTAAGAGTCAGCATCGGTCTTTTTTCGGGAAATTCTGAATTATATTTGGAGTCTTTGTAATTTTGACGTTATTTAGTGTTCACGATGACTAAAAATGAAAGAAAGATTCACAGAGTTTTAGTAGTATATTGATAAATCTCTGTTCTCTAGGTGTACTCGGTACCGACAAACTATGTATGTAGCCCGAATAAAAAATAACTATTTCAATGAACTATTAAAAAAACGCGAGATTATCATTTTTGTCACGTGACAGGAAGTTTGTTTGCGCCGCGGGAAACTATAACCCATATTTTTAGACTCTTGACAACACTGAAAACCCGCGCTGCTTTTATCCCCACGTCTTAAAGTCAGACTGTAACTTTTTTAATTGTACGTATTGTATACTTTTTTGTAGAAGAATTATGAATTAAATTTTGAGGTGTGTGCGTATGGATGGGTGTGAACCGAGTTATGTTTTCAATTGAAAGGACATTTGTGAGTGGAATATATATTAGATTCTTTAGGTGCGTTATCAAATTGTGAGAAGCCTTATTCGTCGACTGGTCGACGATTCCTTCTATTAAATAACATTTGTGTTCACCCTTAAAAAGGCATATTGCCCATTGAGGTTTAATGGGCATTTAGGGTTTACATTTTTATGTGCCATCTCTCGTGGATTATTCTGTAGCAACATGTTTGTTTGCATTATATTCAGCAAGGAAATTGTAATGGTTTTGAAAATTTCGAGACGACGGAGACCAGCTAGGCCGATCATTTGTTATTACTATAGAAAGGATAAGATCAAATATGCACGCTTTATAAGTAGTCAAGGTTATTCAGTGTATCCAGAACATAGAAAAGCGTGATGTGCAGACACTTTAGTGTAGTTTCAAGTCCGTAGTGAGAAATTACGAAGGGAGTTGTTTGTAGTCATTGTGGTCAGAACTTTATTCTTATTAATGGTATGAAGCATCGTGTCATACACCTGTGCCTCTTCAAGTACGTCGGAGTATGCCTGAAGATTGTTAGCATAAGAAGTACACCCAATTGTGTATTAAAAGAACACAACTCAGTGTGTTATGTTGTGTGTGGGTAATTTCCCGCAGAGTGGATGTACGCGTCATTGTAGACGAACAGTCTATTCTTATAAATAGTATGAAAAATCAATCTTTAGCATGGGTTCTTAGTCGCGTGAGTATTAAAGCCACACATTCTAGCAAAATGAGCAACCAAGATGACGATAACAGAAATTGACTTCAATATACACATAAGAAAACGAATATTAAACCCTATATAAAAATGGCAAATAACATGGGGCATTTTCCCAAACAATAAACTGTATAAACACCAACTTGAAGTCTAGTCAAAACCTACAGAAACCCTGACCAATAGAAGATGGTATATAGCACTGAATAGAATCAGAATCGGACACACACATTACACATTCACACCACCTAAAAGAAGTAGAGCTCCCGAAATGACCAACATGTAAAGTTCTCCTTACAGTTAAACCCATTCTTATAGAATGTGACGAATACAAGCAAATGTACTTCAAATACTACCAGGCAAAATATTACCAGGCAGGTGACCTAAACGACTTTTTCAGGGACACCAGGGTAGAAAAAATAATAAATGTCCTGAAGAATGCCAATCCCTTCAACAAAATATAACAGAACAAAAAAGCTATAAAACACTATACCCCCCCCAAAAAAAAAACAACAAAAAAAAACAATTAGACTTTTTCATGGCATTAAATTACTCACAGATGGTGGGAGCTCCGTTAAACAAAACAAACCGAACTAACAAACATACTATGCTCATCGGTTACAACTTTAGTATATAAAAAGGTGTACTTATTTTGTCTTGCAATCTCCCATCGCAATGTTCCTCTATCTTCCCATCAATTATTACTCTCCCAATTAGTTAATGTTTCTTTTTAAGAAAAGCCATCCTATGAATTGTCTAGTAGAGAGACAATACCTGCATCACTACGAAGAAGCACTACGACCTAGTGTGCCGAGTCGTCCCGTTTGTAATCGTAAGATTAAAGATATAGATAGGAATGAAAGTGGCAATTACTTCTGCTACCCAAGGGACCGCCTGTGGTATTGGTCGTATGCAAAAAAAAGAAACATTTACTAGCGGAACGCAAACTGTATTAGTAAACACATGTATGTTGTAATGAAGGTTCTCTTGTTTTAACTAAGCACCCACTTTCCTCATGTTATAAATAACCCCCGTTTACTCTGAAAAACTGATTATACATATATATATATATATATATATATATATATATATATATATATATATATATATAGAGAGAGAGAGAGAGAGAGAGAGAGAGAGAGAAAGAGAGATGCAGAGATCAGAATTCAGTTCGCAATTTATGAGCTTTCGTATGCGTCGCGATTAAGTTTTCGAGATTAGATTATTGACTCAGTTGATTTAAACTTTGTTATTTTGACAATTGGATTAACCTAACTTTAGAGTTTAGATTTTGTATTTTATTTCAACTCATTTATTTTCTCGGGAGACAAACAATTATCTGCATATTACATTTTAAAAATATCCCGAAGAGATGGATCGGACCGCGTCGCTAGTGATGTTCTATATCTGAGTTCATTGGGGATTTCAGATATTTCAACATCAGACGCCTCTGCCAAGCAACTGATTTGATATTGATCACATCTCAACTTTTTACCCATGAGCATACTATGGAAGTCAACTTATGTAAGCTTTTCTTCAACGAAGCTGTGTACATAGTATTGTCACAAGTATGTACCTAAAGATCTAAATCTTTATAGTTGTAATAATATGATGTACGCTGCAGTTGACATATTTTATACGGAAAATCAGCATTAATTCTTATGTATATTTAAGTCGTACTCGAAACAAATATTGACGTAAATAGATACTTATATATGCACGTAGACATACACGTATACACACATCAAGGTGGATATTTATGTATAAGGGTGATGACATTAGTATTAAATTATTGATTATGTATTTATTTTTGTTGACATGAAATAATTATAATTAACCACTTTTAGATTGTGTTAATTATATATCGTAACTTAACTAATCTAATTTAAAATAGACTTGTTGGCATTTGCTATGATTTCTATTGTCTCAGAAGCCGTTCCGAATATAGAATAGTTCAAGAAGATTCTTAGTTCATACAAGACTTAAGGAAATTAGATAGCAGCAACGATATAACAATATCTGATAACCGACTCGTGAAAATCAATCATATAAATAACATCAATTTTAATTATTTTTGATAGCATCAACTTCAATATATTCTGTTGATGAAACCTTAACTTTTACAGTAATCACATTGTTTACTGCAGACGTTTTGGTTGAAAAAATGAACTAAAACGTACGGGGTTATTTTGAGAAATATGTATTCGTTTTGATATTTAAAATTGCATCTATCACATTTCACATCTAAGATGCGTTTTTATTAAAAGTCCAAGTTGGCAAAAATGACAGTTTTCCTGTTCCTCTCACCGTAAAAATACTTACGATTGGACAACACTATTGTTATTTTAATATAAATAGATTTAAAATCATGTTTAGATTGATCTACTTTTAACCAGTTGTTTATATTTTCCAATCATTTCATATTTTAGCGTACGTTGATTTTATGACAAAAGCTGAGTCAATTTTCTTGAATTAGTGAGGTAACTATACAATTTTTACAATTATATTATCGATTATTCTTACCGATAATTTTTTGTATAGCACAATTGTAATCGACTGTTTGTTTTATCTAGTTTAAAGTTGTATAAATTTCAGACTTTAGCAGCATACGGAAACATGTGCGATAGATTATGATGCTCATACCGGTCATTCGAAAATACCCCGACATATATTTCTAATAAATGCATTAACAAAATCTAGAAGTAATGTATACACGTGCGGGCTGTGTCCTACAACAAATATTACTTGACACTTTCCGAAATGTACGAATGTATCAAAATTCCGGTGGCCAGGGCAGAATATATATATATATATATACAATATATATATATATCTATACAATATATATATATATATACAATATATATATATATATATACAATATATATATATATATATATATACAATATATATATATATATATACAATATATATATATATATATACAATATATATATATATATACAATATATATATATATATATATATATACATTTGAGAATGTATATATTATGTTTCATTAATGGTAAAAACAGTATATTGTAATTTACAATATAACTGAAAAATGAATATCATCCATTGTTTATTTTCAACGGATTTATTGCGAAGTTTTTAAAATAATGGAGTTCGTTGAGAGAATTGTTATCATGAATCTGGTCTTTGACATAATAGCTGTTGGCGTAGCGTCTCGTATTAAAGTCACTATCATATTGACACAGACATTATATTGTGTATAACCTTAAAACTAAAATGTATCCAACAATATCAGGGATCGACGTTCACGCTTAACGCCAATAAACAACAATTATTAGTTTTATTCATTTACAACTTAGAGATTTCAGGATTATTTTTATGATAATATATTGTGGACTGCGTTCGCGCCAGATCTTGAAAATTATAGAAACAAAAACTAAAAAAAAAATATAAAACTCAGATCTTAAATCGTAAGGAAACATTATTAGTCTCCAGGCAACGCCAGGTGTGCATGTTTGTGTAAATATGAGAAAAACGATTTTGAAGATGCAGGTTTCTGAACCTCTACAATTTATTTACGTTTAATTGAAAAAGATACACACTAATATTGTTTTACTATGATAAAATATAAAGCACACTTCTGTTAATAATTTCGCCCATCGTCAATTCTGATACAGGCTTGGAACCTCATCTATGATTACATTGCATTATACTCATCGCCTATTTTCATACTGACTTCTTACTGTCATTTATTTTGACATTTCTTTAAGATTAGCCGTTATTCTGAGTCTTTCGTCTTTTAAATAAACTATCAGTTCATGCGGGTTTCTTATTCTGATAGTGATTCGAACTCCTTATCTATTCTGATAGTGACTTATGCTCGCACTTAACAATATAGGCACTTTCGCAAATCATTTATATTCAATATTATACTAGCATCGAATTTGTATAATGGTTTATAGTTAGAGAATCGTAGAATTATTATAAATTACATTACATTTAATATTTATTTCATGAGTAATATCTTCTATTAGCCTCGATCACAGAAGAATATGTTAAACAGTATCTTTAATTCGATTAATACACGTAATCAAACATTGTAATAAGAGAAGCTTGGAAGATGAATAGGGGCAAATGTCTCCATGTTAAATATGTTCTAAACCGGAAAAAAGTTTTACATGAAATTAACCTATGCGAAATATATTTTTGCATTAAAGAAACAGGTTTCAAAAGAAAAGACATAACTGGTCAGAATCAAATACTGATTTATCAAGTTTATTGATATCGTAACAGACCCAAAAAACCTGGCAGGATCATGTGATATATCATATAATAAACAACGTAAGTAAAGTAAATTATGTGAAGATATAGAATATAGCACACTCATTATAATATTCGATTAGAAATATTATCAACTCGAAGACTACATTATTCTCTTAAGTAATTCGTGGAGATATCGATTATAATATTGGATTTACCTCGTTATTAATTCAGATAATGTGTTCTGTTAATTAACTTAGGTTTGAAACTAATTCAAATCCCGAGAGGCTTGTTTCACTTGCCTATATTGCATGATTGACACTGGTCCAATTGTATCAGCTATCGGCCATTATGCGTAATCAGTAATTAAGTTTTGTTTGAAAAGATGATTATTTCTTTCATTTTATGTTTATGTTCATAGTGTAGTATTAGCAAATAGTTGTATTAAACTATCTGCGTATATTGAATACGTTCACTGCTTGTTTATTATCTTTTATACAAACATTTGCATGTTCTTTACAAGTTTTATTATTTATAGATTCGTCCACATAAAGTTTACTTACAAGTTTAGATCCATTTAATTTATTTCATATATATATATATATATATATATATATATATATATATATATATATATATAAAGATAGAAGAAATAAGAGTGATAAACATGTTCGAATGTCCAAATTTATTTCAAATTTCGATTGTTCAATGCAAGGTGTATTCTGTAATGAACCAGTGTTTATTGTTCTTTCCTTAAGCAAATGCTTTTCAAAGATCGAAATCTTATCATCAGAGGAGAAATACAGATAGATAAGTTGGCTGTGAAAAAAGTTCGTGTAAAAAGGATATGTGGTTTGTCCAGATGATAGTTGTCCGTTGACGGAGTGTCCGTTGAGGAGATTTTATTGAGAAGACGAAAAAAAAAGAAAATAAAAGAAAATTTTCTCGTATATCTCGTATATTGATCTTAACCTTTTCACTATAGGTCCTATTTACTAAAAGTTTACTTTTGGTTTATATTTGATTATATATATATATATATATATATATATATATATATATATATATATATGTGGGGGTGTATATGTGTGTGCGTGTGCGTGCATTTCCTTATGCTTACCGAATCAGATAGAGATACTCGAATCTTTTGCTGTAAGGTTAATAGCGACTGCAGACTTTTTCAGATAAAGATAAGATACAGGATAACGGACTGTTGAATCTTCCAGATAAAAGTAAGGGGCTCCAAACATTTAGGTAATCGATCCAAGAGTTTTTAAAATAAAGGCAAATCACCCAAGACTTTTCCAAGTAAAGAAGGACAACTCCAGATTTTCCCAGATGAAGCTAACCGATTCTAGACTTGTTAGATAAAAAGTTAAAACGCCGGATTATTCCAAATACAAATAATGGACTCCAGATTTTCCAGATTTTATGTTCGGAAAAACTAGCTCAACAAGGTTTGTAAAATATAAGAACAATGGTTTATCTTTGACCCTAATTCGGTAAGTGTTGGGGTTAAAGAAAGTATAAGAAATCAGCGAAAAGATCAGCGACCCCGTGGTCCGAGATGATGAGAAGCGACCTCAGACCTTTCAATATAATGATCAGTGACCTTGAAGCAATGGAGGTTGAAGCCCGTCACCTGACCCTGCTTAGCAAACATTACTGTTTTCTACTCATAACTATTTCAATAATCCATTATAAATATTTCGGTATATTAATGTTTTGTGTTCCTATATTAATTTGACCCTGCTAAAGTTTTATTCACATACACACGTGTTTCTGTATGAATTCAAACTGTAGAATCATGTGTTCATCTTTCATTTCAGTTTGATATTGATTTATGTTTCACTCACAAATACATTTAATAGAGCAATAGTGAATGTTGTAAGAAAATATTTACTGTACACGTCTCCTGAAAAAATATAAAAATTATATATATATATATATATATATATACATATATATATATATATATATATATATATATATATATATATATATATATATATATATACATATATATATATATATATATACATATATATATATATATATATACATATATATATATATATATATATATATACATATATATATATATATATATACATACATGGACCCAGGCTCACTATATTTGAAATTGAAATAGATTTATTTCTACTGAATTTAATAAAAATGTCCGCTTTCAGTGATTTAATTTAATACACCAACAGAACATTTAATCAACTGATATGATCTTCGATCTGTTTAACCGTCTCCTGACAAGCATTTAACGTATGAATATACGATTTAGTGATAAATGATAGAATGATATAACCAGCAAGAACGGATATTTGTAGATGCATTTATTCGATCTACGCGTGTACTGATGCTAATGATATTTTAAACGTATCTTATAGATATCTGTATAAGGATACACATATTCTATACAATAAAGTTACCGTCCGTGTGTCAGACCTGCTTCAATAATCACGTAGGCACATTTTATTTTTATGAGAATAGGATACTTGATCTTAATTATAACTGATAATAATAACAAAAAGAGCTGGAAGAATCGCGTGCACATTTGAATATTATTGGAAAAGTAGAAGAGGCTTAATCCTTACAATGTTTCATGATAAAAATAATACGGGAAGGATTTTATTTAACTTTTAATATGGACACAAATATATTCTTTTATTTTGTTTAAAACAAAACGAAGAGAAACAGAAAGCTGGGAATTAGCTTCCTTTTTTTATCAATCAGTGTTTTTCTTCTAATGGATTAGTGTTGTCTTATTTTCTTATCTAAGAAAAGATAAAAAAGAGAGATGGAGAGAGAGTTTTTGTTTGTTTGTTTTTTAAATAGTTTGGGTTCAATGATTTTAAGTAATACATTGGAAATGAAAAGCAAACTGAATACGAGCGAACAAAGCTTTCTAGTAATAAAATAAACGAGAAAAAGAAATCTTTACAATATGCCAGTAACTCTGTCATGAAGAAAATTCTATGGCGGTAGTAGTACATTATTTGTAGATCAGTGGACACATCTTAATGTGATATTAAAAACTTAAGCCGAAACAGATAAAACACTTTTTTCGTTAATTAAGGGTGACTTGCCGATTGACGCACAGATTATATTATGCGAATGATTAGACGTATCGAAAATAATACGAGACTATTAATTATGTACGTTTTGCAACGTAGATCTTAGTTCAAACTTGAATTATTAAAAAAACAAATCCTCTAATAGAAAGGATAATGCTTAAAGTATGAAATCTGGATGGTATTCTTACTTGGATGCTGCTTCGATCTTGGCTACGCTTGTTTATTTACAAGAAAAGTCTCAAATTGTAAACGCCCTTTTAAACCCAAATTGAGGTTTAAGAGCAGTGTGAAGGGTACTTCTAAAAATACTGCTCTACCCGCGAAAGACTAGAATAAACTTGTTTCGAACGGATAAGCCGGTCTGTGAAAAATTCTGAGTCTGGCTAAGCTTAAACAGCATTAAATTAAACTGGCAGTTAGACAGGGTGAAACTACGTACATTACTATTCAATATATATCAAGTTTCACATGTATATTCCAGTGCTACGTTCAGTAAGTCGTTTCATTAAACACATGGATGGACTACCAAATGATACCAGCCCTTCTTTATATATGTTTAGTTACAGATTCTTCGAAAGTCTCAATGGAGATCGTTGCCATCTGATTACTTCAACTTACTTTTGTTCCAGGGTATTTTCTTGCTCTTACATCAGTTAACAGCCATCATGCAGATACTATAAGAACCATCAACTGATATCGCTTAGACCATCCCATTAGTTCTCTTATTAGTAAATAGATAGGAGAGCGGAGTTCATCTTCAGCTGCTTGATGGGGTGTCGCGATAATGTACCGAGAATGATAAAGAATCCATGATTTGCATCAATGACCACCCATCCCAAAGCTCGTGAAGAAAGGGTCGGTACCAATCTGTTTATTTTTAAATGAGGAGGCATCAATTACCTGTTTATTCGCACCGATGAGAAAAATAAGCCTAGTGAGGTATTTAATAGTACAGTAGAAGTGGACAAACAACGTATCACCGTATGAGAAGTCGATTAACTGTTGAATGATAAACCTGATAATTGGGTGGCGTTTTTATCTGTAGGCGTATCTAATTGCACTGTAAATTGTGACGGGGCGTAAAATAGGAAAACGATATAAATTGACGATGCTCAAAGTGGCAGGTGGATGTTAGATTATCACTTATACAAACACTTTGCAACAGTGGTAATGATACAAGGCTCATACATATATATATCATATATATATAAATGTATCATATATATCTGTCACATATATGATATATATATATATATCAATTATATATATCATATATATATATATATCATATATATATATCACATATATATCATATATATATCACATATATATATCATATATATATCACATATATATATATCATATATATATCACATATATATATATATCATATATATATCACATATATATATATCATATATATACCACATATATATATCACATATATATATATCACATATATATATATCATATATATATCACATATATATATCACATATATATATATCACATATATATATCACATATATAACATATACATATCATATATATATATATCATATATATATCACATATATAACATATACATATCATATATATATCATATATATATATCACATATGTATATATATATCATATATATATATATCATATATATATATATCACATATGTATATATATATCATATATATATATCATATATATATCACATATATAACATATACATATCATATATATATCATATATATATATCACATATGTATATATATATCATATATATTTATATATCATATATATATATATTTCACATATGTATATATATCATATATATATATATATATATCATATATATATCACATATATATATATATATCATATATATATATATAGCACATATATATATATCATATATATATATATCACATATATATAGCATATATATATATCATATATATCATATATATATCACATATATATCACATGTATATATCATATCACATATATATATCATATATATATATCACATGTATATATCATATCACATATATATATCATATATATATATCATATATATCACATATATATATATATATCATATATATCACATATATATCACATATATATATCATATATATCACATATATATATATCATATATATCACATATATATATATATCATATATATATATATATATATATCATATATATCACATATATATATCACATATATATCACATATATATATATCATATATATCACATATATATATCATATATATCACATATATATATCATATATATATCACATATATATATCATATATATCACATATATATATCATATATATCACATATATATATATCATATATATCACATATATATATTATATATATATGATATATCATATATATGGTATATCATATATATATATATATCATATATGATATATCATATATATATGGTATATCATATATATATATATATCATATATGATATATCATATATATATGATATATCATATATATGATATATCATATATATATATAAATATATATGATATATCATATATATATGATATATCATATATATACATATAAATATATATGATATATCATATATATATATGCATATATATACATATGATATATCATATATATATATACATATATATATATATATGATATATCATATATATACATATATATATATATATGATATATCATATATATACATATATATATATGATATATCATATTTATATATATATATATGGTATATCATATTTATATATATATATATATATGGTATATCATATTTATATATACATAGTATATCATATATATATATATGATATATCATATATATGGTATATCATATATATATATATGATATATCATATATATATATATATACATATATATATGAAATATATATACATATATATATGATATATATATGATATATATATATATATGATATATCATATATACATATATCATATATATATATCATATATATATATATGATATATCATATATATATATATTATATATATATATATATTATATATCATATATCATATATATATTATATATATGATATATATATATATATGATATATATATATATATATGATATATATATATATGATATATATATATATGATATATATATATATATATGATATATATATATATATATGATATATATATGATATATATATAATATATATATATGATATATATATATGATATATATATATATGATATATATATATCCGATATATATATATATATATGATATATATATATCCGATATATATATATATGATATATATATATATGATATATATATATTATATATATATATATGATATATATATATATATATATATGATATATGATATATATATATATATGATATATGATATATATATATATATATATATGATATATGATATATATATATGATATATGATATATATATATATATATATATATATATATATATATATATCCCAGCAGTAGTTCAGTGTTGCTAGACTAGAATGTAATTCAAACTAAGACCGAAAAGTGTATGTTCTGGTAACCGCTAGTAGCTGTAACCGTGACAGTATAAGAGCAAATGAAATCGATATTCAGAATGTTATATAATTTGACAAAGATCTACGCATCATCGCTAATGGCTATCGAAATCTGTTTTATAGCATGCAGATAAATGTATATCTGTTTATGAGGGTGACGTAGCTAGTGGATTCTTCAATCCGCAAGAGTTCGTCTATTTCCTCGGTAGAATCATCCGGTTGAATTTCAATAATCACAATGCTGAGGTGGTCTAAGTTAGCGGCTTCCTCCCCTTCTGATTCACGTAGCTTTTACTGAAACTAAACTAAATATGTAAGCCCACGTGTAAATTTGCCCTACAAACGTACTGTTTCCCACGATCATCTAAATATAATTCCATGAGCATGTGTCCATCTGCACACATATGAGAAGAGAAATTATTAGACAGATGTTCATGAAATTTGGATTGTAGATATAAGACAGAGTAATATGCTATGTTTGATTTATTTTCTAGGAAAGCATAGCGGAGAGATCCCTCTTCTAAGTGTGTGTACTGTATACCAGAATATAACTAAACAGATTTGTATGAAATTTTAAAAATCGATAGTAGATATTAGCAAAAGTGTAAAGAGCTATATTTAGTTTATCTTTCAGGTTAACAAATAGAGACATTTGGGATTTTATAAAGATAGCTTCAAGTCGTTTGAATTATTTGTAATTAGTTTAGGAATAACATACTTTCTTGTTGTTAAGTAAACATTGTTTTAAATACAAAAGTGGGAAGTTGAACTGTTTTATATACTGGTAAAATTAATTAGAATTTATTAGGTGCATAGTCAGTCTACCGGAGAGGGTCGTGATATTAACTCCAATGTAGCTATTAGATTTTTCTTCATCATTATTATTATTATTATCATCATTATTTAATAGTAGTCTCAACTGTTGAATGTTTTTTGTTAGAATTTCCTTTTCTTAACATCTCGGCAATTCCAATGACTTTAGATATTCAAGCTGTACTCTAACTCTTTCTTTGTTCCTAACAGGCAAACTTTTTTGCGGAATTGGAAGATAAATTGTCTCGTCAATCAGTTAAGGCAAATAATTGTGGCTTTTCGTTATGGTTTCAAGCGTTCCAATTCAAACGGGATTCACTTTTACTTCTTTACTTTTCCATAGTCTAATTTCAATTTTAGATCTTGATATATGTTTTCGTGTTCTTTCTCCTGCACTCTTATATCAAAGGGGCAGCCTATATCAATGATTAACAAGTTTTCTTAACATTATCAGTTTGTATTCGCATGTCCCAAAGAAGGCCTACATTTCGTTCTTCTGTACAACTTCTGCTTATACCACTTCTCATTGTGGTTCCATTCATAAAGTTTGCATATAGTCCAGCGTAGTACCTGCGAGACTTTGAAGTGTCTCCATTTTTTATACTGATGTTGTGCTAGCATTAGGCATTCAGATACAATATGCGCTAAGGTGTCTTCCCTTTCATCACACAATCGGCATATCGATTATTCTGCAGTTTTGTCAATGTAATGTTTGATAGATCTAGTGCGAGTGGCTTGTTCCTGGGCTGCCATTAAGTTGCTCTCAGTAGATCTTTTGAAATCAACCCTGACCAGCCAATTTTAGCTGTCATTATTTCTAAATGCAGTATACTTAAATAATACACTGTGTGGTTTATTTCCAAATAATTTTAACCATCTCTCTTGTAACCTTTGCTTCATTTTCACCCTTAGTTCTTAGTATTTCCTCTCTTTTCTCTTAACGAAAAAATCGCATAACTTTAAGAAACATATTTATATATACAACCTTCTTCTATATTTACAACATATTAAACACTAAGTAGACCTCGACCACCCTCCTTTCTAGGTAGATACTATCCTTTCTTCGCAAAAGCGTGATAAATTTTGAACATTTTCCGTGTTTTGGTATCCACACATTTTAGTTCATCTACATTCGAGTCAAGTATACTAGCAATATATCGAATGATAGCATAGATTGTATTATGACTGTGGAGGTGTGATTTAAAAAGATGAAGATTATTATTAAGATTAAGATTATTATGAAGATTATTATTAAGATTAAAATTATTATTAAAATTATTACTAGGATTAAGATTATTGTTATTGAGATTATTATTATTAAGAGTATTATTATGATCATTATCATTACTATTATAACCATTATTATTATTATTAGAGTTGCATTCCTCCAGGGTCATTATAACTTATACATAACGTTGTTTTTTCTAGTTTTCTAATAAATAGACATCCCATTTGTATAGACACAATAATAAAAATAATATTTCCTACGTGCTTATTGAAACTTATGTTCACATTCTATCAGCAGGCAATGATTTATGATCATATTAAACGGGGGACTGTCCACCTCTGATTATATAGTTCTATTAAATTAGATGTTTTACACACGAAAATAAACATAGCGTCAGGCTTACCAACTAGTGTTCAACAGTACAAATGTTACAAATGATGTATTGCAATTCGTGCACATGTCGCTGGTTATAATTTCATGTTTGACATTTTACTTATCAATATACACGTAGAAATAATCAGCGGGGGATATGAAACAAGTCATATGCAAATATCAATTAAGACTTCCTTATGAGATTTGGTGATTGTAATTGCACTTGTCATCCAGACACGGGAATTTAGTTTACATAGAAAAGTGATTAAACTGATATAACAAATAAAATACTTCAATTATGAAAAAAACATGGTTATAATCTTTACGTTTAACTACGTTACTAGGTGAAGGAATAATATTTATCGTAGACTTTAAAAATAATAAATGATAATTTAAATTTGGTACAGTTTTTAATATATCTACTGGAATACTTACTTACTTGCCCTTTTAGCAAGGATAAAAGTGTAGTATATGTTATTTATTAAAACACATTTTCAACAGATTATACGTTATCAAAGTAGGACAGTTCCCGAGTATAAATGTGGTATTGTGGTGAGTGAGATGATTCTAATTAAGAGTAGGATATACATTCTATCACTTTAAACCAAGGAACGCCAACGACACCCATTTTTCGTAGACTTTTGATTTATTTTAAATGTAATTTGTTTAAAAATTTTCAATAAGTCAAAGTGTAGTATTTGTTCAAATACTATACTTAATCTTTTCCGTCTTCTGTCGTAGTAGAGGAAGTTCTTCTAGACTAATAAACATTTATGTGTCCCGATCCAAAGTTCCTATTTTGGGGAGGTAGATTTCCGAACATTAAATATCGACCTTGTACCTAACTCTGCCTTTGTTTGGAGAAAATAATAACATAATCATGTTAAAATTAGCACTTGTGTAGAAAACCTTATGAATAACATGAGTTAAGAAATAATGTTAAACATATACATTCATGAAAATATTGCGGTAGTTCATCAGATATGCTATATAAGATAATTTGATCCATATATTTCTATCAAATTTTCTGGAGGATTGTAAGCATACTAGAATTACTATGATCCGCTGGGTCACAACTGCTACCACACATTATTCTACTTTGATTTCATTCGAAAATTAATAAACTGTGACATATCTGTTAAGAAACTATTCTTGCCTTATAACAAATAATATTTTTTTCTTTACTTCTATATTATCTTTATAGCTCTCCTGAATCCCGGAGTATGATAGTCCATTCACTTCATTATTCAACGGACAAGTTATCTATCTTCAGGAATGAGTAAATTGTATCAGTTGATCTTTGTTAATTTCCGAGTTTTAGACGGGTACACAGACAGACAGTTGTAAGATTCTTCTAGGGGATGACTACTAAACAATGGAGTGTGTGAATATCTTCACTAGACCATCTGTAAGAAATGTGATCTTCAGTGTAGCAAAAGGTCTAGAAAGAACGGAAATAAGTCATACACTATCCTCTATGACTATGCAATCCCTACAACTATATAATTAGAAAACTTAGCTGTAACACCTGACATAATGATATGAGGAAAAAGAGAGAGACTAGCAATTCAAGCCAGTGCCCCCAATGATGTCGATCTTAACAGAGCTGTAAGAGAAAGGTGAATTAAATACCAAGATATTATGTACGACTTGAAAAGAAACTGGAACCTAACTTAAGGATATTTCAATCATTTCAGTAATTATAGGGGCCAACTTTCTAATAAAGAAGTATTCAAAAAAAACTACCTGCGAATATACACAGTTAACCAAGTGCAAGAGAGATCCAAATAATTTACCGTAAAGAGATTGTTATGCTCTTAAAATGTATCTCTTGGTTTGAGTCTCGGAAATAGCTAGTGAATAAATAAAAAGGACATAAAATTGAAAATGAAAACAAAAATAGGACTTTACTTCATATAAAAGATGAAAAGAAGTATGCTTGCTCAATTTGTGTTCTTGTATCACAGCGTTATATTGTATGGGGCTATTAAAACAAATATCTGTTATCATTGCACTGAAAGACAATTCTTATTTAACATGCTTCCTCGCATCAAAATGACATATTTGATCCATCTTTTCATGGGACATGATGCTCCAGTTGGCAATACATCGATTGTCATTGATAAACGCACGTATTGAATGAGCACGTCTTATCCTAGATGCGTCAAGTTCCTATTTACAAGGGATAAGTTAGAACCCAAGGCCTCTTTTTAACGTTGAAAATAACACCTAGAAAACTTTAAAAGGAGCACTCTGGATTCGGACACAAATTTAAATTGCCTCAGTCTTGAATGATTTCTTTTTCACTGATCGAGAATACAAAATATGAAGTGTAGTTTCAGAACAGATACTACACGTTGTTTATAACCAAACGTTTAATAGATGTGTCAAGTCATATCTATATGAGCCTTTATTCGTCAGACCCGTAATTATTTCGAAGCGATATATCTTCTAGCTGTTGAAATTTGAATCCTAAGTGTGGGGATACTAAAACTACAATTACCAATTACTTAAGACTTTTACCCGATCATGGCTGACGGAACGAGAACAAGTTGCCGCCGTGGATAAAATAAAGGGTTCCGTTCCAAATTCCGTACATATTCTCGAGTTCGACAAGACGCAAGTAAAGAAGGTCGGAGGTTACATCAGCCGAAACGTTGTGCGAATAGTATCGATGATACGGCATACAGATAATGTAAATAATACAAATTATCAATCTTCATCTAAAAATTCTCAAACATAATCTTACATCTATGTTTTCAATAGCATTTCTGCTTGTCAGTCAGGCTTACTTTTTAAACAACGTGTATTACGTTTAAGATTGAAGTATCATCATCATCGTTAACCGCATAGATTGAATGGATGCATCTTATTAGAGTCCGATTCCTTTTAAATATAACGAACGAGTATTTACATAACAATTACATTTTAATGAACATAACTCTATAAAAATAAAGTTGTTCATGTTTGAATATATCAGTAAGATTGTCAAGCTTTATTGATTTTTTTCTGATTTTTTTAACTATAAGATGCAATCTTCAGACTGAATTAAGATTGCTTTCAAATATCGAATATTAAATTTCACGATACTCGGATTTAGTCGCATAAGATAGAATACACACGCGAATGTATGGATTTGCATGGATAAAAACATACGGTAAACATATTTCTTCAAAAAGCATTTCTTATTAACTTTGAACATTAGAAAGCAATTTACGCTGATATGTGTTCAACACTAGTTGGTTATGGCGTTTGGAATATTGTAAACATTCAGTGATATTATACCTGTATACATATTGCGGCATCATACACTATCATATTTAGAATATATATATATATATATATATATATATATATATATATATATATATATATATATACCACAATTGTTCATATGTCCGTCTACCCACTTATCACGTTTTCCTAATCTAATGTTACAATACACAAGCCCAAACCAAACCTTCTCGTTTACATTCTGCTGAAGGTCAAGTCTCTTGATCTCTTCTTTATAACCATTTTTTTTATACAGAAATACTCACAAGCCGCTCTTTAGTCTTTTGTTTACACTATGGAAGATGCACGAATGTTTCAGATTCTGGGTTCCTCTTTGTAAGACATTCATAGCATCTCCCTATTACAACGAAATAATATTTTCCTTTTTCCGCCAGATGGCAAGAGCTCGCAGAATTTCATCAGACATAACTTCTTTGCAAGGCCTTCTCATTTGTGGAACTCATTACCGCGGGACTGTTTCTCTGCTGATTACAAATCAGTCGAAATCAAATCTAATATCAACAAATTGTTGTCTTGGATTGCCTCATGAGAAATCGGCCGCAATCTTACCATGAATCAATGTCAGTACTCGTTTAGTCTTCCTTATCTTTCTGTTGGCAAGAATTTTCGTCTCATTAACCTCATATTTAATGGCTCATGGCCTTGACATGTGACGACATAATAGTTAAAAAAATAACAGAATGTTCAGCATGCGGTGATTGATTTTCTCCTTCTGAAACAAGCAGTTTATGTAGTGGGTTCCTGGTTTATAATAAATCATTGCACTAGCGTCACAAGTTTGCATTTCGTTTGTTCAATTTGTAAAAAAAAATGTGTAAATTCGTATGAATTTGCATGGAACAGGTCTGCAAAATGGTCCCACTTTTGTATTAGTATTGATTTCCCCGATTCGTACCATACTCAGGTTCAAACAGAAACGACGACATGGAGTTTACCAACATTTGTAATGAATGCGGTGCTATGAAAGCAACAGGATTCGAACCTGGCACTCGAATGTTTAAACCCACGTTGCTATCTATTTCCTCACTGGAACCCATCCTTCAATTTAGTAAATAGGCATATCATCCCTATACATTTATTCTTACGAATCAGCCGATGTGAATATTACACGAATATCACTTTTACAACATCAGAATTATTTGTGAAAAGTTTAAAATTACACGTAAATATAAAGGTGATTCTTTCTTCAATCACTTTCATTGAGTTTTAGCTGTTTGCTTTTTTTATTGAAAATTTAGAAGTTCCAATCAAATTTCAGTAAATGCCTCCATTCAACAATAGTGAGAACTCAACTAAATTAGTGATTCTTTTGTTGTGAGTGTGTAGTCTTTATTCCAGAGAAATCAGCCTGTTGAATTTGGATGAATCACTTCAACGCCATTGAATCTTTATTTTTTTACGAAAACGCCTATATCGTTTTCCCCCAATTTGGATTCGACAAATAATATTTTCTACTTTTTTAATTTGTTTCAAAATTAAATTTACTTTTACGTTAACACTCAATATTTATGCAGCATATTAAGTATAACATTTCATTTGATTTCTTAAAGATGTAATATTATAAATTTAGTTTAGCTTTTTAAAAATGATTTTGGAATTCTGAAAATATTGAAAGATTTTAAACTAGTTTTTAATATTACAATACATTAAATATAACATGCTTTTATAACAATGTCCTAAATGAGACTATGAAACTAACTAATCAACATGTTTAATTTACAACGTTATTTGTGTCTTTAAATTATAGAAATGCTATCTGGTGTACACATCTTAATACTGTGACAGATTTCGCCACATTAACAAGTGCACTAAAGTCTCAATAAATTAAAATACTTCCAATATATATATATATGACTAAAACATGCCCCCTTAATAAGATTAATATCAAAATATAATGATGCTAAACTTCATGTCTTGAATCCTTATCCTAATTTTGATGAATATTCATTGCATGATTTAGATCTTAGAAAATACAATTTAAGGTTTATGCTTATGCGGTCTTAAGAAGAAAAAGGAAATCCATGGACGTTTGCTTAATTAGTATCTTCATACACCATAATGATCGATTAATTCATTTAGGAGTGAAACATATGCATATAAATATGTATACATATACCCCTAGCTAACTTAATAAACCAAAGATGTTTGCTATATTTTAACAACAGCTAAAATAGAGCTTTGTTAGGTTTTAGTTTGTTATATTTTAAAGGATTAAAGCCCCGTTAAATAATCTTACACTGATTGACATATTCTAATATTTAGGGAGTCACTATAGTTATATGTAATATGTCTGTATTGGCGTGGTATAGTAGTTAACGATGCAGACCATGGGCGTAACATGTTCTACTGCATCACTTTCACTAATACCCTTCGGAAAGGTATTACTATGAATCCTCCCTTCAATCATTGTTTATATTTAAGTGTAGATTGGGCTCCTGAACCTTGGTTGTGTAACGAGTTTGTGAAAAGGAAAATATCCGAAATAACATCAGTCTTCTACTGATAATGCTGATATTATTTCCAGTCGTCCTGTACTTTACCTTACCACTAGACTCAAACAATGTCGGTTCAATAAAGATGCGGATGGACTTTAATAGATCTCTTAGATTCACCCATCTCTTTTTCTAGCGCCCCTAAATTTCTGAGATGTAATGCTAGACGTATTAGACACGTTTTCACGCCTATAGTCTCCATCAGCATAAGAATTGTCTTAATATCAGAGTTGATAATTTTGTAGACCGCAAAATAAAAAACCAGAGTATTGATTTACTCCTCTCCAGGAGTTAGGCACACGGCCAGTTTTTATCTTACTCCCACAAGTAAGATATGACCCAAGGTCGGGTCGGGAAAGTGGGGTTTAAAAATTGCCTGGGCAGCCCCGTCGGCATTCCCCGGTAGGGGCGCCTCGGGCAGGAAGCAATACACTTACTCCTCCCCAAAGAGGGGAGGCGAAGCCTGGGAGGGTGGACCTCCTAGAACTGCACAGGACAGACCCATACACCGGCGTAAATCAAGCCCCGAAGGCCAAGACAATACCATTCTATGAGGTGCAGTATCCATCGGAACAAATACTACACTTTGATCTTAACCAACCAGAGTAAACAAGACAGAGACATACATAAAAGAAACCTGATGAACACTATACGTGGGAGGGGTGGGAATTGAAGACATATTTACCAACGGAAAATCTACGTTAAAATACTACGCTGATCCCCCCCCCCTAAATCAATAGAAATGCATGTATTTTCCGGGAGAATAAATAAAGAGAGATATGCGGGGGAAATGTATGAATACATATGACTTACTTAGAACGGGAACCGCGTCAGGGTTATGAAAACATGCTATGATTGAGAGCCAGTCGGACGTTGTTTTATTTGCTGGAAGCCTAAGCCGTATATACATTTAGCTATATCATATTCTGGAAGTAGACAGTGCATTATATTGTTGGCTAGTATACTTTATGGAATGAAACTGCAGGATATTCAGTACTTATAAACGCAATCTTTATATATTTACATAGTTGTTTTGCACGTGCGGAAGAGCATACTGGGCATAAATGTTTTCGAATTGAAGGATGTATTTTTTCTCATCACTTCCAGGGGAACAAGTATCAACTCCGTCGAACGCTATTGATTCGTAATGGGCACGATCATACGGTGTACCGTCATTTCCTCCGACTGCGTACGGCTTTGCAAAGATACACTCCGTATGCATTTCCGTGGAAATGAAGCCGGATTCCTGCACACATCGATGAAGCAAAATAAACAAATGCACACGAAAACAAAAGTGGCAGATATTTTTCTTTATTTACGTGATTTTATATTTTGGTCGATAATCGTTTGACGAGACGTCGGACCGCACATGGTCGGCTTCCAGACATGTAGATTCATTGATCATATCGGCAAATGAAAACAGACGTATATTAACGTCTTTTGTGCGTGTTTCCTTCTCTTTTTTTATATAAGTTATTTTAAGATGTTTTGCTTATTGCTAGCACGTGCCCGGGGAGAGCCGCGCTCCAAACTTACAGTAGAGATTAAAAAATAGAAAGAATCGTAGTGCTTCCTCTAAGCAGTCAATCAGTCGGTCGGTTGGTGACATGTTTTTTTTCCTTCTATTTTTTAAAGACACTGTTATTTTAAGTATATATAAACGTTTTGCTGGCTCATTATTTGTGTTTTGTTTGCCTCATCGCCAAATGTATGATGTTACTAGGAATATATATTATAGCAAAGATACGCATGTGGCCATATATATTGAGGCAGTTTTGAACTCGTTAATCAGTGCAGGATGGTAGGACACCAAAATACTTCAAAGTAATCAAAACATATTGAGTCATTTATACTTTGATATAAGCTTGATATATATATATATATATATATATATATATATATAGAAGAAAAAAAAGAGTGATAAATATGCGACGATTGTCCAAATTTATTTAAAATTTCAATTGTTCAATGCAAGGTGTATTCAGTAATAAACTAGTGTTTATTATTCGTTCCTTAAGCCAAGGATTTTCAAAGATCGAAATCTTGTCATCAGAGGAGAAATACAGATGGATAAGTTGGCTTTCGAAAATACCAAAGTTCAAATATTTGAAAAATATAAAAATTATTATTAAAATAATTTTAGTTAAAAAAACGCAGTGAATGAAAAGAAAAGTTCCGTGAAAAATATATGCAGATTGTCCGGGTGGAAAATTTCCGTTGAAAAGAAATCAGATGAATTGTAGAATGTGAAGAAAACTCTTTGCGTGGGAGCAGTGTGGAGAAAGTGCTCAAAATATAGGTAAATCCAGACGCACTTAAATATATAAGTGTGTGTGTGTGGGGTGTATAATGTTACTTTGCTGTAACATATATATCATTATTACTATTATTATTATTGATCTTACAAATAAAATGGTATAAAATTACACAATAAGATATTGTGTTTCCTACATTGACTGGATATATATGTATGTTTAAATAGGACTAAACTTGAATGTTTTTTCTTGCTTTACTGCTATAGGTGCTGTTATGATGGGTGCTGATGAGGAAACCTTTTAGAGTCATTTAAAGTATAATACAAAATAAACTATTCCATATCGTTCTAAGACCGATCGTACACGAACTATTCGGTATGTTAGCATTCTCGGAACAGATATAAACAATGTACTAATTTTATTTATCTGCAGTTATATATATATATATATATATATATATATATATATATAGGAAATAAGAAAAACCGAAAATTCTACATATATGAATCGACGCGTTGTCTATATTACAACACGTCCTAAAGATGATCAATTTGAAGTAAAACATAGTCAAAATTTGACAATATGTAATGCGTCTATGCCATAGAAATACTGTGTTTAGTCTTGTTTCGAAACGAAACAGATATTTACAATTAAAAAAACTTGCGGTGCATATGTGTATCTTGTAAAGTATATTATACACCGAACAAATGGCTCTTAGGCACATATTACGTGCAAGAGAGCGGACCTCTAAATACTCCGAAAAAATAGAAAGAATATAGCTCTAGTAAAAAGTAAACGGAAACACTGTTGTTGAATGAAAGATCGTACATATGTTTATGTGTGCGTATGCACGTTGGTTACCTGTTAGCTTGATATAGCTCGGCGGCGGCCTTAACTTGGAATTTCAACATATTTATGGAAAACTTTTTTGTAATTTCCAGCTATTTAATTATACTTATAGCATAGCAAATACTATGCATATAAATATATATATATATATATATATATACGAGTAAAAAGGTGTTTAATGCGAAATAAGTTTACAATATGAAATATGCGTTCAAAATGCCGTA
Organism: Sepiola atlantica; assembly: GCA_963556195.1. Classification (NCBI taxonomy): domain Eukaryota; kingdom Metazoa; phylum Mollusca; class Cephalopoda; order Sepiida; family Sepiolidae; genus Sepiola; species Sepiola atlantica. The sequence continues at coordinate 216,978,391 of OY744515.1, read as the reverse complement.
CAGTTTCGCGATTTCGACAAGATGGCCACAATATCGGAGGTTAAAGCGATCGAAACGTTGTGAAAATTGGATCCAAAATAAGAACAGTAATCCTGGTAATTCAAAGAATAAAAATAGGCTTTTTACATATCTGAAGGTGTTTTACTTAAGAATGATATTAATTGAATGCATTTCTCATATAAAAATGCTTACATTAGTTATTGAAATAAAATCTTACACTATGTTAAAAGATGGGGAGAAAGGGATAAATATGTAGAAACAGCTCAGAAAATTTGTCCACAAAAAGCACATTAAATAATGACATACAAAATGAAATTATGCTATATAAGGAATATATTTATGTATATATATACATATTAAAACTTTTATATTTTCATATGCACACATATATATATATATATATTATATATATATATATATTATATATATGTATATTGTGCAATTAGACGGTATTTGTTCGATGAAAGATTTTCTTCTGAATATGGCTGCCATTTTGTGTATATTTTATATATTGATCTTTTTTTTCTAAAGTTCTAATGAACTTGCTTATGCCAGGATGCATTATGAAAGTAAATAATGCCCGCGTGTATTCGTGTGTATGTGTTAGACACATATATGTAAATATATACACTACGTCATGAGCGTGCCTGTGTCAGAGGATAGATTGTAACAGAAATTAGTTTTGCTATCCTATGATAGGGCGTGCAGCTACATAGCCAAATATATCAGAGACGGGTTTAAGTTACTTATGCCTCGTTAGTTCACTAATATTAAAAAAAAATTATTAGAGCGCGTCGTCATAGTAACGTGTATGCTATGTTACGAACCTGAAATGCGCAAAATTATGAGTTTCGCGGCAAAACCTGTATTAGCTCATTTATCAATATTTCGGACTTAAAGGGTTTGGTAAAGCTCTATTTCCAGATATTTGAATTCATTTATTTTCGGGTTAAATCAGATAAGTTTTGTCACATTTTCACATATACTGTACACATAATTATACGTCATATTCTTTATACAACATTAAATTTATGAACATAAATAATATATATATATATATATATATATATATATATATATGTATATACACAGGGTGTTGCAGCAAAATTCGACACTTGATAAAAAGTAAACGATTTACCAGGAGGTGCCGAGGAGCATGGTAGAGCATTGGATTGACCACATCGCAGTCGGACGCGCCACCGTCTTCCAGCAAGTTTTAGACGACCCACTTGTGGCTTCTCAACAATGTTCGTCGTAACTGGTCGCTGTACTTGTGACCACTCTTCACACCCAACTGCAACCCCCTTGTCTATTTCTACTATGACGTACTCAAGACCGAGATTAACAGACACACCCACGAACGTTTGACTCTCTGAATTATGCCATTGGGGTGTCGTTCCCTGCTACAGACATATATATGCTCGCCAAAGCGAATGCATGATTTCATGCAGGCCTTCAGATGGTCGTCTCCTCGGGACACGGTTACATTGAAAAATAATATAGTATGCAACTATAACTGTTACTTAATAAACTGTTGGGTCTCTGCATATACAATTTGTTTTGTTTGCTATTTAGTTTCTTTTGTAAACTTCCTGATTTAGCTGCAACATCCTGTATACCCTATTTTCGCATTAGCATTTTCTAATTTAAAATGATATATCCAGGCTTCTGAAAATTCACAATTACTGTATCATTCAGAGTAATATTATCATTTTTTATGTTAATCTCACAGCCCTTTGAAATATTGCAAATTATTAGTTCTAATCGAAAAACAAATCACGAAATATGTATTTCGCCTGGTCAGTACAAGATGTGTGACCATGATTTTTATGCGGCTGGGGAGCGCATGTGAATGTGCTATTTTTTTTTAATAACTCCCTCTTTCAGTGGAAGCCAGATGCTCTCACAACAATAGCAACATAAAAACAGGTATGATTTGAGGCTTCTTCCTACGCGCTCTTAGAATTTGCAGTCCCCAATACATAGATGAAGAAATAAAATACATCACTAATTGCTTAAAACACTGCAATACCCTACATGAATTAAAATGAATTAAAAAACCTAAAGCAAGTCCTAATTAATAATCAATTCCCCAATTATATGGTTGATGAACAAATAAAATTAATGATTACAAATTTAGATAATCCTACTAATAATAAGCTAAATAATTCCCACTACATAAATCTATTCTATTGTAACCAAATGCATCCAACCTTTAAATTGGATGAAAAAGCTCTTAAAAATATAATACATCGCTATATATCCCCCACCAATTCCGATGATTTATCATTTATAATAAAAAAAATGAAAACATCAAACTATGTTGTTAAAAATAACACTTCTCAAACCCAAAATACATTAGGAAGAACCACTGTAATATATCAGTTCTAATGCCCTATGGGAGAATGTATCTCCGACAACAATGAAAAAAAAACTAATTCTGACATAGGTTTGACTTCCACAACACTATCCTGAAGACTCACCCTACATCTCTCCGACACTAGCACTATATGCCAACACCTAAAAACATAATTGCACCCTTCTCAATATAGAAACATCCTTGTTAATAATACCAAAATATTACACCACGATACCAATATCAAAAAATTAAAAATACTCGAAGCCCTCTCCATGAAAACTAAACATCCCACAATTAATAATGTCAATTATGAAACTAGTCGCAACAGTTTAAAGTGTCTAGCATAATAATTAACATTGCCAAATTCTTAGCCATTAGGTAGTTATGCGTTTTAATTGTATGCACTTTCTTTAACGTCATCAATTTCTTAACGGTTTAAACAGTCAAACTTTTAAATCTCTCATATGTGCATTTCAACTTTACAGACACTTTTTCAAGTTATAAACTACTTGCCGTTATAAT
>OY744515.1:216960510-216965510 GCA_963556195.1 Sepiola atlantica | reverse complement strand
TGTGAGAGTAGAATTTTTTTTTGTTTCTTACATGTAGTTAGCAATTTTTCCTAATATTGATTCGAAATAAAATAACTTTTGCTGCTACTTGTTGTTTAAAGGGAATAATTAATGATTACTCAAGGACATGTAAAAAGACTCCTTTTATGAGATAATATTTATTTTATACGTCTCATATATTCGGTGTATAAAATCTGAGTCTTTCATTGTAAGGTTGTACTGAATTACCTATAAAGCTACAGAGCCGGATACATATTACCGAATAAACGATATAGAATGGCTTTTACTAAGACCCGATCGTAGAATATTTCCATTTATTTTGTTATTTATTTCCTATTGCGTAGCGAGATACAGAAGTTGATGAATATAAGATATTTTTCGGTTCCATATACAAAACGAAAAGTTCAATTGGTAAGAAAATGTATGTATACCTTTTTCCCACAATTACAATTATATGTCCAAGCAGATATTACAAAATATCCGTGAGATTAAAATGAGTATCAAATACGTTTGATACAAATTGTATTAGGGAAATGTAGTTACGGCTTATGATAATTAAGGTGGCAAAGATTATTAACTGAAAAGCAATATTTTTATTCTTTTTTGCATGCATTTGTAAGTTTTATATTTCAAAGTTTTTTTTTGTATTTAATGAAATGATAAAAATAAACATTCCAGACTTCCAAAAAACGTGGTGGGACAAGATTGGATGGTGTCACACAAAACCCTAGAAAGCGTCAGTGGGAGAGTGCGGAGAGTACTAAAATCCTTGGAAACCTAATTGAAACTTAAATTCGAGAAAAGGTCAACGGCTGTTGTCATCGAGAAATCAATGGTAAACGGCTAGTGCGCTAATGCACACTAATTTCTAACCGTTATCGAAAGAGGAAGGGGGCATTGGAAATTTGAGTAAACGTGTGACTCAGATTGTAGGGAATCTCATTGGGTTTTCCAATATTAGGAATAACTGAAAATGACTCGTGTGGACACTCCTAGAAAGTACATCTATTTATAATGGATATCTCGTATCAACCTATCAGAAGCCGAAAATATACTAGCACTATATTTTAATGTTCAATCAAGGGAAGGTAGTGTATTATCTGTTCTGTTGTCATGATACTATCCTCCCGGGCATTAGTCTTTTTTTGGAGGCAATTCGCCATCTGTTTCTTCGTCATTATACAATCATACCAGGTATACTTACTCCTTGTTTGAGTGGGAAATAGTTTATTATCTGTCCTGTAATTATGACACAATACTCTCAGGAATTACCTCTTTGTTTTGGAGTGGATAGAGTATATTTTTTTCTGTTGTCAAGAGATACTCTTACCAGGTATAACCTGCTTCTTTGGAGGTGCAGTGTAGTATGTATTCGTTCGTCATATACACTAGCTAGTGGGAGCATATTTTCTGTTAATAATAAGAATAAAGCCATCAAGCGATTGGACCAAATTTCCTTACTGTTTTTACTTTGCATTCATTATTCGTCTAATTCGTACGGGTGAATTGTTTTCTATGTAAAATATAAGAGATACACTCCAAAGTGTGCAATGAACAGCAAGATGCATAGTCCCATTTTAAATTATCGATCGGACAATAAGGGCCAGAAATGTTGAAGCCGAATATCGCAACTACTCGTTTAAGATGTTTAAAAATATGTTTCCGATAAACTAAATGATAGGAGAAATAATTTGTGGGTAAACATGAATGTTAGTAAAAGAAAAAAGGGTATGGGAGTAGGAATCTGGAAACACTAATGTCATCTCAACCTCAAAGAAACATTTCTGTCAAACATCATTTACAGCAATAATAACAATGACAAAAACTATATTTTGTAAAGAATTGTCGTTATTATTGCTGTATGCTTATCAAGCAAATAGTTTTTTTCATAAGTAGATGCCGTCATACTGTCATACTGTTACCTACCGTAATGCTGTTATTTGAACTGCTGTATTTAATCTAGCAAAGATTTAGGAAAGTAAGAAGTTGTTAACTCTAGCGTTAAATTTATATATATATATATATATATATATATATATATATATATATATAAGTTTAACCCTGCAAAAGACAATTGCCACTGAGCCGGTAGAAATTACTGTGAATTAGGGATCATGCCAACAGGGCAATGCTCAGTGAAAAGTTTAGCAGTGAGATGGCTGTTCACAATACATTTAAACTTCTGTCAAGAAAACAGGAGACCGGGAGGGAATTCCAAAGGCTATCAATGTTGATGAAAGAATTTATTTGAGTAAAAGGCCACCGGCATCTGGGTATCTCTACTATTAATGGGGTGGGATTTTCCTGACTGACAGGTTACTCGAAGGGGGCACCATTAAAGTACTTGAAAAACAAGCATAGGAATGCAACATTACGACGATTAGATAGGATTGGAGCATGGTATATAGTGTGATACCTATTCAGTTAGATACTCTCCAGAAGTGAAATCAATACTCTATGCATAGCCGAATTATGGTTTTATAGAGCTATAGGTTACTGACATAAGTGGGAGGTGTTCTAGCGTGGAAGAGGGAGACTACATTTCTTTGCGGCAGCCTTGGCCATGCCTTTTATGTATTTGCTGTAATTCATGTTACCTGTAAATATTAAGCTGATGTGTTTGGATGATAAACTCTCAGGTTGGATGCAATTAGCCATGACAATCGGAGGTTGAAAAGGTTCGCTATTATTTATAAAATAAAGGAGCTTTGTATTAGTAGAATACACTCTTCGCTTCTACCTATGTCTCCATTCACTTACATGCTGGATGTTAGTTTCTTTATAGGGCAGGACATGTTGATTGCTGATTTATAGATTTTCAAGAAATCGCGAGTTCCTAATTTCTGCGACTCCATGCGTTTTCCGGTCAGAAAAGTATACCTTCACTTAGTTAATGCTATTACGTTTTTGAAATAATATTTTCATGCTATATTATTTATCTATTTCGCATTGTCTTTCACAGACTATACGTTTTCTTACTCGCCTCCCAGATCGTGATTGTCAGCAAGCCACACATCGATCTATTATTGAATAAATAAATTAGTCTAGGCTAGAATATGTTGTATTCCTGCTTAGACGCTTTTATTTAGTCACTAATAGATCGATGTGTCGCTTGCTGACCCTCACGATATGGGAGGCGGGTCGGAAAATTGACAGTCTAAAAGAGAATGTGCAATAGAAGAACTAGTCGTGCTGTTACCAGCTGCGTGTTTATAGGTTGGGAAACCACGCCAATCCCCGTGGTAAATATTAACATCTTTAAATACATGTATTTAGGCGTTTGGATATCAAGAGCGTATTGCATTAATATTATCCGAGATATAGTCAGGTAGGGTACAAACTTGGTTCAAAAGAGAACAGTAGAAGAAATACAATTGCTTAATACTGTCGTATAAGGTTAATCTAAATCACATGTTTACATATATATATATATATATATATATATATATATATATATATATATATACATACATATAAATATATATACCTGCCAAACTTTAATGATTTTCCTCATCAGCATACCGACTTTAGCAATTTTAATAGAGATAGTTTCCGGTGTATATAATCGCAATCAGTTCAAGAACAAAGTTTGATATGCTAGTTAGGAAATCATACGAGTGTGTTAAGTTTTACTTAGATCTAATAGTGATAATAAAGGTTTTTCGAAAAGCGCGTACGTATGGATAAACATTGCCTACTGTTGATATTCGGGCATGATTATTAAATATTAATTCATCATATATCTTGTAATCTATTGAATAATGATGATATTCTCATATATATATATACATATATATATATATATATATATATATATATATATATATATATATATATATATATATATATATATATATATTCCGAAGTAATTAATGATGCCCTACCTAATAACTAGCCAGCACCGTTCTGTGCTCAATATGTTTTATAGTGGGTCGGACATTATATTTGACACGATACCTACTCCCACCTGTCACGTCATAACTGACTTGTCTCATAACTTTTCTTTTCTACGTGAAATGGACACGGATCGCGCAGCTATTATTTATGTGAGACTATGTGACTTCATGCCTATTCAGTTTAGGAATTCGCATGAGTAAACAACACTACTTTAATATTCACTTTTCTTTATTCTGTGTGTATTGTCAATATCTTTACTCGCTTTTGGTAATTGCTTTGTCTCTAACCATTCACTTTCCTGTATAATAAATATATGCATAACCCTAGATTAATATATTCATAGGTTTCATTATACTTAAACAATTTTTAGTTCTCAATTTACAGGGTGATTGGAAAGTAACTTCCTATTATTAAGTGTTCGTAATTTATTACTACACTTTTCAGAAGTAACTGTATAGTATGGGGCTTTATTTTAAATTTGATATAGGTGCCAGCAATCGCCACCAGCTTCTAAAGCTGCCTGGAAACAGCAGCAACTAATGTTTTTTTTTTCTTACTAATGAGTCAACACTTATGAAGGCAAAAAAAACACTCGAAGATTATGGTCAACAAGATGGAGAGATTGACAGATGAATGGTGATGAATACTATGAGAGTATTGAACACAGAAACTGACCTAGAAACGGCATTTTTCCCCATTGTCAAAAACATCACTCGTGGAATGTAAGGACTAATGGAAAACATAACTTATAATTCAAACACTTGCCTCCCCCATTGATTTATTGGAAACACTATATTTCAGTAATAACTTACAAAGTATATAGCGTTACTTTTCAATCATCGTGTACATTCACGCTTTAAATACGCACAGTTTTGTAGATATTTCGGTTGCCAATGTGCGTCTCTTTACGTCTATCTTCCATTCTATGATAAATTATGTATCATCATATAACTATACTAGGTGGAGAACACGTGTGTGCCTGGTTTCTCAAGTTTTCCTGAATTTTATAGCCAAGCACATATGTTTCGGAATTTTTTAGATCAGGATTTACAATTCCTATCATTTTAATTATTCTGATTACTGCTGCCATCCCGATTGTTATA
>OY744515.1:216935677-216943177 GCA_963556195.1 Sepiola atlantica | reverse complement strand
ATACAAACATAATTAGATTGCAGGGTTTCCCCGCTGTTCTAGCTGCACAGGGGTCTAGACGCACATATCTATTAAGATCACACATTGAATATTTAAGACGAGAAGGAAATGATAGTGCGGTAACTAGGTTTAATCTGATATCTAAACAATAATAAGTAATCTCATACAAAGCTGATATAAATGTCATATAAACAAATTAATTGATAGTTTTCTATCGATTACATTTATGTGAGAGAAAAATCAGTTTCCGTTTTAAGCAACCCATTTTGATGTATATTTCTGTACAAGCTAATGTCTATTTGTTCGTTTGTTATAGCGATCGATATGTTAAGTGTTATAAGATTAAAATAAGTTTCAATGAGGCTTACATTTATCAAAGTATCTGAAAATATCTTTCGATTCGATCTGCAGTTACTAGTGGCAATTATCGGTTAAGTCACTAAAATAACTGAAATATATTAAAACGCAAAGAAACGAAGTTTTTTTAAAAATGTATCTGTTTTTATAAAACAAACAAAATTTAAACTAAAATATATCAGTGAAGCATGTATTTAAAACAGATTTCAACATTGAAATACTTATTTTTACTGGAGTTGTATAGATTCAAAATAATGAACTGTTTTCTTTAAATAATTTGAATACGTTGCGATTCGTTTAATCCATTTTCCGTTCGAAAGCTATATGTAAGCAACGTAGATTTTAGTAATAAACACGCACTAGCAATTGACAAATGTTTTTACTGATTAATTAAAACATGAATATATTCTTAATTGCTTTTCCGAATAACGTTCCGAACAGCAATATGTCTACACACCGAACACGTTATGCGAATACGGTTAGTATGATATATTTATTATTTAATTGTTCATTAAGATTATAATGTATAACAAATCTCAATCACATTTAATCACCAAAGTAATGAGTTATATATGAGACGTAGGTTCTAGAGGAAATCATTTACATCGGCTTAAAAGTTTTCAATTAAATCTATATTTTTCTTAACATTTGATACTTTATAGAACATTGATCTCTAGGGATTTGCTGCTGTCATATAATCAAATTGAATATATAGAATTTTCGCGCCAATAATCATGTTAAATCCGAAGTTATTTGTTCTTGAAATGTTACATTTTTTCGCGCCAATAATCATAATAAATCCGAGATTATTTGTTCTTGAAATATTACATTTTTTCGCGCCAATAATCATAATAAATCCGAGATTATTTGTTCTTGAAATGTTACATTTTTTCGCGCCAATAATCATAATAAATCCGAGATTATTTGTTCTTGAAATGTTACATTTTTTCGCGCCAATAATCATAATAAATCCGAGATTATTTGTTCTTGAAATGTTACATTATGAACGATGTTTTTCTATAAATCCTTACGTTAATAAAGCCGGAGAATTTTCTATATAAATAGAGTATTTGATTATATCTATATATATCCGCTATATGACAGTTTATAGGTAGCATCATTCGGGATAGAAATGATAAAATATTTGCTACAAAAATACAATAAAAAGTGACCATGTATAAAAATCACACAGGTAGATAATGACACTTAATTTTAAAAAGTAAATGTAAATAAAAGTGTCGATAAAATGAAAAACAGGAAATACGTATATCCAGCTATAACTTATAAGATAAGCATAAAACTAAATCTAATAACATTAAACAGAATCAAATTACATATATTAAATTTGTGTTTCTGTTCCTAGCCTTTTACAAATAAAATATGGCTTTGTGTAATAAAGAGAAAAACGTTTTAGGAATGAAGAAAACAAACCGATATTTAATCAATGTATTACTCACTTATAAATCTATTACGATGATCAAATAATGTATTCAGGATTTCAACAAAGAAATTAATGACTTTTTACTCTATTAGAAAATTATTTGTTGAATGTGTAAAACAACTAATCCTTAAATAACTTATACAATAAAAGTGAACGTAAGTGTTTCCGGTGCGTTTCGTGGTATGAATAATCACGTATACAATTTTAATTTCATGAGCAATTAGGTGGAAGCTTATTCTTAATAATAACTGATAATAACAAAACGAAAGGAAAGAACATCACATGCTAAGTTGACGTATATGATCAAAGAGGTGGGAGGCTGTATCTAATGTTAACTGAAAACAATGAACGTGAAAGAGAAAAAATCGTTTCACTTTAAATATAGACAGAAGAATATTCCGTTTTTTTCTATCAAAAAATACATTCGAAGTCAACAGTTTATAAATGTTGTAATTGTGCTTCGAAATGTCGAAAAATACGTCTGAAGTTCGTTGATTTAAAGCGAATGAAGACAGAACTAATCGATAAGAAAAGAAAAATTGGAAAACGAACGGACAAAAGTAAATTGTACGCATCGATACTTGTCGATTAGTTTTGTCTTCGTTTTTATCTATCAGATTTGTCTTTTTTCTGATCGATTAGTTGTCTTCCTTTCCTTATCGATTAGTGTTGTATTTTTTATCGATGAGTTTTGTTTCGATGATTTGAGTAGTGAATTAAAATTAAACTGCGAAGAGATAGCGAGCGGGCAGAGCAGGCTAGTTGGTGAGTTGTCGATACAATATATGGGGTGTATTGGGGCTTGTTGAAAAACTACGTATCCTAGTTCTGAAAGCTCGATCAAATTATATGGCGTATTTTGAACGCATCTGAATACGGTAAAGTCTATTTGTTCAACTTTTAAACATTGTCTAATTAGTTGAACTGAACTGAAAGAATGTGATCGATACTGAAACAGCGACGTTTAGTGTAACTTACTTATTTATTATTATTGTTTCCGATAAGTCCTCACTCAGAATGTCTTAATACCTTTAGTGTTGATATCCATATTGCCAGGTTTTAAGTTACTGTATATGCGCGGAAAAGCGTTCCTCTTTGTGTTGATCTTATCAGCAATTTTAGGTTTATTGTATAAAAGTAACATCAACACATACATTTTATGTAAAACAACGTTATTTAGCGTATACAGTTCATAACTTATGTTCAATTCTTTATACATTGTTATAATCTCTACAAAAAATACAAATACAAATAAATAAGCAAGAATATCATTTTCCAAAGCTTTTTTTATTTACTTTTATTTTGATATTTAACCTAGATATTCCTAATTAAATCGCTTAGCAGTCAGACTATGACACATATTTTGACTAGATTTTGCGATACTTAGTAAAGTGATGTAGACGTTAGATTGTACATTAAACACGATTATGAGAAACTCGCCTCAGCTGAGGTAATTACATTTTTTCAAGTGATATTGACATAACGTCTATATTATATATCACAACCTAATACGAACCACTTGCTGAAACAATAATTTGCAGTTAAATATTGCATGCCATATATATAATTACCTAATATTAGTGATTAGTTAAAGAATTCAGAAATAAATATTGACATCAGAGTAAGTATTTATTTTTGAACTTAGTTCACTCCAGTCAAGGGTTACTGAGAATTAGGGTGAACGTTTAGGAGGTCTTCCTAAATTGAGAAGTGTGCAGCTTGTTAATATTAGTTGAACATTTCTGCATGTAGGTACAGTCGGGGAAAGAGGGAGCAGGGAGCACATTCATAATGCCAACAGCTAGAGGAAATAACCTCTTGGAGTAGAAGGCTCTCCGGTGGCTAGGGACATCTAAAGTGAATGGATGGGATTAAGCTTTTTTTCGGGTTGGTCGAGTGAATTTAAGTCAAGGAGGCGCCAGAGCAGCAAGGTTTTATTTACTCCTCCCCAGGAGTTAGGCACAAGGCCAGTTTTATCTTACTCCCACAAGTAAGATGTGACCCATGATCGGGTCGAGAAAGTGGGGTTTGAAAAGCCAGCGCTCGAGAGGTGAGCACTCTGACCATTAAAAATTGCCTGGGCAGCCCCGTCGGCATTCCCCGGTAGGGGCGCCTCAAGCAGTAAGCAATAAACTTACTCCTCCCCAAAGAGGGGAGGCAAAGCCTGGGAGGGTGGACCTCCTAGAACTGCACAGGACAGGCGTGCAGTATCCATCGGAACAGATACTACACTTTGATCTTAGCCAAAAGAGCAAGGTCATCGGATCACATTGCATTGAAGTACTTGTAAAACAAGCACAATGATGCCACATAGCGGTGCTTGAGCTTGGATGATAGTGAGGGACCTATTAGATTACATACTTTTTTTAGACCTTAAGAGGAAAAAAACTAGTTGATGGTGCACTAGCCCAGATACAACACTACTACTCCATGCATGGGCGGATGGTAGATTTATAGAGATATACGATCCTGGTATGTTTGGGAGGTTTTCTTGCGTGGTAAGTAGAGGCTACATTTCTTTGTAGCAACCTTGGAAATGTCTTCCATGTACTTGTTCCAATTCATATTTCCTGTGAGTGTTAGGCTGATCAGTTTGAACGTTGTACTCTCATGTAGTGTTTTACTTACTATGCCACTCGGTAATTTAAGCGATTTTTCGTAGGTGTTGAAGGAAATGAGCATTGACGTTGCAGTATTAAATGTTATGATCCAATTAGGACTCTATTTCACTACAGCCTGAATTTTTTTTGATTTCCATTGTGCGAAATAAAAATAAATATCTAGATAAGGATTTTTTACCATACCTTCAGCCATTTTTACAGCCGTTGTCTATCAATCCTTGCAGCATATAAAGTATTTATTTATGTTGCACCAAATAAATAGAGTGTATAGAAATATCTCAAATCGGATTCATAAGACAGGCTAGTCGGCCATTACAGATGATCTTTGCTCTTTAAGACAATCGATGAAACACTTGAAACTTGTTTGTGTAAACAACATATGTTGGCAAATATAGTTGCTAGAAAAAAAAACTTTGTCAGTAAGCATATTATTTTTTTTAAATATGTGATGCAAATTCTATCAGCCTTTGGGAATATATGTGATTGATTTAATTAGCCTGTTACTCGTTCGATATTTGCCTCTGGTTACGTTGCATGTCAATAATCTATTCTCGAGACTGTGAAACTTACACACACAATATATATATATATATATATATATATATATATACTAGCAGGGCCCGTGCCCCGGCGTTGCGCGGGAGAGATATATAAGTATTAGAATATTAATTCTCACAAAAGAAGTTGAAAAGAACCCTGTAAGTAATTAAAAATAGATTTATTTATGTTTTGTGTGACTGACCACCTACGAATGTAAGTAAAAATAAAAAGCATTGCCCCCTCCCACAAAAAGTAAATGTGATCCAAAAATATTCACGAAGCTTACCAAAGTCAATGTATCAAATCGAAAGTACTCGCCAAAAAGGAAACGTAATTGATCAAGAAACCCATGGAATTTATATACATCAATTTGACCGAAACACTAAATGGACCATTCGGAAAATTAAAAAAAGTATTATCAAGCAAAAACACTCCGTGGTATTTAATAATGTTTGCGTAAGTGATAATATGCTGCCTAAATTCACACCCACACATATATATATATATATATATATATATATATATATATTTACATAGCATCAGTGCCTGTATAAATTTAACATCATGTTAATGTAAATATAAATAAGTTTCCGATTTAAGTGCTTCGATATTATACTTGTCATAGTTGTTAGCTTTAAGGCTTTCATAATTCTCAAACACGGTAAGTGAATTAGCTTAAGAACAATTTGGCTGCCTCTTTGATTTTATCTGCATTTAAACAGTGCAATAGTAAAAAAACAAAAACAAGAAACAATGTTTGTGCCCGAAAGAACATAGTGTCAGTCCACTTTCATGTTTTATTGAAACAGTTTTTTTTTAATATCAATATTAATGGACGGACTTTATCATGTTGTCATCGTGGAATAGTGATGAATAGTCGAGCGATGTACTCTAGAGGCAAATAACTAAAACAATTAAGAAATATAGAAGAGAAGAAAGAAAAAAACAGAAAACCGGGAATTTAGCAAACACAAAATGAAAGGAATGATGCGTAGGAAAAACTTATCACAGCTTTTATATATTCATTGATCTGTTATTACTTTTTAATACATACTTTTATTTATACTTCCAATGAATAAACACATAAGTACACATCCCCGGATCCTGTCTCACCGCCTTAATGTTTCATCCATATGCTTATTTTATACGTACTTCTACGGAATGTTCTTAGACAAACTTACTACACTTACATCCAGTCAACGTAAACGCCTTCTTCACACCTGACTCGCAGCAAAATGGCACCCCTTCATTGTAAAAATCCCCGGATCCCGGACAGCTTACTAATTCCATAGCTTCTCTACTCAGACCGCTTCATCTTGGCCTTTTGGCTAAGATCAAAGTGTAGTATCTGTTCCGATGGATACTACACCCCATAGACTGGTATTGTCTTGGCCTTAGGGGTTTGATTTACGTTTGTCTATGGGTCTGTCGTGTGCTGTTCTCGGAGGTGCACCCTCCAGCCTTTGCCTCTTCTCTTTGGGGAGGAGTAAGTTTATTGCTTACTGCCTGAGGCGCCCCTACCGGAGAATTCCGACGGGGCTGCCCAGGCAATTTTTAAACCCCACTTTCCCGACCCGATTTTGGGTCACATCTTACTTGTGGGAGTAAGATAAAAACTGGCCTTGTGCCTAACTCCTGGAGAGGAGTAAATGAATACTCAGACCGCTTGCCTTTTTAATTCCCTCCATGCTTCTTGTTTTCACAACATGCAGACATTTAAATGTAATGTTAACAAACTCTTTTAGTGCACAAGTCTCGAGTTATAATGTCTACTATGACTATGGCATCTTATCACAGTAGCCCCTTATGTCTCAGTGGCAATAAGCCTTTCTGGGGTGAATAAAATATTTTTAAAATATAGGAGCGAATTTTTTTTGAGAAATTTCCCAAAGTGCTCAATTACCGAGATAAGAGTACGGCAAAAAGTCTACAAACATAAACATGGGTTTAATGCCTAAAAAATGGGGCCTGGAATTAAAAAAATCCCCAGGGAACCTGTTGCCACTACTCAGCGTTATTAGCTACTAACGCTTATAAGTTAGGAAACACGTGGCACATTACTATGCTCTTTTCTGTACCTGTATTTAATTATCTATAATACACACACAAACACACACACATATATATTAATACATGAATGATAAAAGACGACAACATTTTCACTTTTCGTTAACCTTCTTTAAACGTTGTTTCGACTCGGCTAGCAAGTTCCCGATATCTGGTAGTAATTCTTGCAGTATGAATCCAAAATGTCTTTTTTGGGCTATGTCAAGCGCTTTCGATCTTCACGACTGTCTTCAAGAGTAGGGTTTTTTTGTTCGCTATGTTGTTATTTAAGCTGTTTCTATTATTTTATTCGTCTAAATTAATAAAATAAACACACTATTAATTACATTTTAAGCCAAACAAACATACTATATATTCTCACGCGGCTATTTAAGGAATTAATACCCATTCAGAAAAATATAGTGTATACATTGACCACGTAACAACAACTCTGTCTAAACACCTTGTACGCCATCTATTAGCGCCACATTACTA
>OY744515.1:216923177-216930677 GCA_963556195.1 Sepiola atlantica | reverse complement strand
ACACTGTTATTATACACCAAATAAGCTAAATCTTCTAATTTTTAATTTCTTCTAAACACCTCTTAAGTTATAGCCTAACATATTAGACATTTTCTAGAATCAAAAGCATTTAATAGTTTTGACAAAAATTAGAATAATGTTTTATGTTTGCCATGATAGGAGCATTTTTGCTAATTAAATTATAATATGGCCATAAAACATAGTTATTTAGTGTAAGCACACTTGATATCAGACTAATAAATTGCACCAAAGAGAACCTATATTTCCTGCAGCACATATCCTCTAGTGTATGAACGTGCTGGTAAAGTGAGTTTTACACGAAAGTTCATAGTTCAAACATTTGTGGAAGAATTTCATAAAAATAAATCATGCTTGGTACCGAAATGGAATATACCTTAAGTTTAAAAACAGTTAATGCCAGTTGATTTAAAAATTATTCAATTTGATATTATCAGAAAATTACCTACTACGATAATAGACATCTGAAGAAGACGGTGAGTACAACCAAGGAAACGTTTTGAGATAACAGTCCGAAAATTAAAAAAATGCGAATAACAAAAATAGAGATAATAAGGATAACAAAGTTTGTAAAGAAAGTTTAAAGTATTGTATATTTTATAAAGGACAATTGTATGTATGTATGTATGTATGTATGTATGTATGTATGTGTGTATGTATGTATGTATATCAGACTAATAGTAAACAACGACAACAGAACACCCACAAAGTTTGTATTTTCTCGACTGGCGTTGCCCCCCCCGCCCCCAAAAAAAATTCTTTGTACCCTAAACTAGCGAAGTGTTCGTCAGGGAGGGGAGTATAACCTGCTAAACGACACATGTTATGACGCTACAGGTTTTTTTCTGAATCGCGTGACGAAACTCCTCGGAGTATACATATAGATAGATAGGTGACTAAAATACATTTATATCAACTAAGCTACATACAAATATTTATCTGTAACTTAGGTGCAATGAGAATATTTTATACTGCTACTAAGCTGTATTCATTAAGAGACTATGTATATACAGTTAAGTAATTTCCTTATGCGTGTGTGAGTGCGGATAATTTTATTCGCGTACCGTTTTATCGCATGCACGTTTTAAACGTATGTTTAACTATACCTACTTTTTATACAACCTAAATAGTCGATTTGCATTAATTCACCACTTGGTAGCTTTCGGATATGTAGAATATCATACGTCTGTACTTAAATCACTTATCTGCTTACTTGAGTAGTTCTTTTTCTACTCTTAAATAAATAATAAGACATGCACATCTTATATTAAGTATATGGGGATTTATGGGTATTTATGGGTATTTATGAAGGCTGATAGAAATTCAGGAAACCGCTATGGTGAAAGAAAACAATCAAATCAAATATTTGAGATAATCATCTTCACAATTATCTATTTGTTTTTAAATATATCTTTCATATCACATATCGGCTAATATAAGATTTACTATCACTGTTAATAGAATCCGGGATAGTGGATAATCTTTTTATAATCTGGGAGTAATTCACCTCTTCTGAAAAAAGAAACACAAAATTCAATCCGTCTAAAAGAAAGAAAAGCCAAACATTGCTGCACCTATAAGGATAATAATCATATATTATTTCATGATATTACTTCATACCTGCTCCTTGCTAAGTGTTAGTAAAGTGTCTTGGTATATCAATTCCCATCATCTTATAGCGAGTACGAAACAACTATTTGTGAAATTTCGTTAAAAAAAATACGCTACTTAGGATTTGCATTAGAGAGTAATACAATGAATGCATTTACTTATTACTTTTATTGGACACACCATTATACATTAGGTTTGTAAACATAAATATGTCGTGATGAACTTCTATCGAATATTATTTATGTCTACTATTTTGCAGAGTAGCAGAAAAAAGGTAACGTAGTTTAAAAATATATTTATGATGCTTTTTCGTGTTCAATTTTTATTTTATGGAACAAGTATCTAGTTTTAAAACAAATTTTTTTAGACTTACGTGAGATTCGAAATCGGGTATTAACATCGTAAATACTACTGTCTTAGTAACATGCACTCTGCCTATACCTTCTTCATCAACAAATCAGATAATAAGACAAACTCAAAAACGCCCTAACTTCTTTATAATACGTGGCTAGATAAACAAGTATACATGTAATGAAATTGTAATATATATATATATATATATATATTTTCAATTTTATAAGCCATTAACAATGCAAGATTAATTTTTTTTTTTTACTTTAATCTTATTAATTTCGGAATAAAATACCATCATCAGAGGTGACCAGTATTGAGTCATTTTTTTTATCAAAAAACAAGAATAAACAAACTTATTTCTTTTGTTACTTGATAAACGTCTTTGGTGTGAAGTCTCCACGCTGGTGTTGTTGGCGGTTATGAGTTCAAATTCTGGTGTCGAACGAAGAAGAGCGCTGGCTTGCTCGTGTTGATAAAATAATATAGGTTGGTCGTTCATTTAAAAGCATTTGTTAATAAAATTGAAAATATAAGCCATTAACAATGCAAGATTAATTTTTTTTTTTTACTTTAATCTTATTAATTTCGGAATAACATTCCATTATCAGACGTGACCAGTATTGAGTCATTTTTTTTCATCAAAAAACAAGAATAAACAAACTTATGTCTTTTGTTAAAAGAAATGATGAATTAATCTTGCATTGTTAATGGCTTATATATTTCAATTTTATTAACAACTCCAGCAATGCTTTTAAATGAACGACCAACCCATATTATTTATATATATATATATATATATATATATATATATATATATATATATATATATATATATATATATATATATATATGAATATAAGTTATAGATAAGAGTTATATGATATACTGGGTTAATGTACTGTAATGTACGTTTCGAAGCAAATAAAAACTGTTTCTAGGAGAATTCAAATTATACTTCAATGAATACTGCCATAACACTATATCCATAGCTATTTTACATTTTTTTAAAATAACTATTGAAAAGTCTGAATATTGAGCTTCACTTTGCTATACAATTTGATTCTCATGAGAATCGATCTGAACTATATACACTAATTGTGTTTTTATTTAATCACGTATATAGATATATATGAGCTTCCCAAATATATTTTTTGTTTCAAAATGATTCCATTTCTTCCGTGTGTATGTGCACGTGCTTGCTAGTTTGCGCGCCTATGTTTTTCTGCGTTCCATGCCTCTGCTAAATAACATAATATAGCATACAATTATATATCTATGAGAGAAACCCTGGCATAATTGTTAGGATTGGCATGTTTGTTAAGATAGGTTGGTGTTTACACGATCCGTTCATTTCTTAAGGAGTGGTAACGTTTATCGATAAAACCCGCGCGCCACTTGTCAAAACGATTTTCTTTCTAAATCCGCCCTCCGTTTTTATCCGTTTTTATGCTGCCAAAAATGGCACTCGTATGTATTTTTCATTCTTTTGAATACTAAGTTACATGAATAGAAATTAGCAATGAATAATCCAGAAGAAGGGACGACTTGTCTGGTTCGGAATAAAGTTGAGAGGAAGATATAGCGTAAGAAGAGTGAGATATATATTTTTCCTCCCAGGAGTGGCCATTGTTTATCGTTGAAAATAAAATATATTGATTTTTAAACTCATAAGCTGTGTATGTATTCTTTATAACAAACAAGTTGTGTCACATATGGAACGAGGGTGAGAAGAAACACTACAGTCTCTGATTGATTTAAGTTAGATCACGTTTTATGAGACATGACATATAGTCAGACCTAAATGCCAGTTAGTAGCCGATATTGGTATCATATATTGGTACTGGTAGTGGTAGTGGTAGTGGCAGTGTCTAACTACTAGCCAAAGTCCGTCTTTGACATCATTCTACAAACCTACAGGTTGACTTGAAACACCAGTCACTCCTTTATCGGAAATCAGGTCAGGTTTAGCTTGATTCACAGGGGTGTTCTCTGCCACCTCATTACTTCCTCCTTCGAGTTTGGCTTGGTTTATGCCGATCGCATTAAGCTCCTTTTCCAGGGAATGCCAATGGGTTTGTTGTTTGCTATTTTATACCGGACCAAAGTCTCCTTTGGGACAGTTGGTGTTCTCCAACTTTCCGGCATGTGTCATATCTAGCTGCAGTGGGAGGCAATTAAATAACACCGGAGAAGATAGATGTAAATGGAAAGTTTCGTTAGATTTATTCAGCCACTAATCACTCGGCTGGAGAAATTGGTGGTATATCTATGTATGGTCAGTCAGACGAGTATAATATTTCCCTTACATTTCTAGTAAAGTGTCCATCACAATAGTACGGCAGCTAGTGGGAGATAAGCCGAAAGCTATGGTTATAAACATTTAGGGGGAATAAAAACAATGTAAGTACAACTGCACAATTGAAAAATACAAATCACAGCTCGAATATCTCATCCAAATACAAATGGCTAATCTTACACTTGTCCGTACGGCCGATGTGCGCTATGATATTATGTTGGCCATTAAGGGTATGCTCTGAAGCAGCAGATCCTTATTTTTTTATTTAGGTAAAGTATAAGCTGCTTCGGTCATAAGAAGTACACACTCCGAGGCATATACCATCCTACTTCCAGGGGTATTTCCATTCACCTGAATCGATTTCACCGTAGTCCGTTCTTGGCTGTTTTTGTATCTTCTGAAATGCCTTCTTGGAGAGGCTGGTATTCCCTTCTCAAGTTAAGCTAACCGTAAAAATGTTGCAATAAAGAGAGGATAAATAGTAGTTCGTAATGAACTAGTTAGAGTGAGCTGATAAAACTTGTTTGTGCCTGACTGGGAATTGGACTAGCAAAAAAAAAATAGTTGAATGAACATATCGAAATAGATTAAACACGAAGTCCTGAAA
Source organism: Sepiola atlantica (assembly GCA_963556195.1). Lineage (NCBI taxonomy): Eukaryota > Metazoa > Mollusca > Cephalopoda > Sepiida > Sepiolidae > Sepiola > Sepiola atlantica. The sequence continues at coordinate 216,925,791 of OY744515.1, read as the reverse complement.
TGCCAGTGCAACCACGGATAGATTTTAAAGTAGAGTGACGGCTTAGGAATACAGATGTGGAGAAAAAAGAAAAACAGACACTTAAAATTTCTCTCTCTCTCTGGGTCATATATATATCACAATATTTTGCTCTGTATATATACCTCGCTCACTCATCTTTCTCGCTATATATATATATATATATATATATATATATATATATATATATATATGTATCGCCCCCTCTCTCTATATATACACATATCTCTCTCTATCTCTGTATCTCTCTAATATATATATCACTCTTTTATATATATATATATATATATATATATATATATCACTCTTTTATATATATATATATATAACTCTTTTATATATATATATATATCACTCTTTTATATATATATACCACTCTTTTTTATATATATATATATATATATATATATATATATATATACAACTCTTTTATATATATACCACTCTTTTATATATATATATACCACTCTTTTATATATATATATATATATATATATACCACTCTTTTATATATATACCACTCTTTTATATATATATACCACTCTTTTATATATATATATATATATCACTCTATTATATATATATATATATATATATATATATATCACTCTATTATATATATATATATATATATCACTCTATTATATATATATATATATATATATATCACTCTATTATATATATATATATATATATCACTCTATTATATATATATATATATATATATCACTCTATTAATTATATATATATCACTCTTATATATATATATATATATCACTCTTTTATATATATATATCACTCTATTATATATATATATATCACTCTTTTATATATATATATCACTCTTTTATATATATATATATCACTCTTATATAATATATATATATATATATATCACTCTTATATAATATATATATATATATATATCACTCTTATATAATATATATATATATCACTCTTATATAATATATATATATATCACTCTTATATAATATATATATATATATATATATAAGTACTCTCTGTCTCATATATTTATATATAAGTACTCTCTGTCTCATATATATATATATATATATATAAGTACTCTCTGTCTCATATATATATATATATATATATATATATATATATATATATATATATATATATATAAGTACTTTCCGTCTCATATATATATATATATCGGTTCCTGCTTACTTAGCAAAGCTCATGTCTTGCGTATTGCTTTTCTTATTTATCGCTAGTACAAACAAACCAACAACAATTGATATTGTGGAAGCAATACGAAAGAATATCAATATATGTTCTTAAAGCCGAGTTTAAGTCGTTCTTTAGCTACTACAGAGATAACGAGTATTCACAATTCGACTTGAAACATGAAAAGTGTAAAGCCGCGTGAAAAGAGCTGGTCTGAACAGATGCCCGAGTTAAATGATGGCGAGACTCCCCGGTCTCATTAAACTGAGTCGCATATGTTTAACATCTCAATAAAATAACTTTTTCCAATTATCCGAAAATAGGTAGACAGGAAGAAAAACATCCTTGGAGAACAGCGTTACATAAAACAAGTTACGAATCAAAGCCGATCTTCCAGTTTGTTGCAATATTCATTCTCTGTGATCTGAGTCGTTCTCTATAATTCGAGATTGAATCTTAACTCGATACCAAGTACAAGTGTCGATGTCAATGACAGATGTAACTGTCTAACTTTCTATCGTTATATTTTATGAACAATAGAGGCAATACTTCTAATAGAGAACTCCAAATATAACATATACTTATCCGCATATAACTGTATCGTCGATTACGACCGATCAGTGTGGTTTAATGTATTCCAACGTATCAAGGTCAAAGTTGAAACCGCAATTACGTCCGCGCGAACAAACCGGCAGCTAACAGTAGAAATTATAACGGTGTCTGTATTAACTTTTCTTTACATTCGATGTTATTACTAGATTAAAAGAACTCAATCCGTTTTAGAGAAGTGGATTTACTTACGCTATATGCGAGCCGTTATTCCGTCTACTCAAATGCATCGACAATTATAAGAGAAGATAAGTGTATATATATATATATATATATATATATACATATATATATATATTTTTATATATATTAATATATATATATATATATATTAATATTAAAATAAACATAGCTTGAGTATCCGACAATTGTTTCAGAACCTCCTCGGCTCCTCCTCAGGGATATACTGATTAGAAAAGATTGGATCCGCCAATACAAAATCATAAAAAAACAAAAACAAAAGACAAAAAACAAACAGACAGATTACATTTCAAAATTTTCAGACGAGAAACCTTTTTGCATAAGATGACACTTTGCCACCTACCTATCGACGCATAAGAAAGTCGGGCAGCTCAAACTATAGGCAGTACTGGCTAGACTCGGCCGTCATCCCTTCCTTTATTTAAGGGAAATTAAATATATAACAAAAACTAAACAGTATATGTAATGATTTGACAAGCAAAACAAAAACTAATTAACAATATTGACACGAAAACATATATATATATATATATATATATATACATATATATATATATATATACATATATATATATAGTAATCCACAGAC
>OY744515.1:216883177-216915677 GCA_963556195.1 Sepiola atlantica | reverse complement strand
TCCTAATACACGATTCATACGAACAGCTGTTTTTTACCCTATGATGGTATAGTATTTAAAACTGGTCACTAAAGTAAGCTCAGAGACGAAAATCATCAAGATGGCGCCTGCGATCATATAGGTCTCCATAATGTTAAGGTTCCATCATATAAGGGAGATTTTATCCTGGTACTCTAAAGACTACTCTAAAATTGTGTGTAGCAGGTCTTGGCTTTGTTGTATCCGATTAAATAATTTAACATAGATGTTTCTTTATTACTTGCCTCACAACGAGTGTAGAGTTACGCACCAGGTTGGTTTTTAATGTAAGGGAATTCAGCTTCTTAAAAAGAGACAGCCTTGATTGTGACAAAAATAAGACAATTGCCTCGGTCTAGAATTATTTCATCCTCCTTCATTAACCAATGAGAGAACAGCAAGATGGAGTGTAGTATCGGAGCAGATGCAACACTTTGCTCCTAGCAAAAAATGATCAATTGCTATAGATGGTCAGTTAATTATAAAATAACACAAAAAGACTTAATTAAGGCGAAAGGTTTTCACACATCATAAAGTAAACTGGATCTACTGGATAAAAAGCTTGTGTGTTTCATTGTTAATACGAAACAGGATGACAAAAAATTCATTCAAAAAACCCACTAAAAATAATAAAATACATTTTTTTCAAAACAATTATACATATATCAACACGTCTATGTGTATACTGCTTTTTGGCAAGCCGAGAGCAGACTCAAGTTTCCACGAATAGTGGCGATGGAGAGGCGCTTGTAAAACCAAGTCAATTCACGGTGACCGCCGGTGTGACACTTGATTTAAAGTCGCACATGGCGGTGTCGATCGCTCCGCGGCGATCTGTTGGCACACAAATCTGTCAAGAAAGTCAGCATATTTCCATTAAACATAATAATCAAAAAGTAAACACGAAAAGGAAATAAAAAAACGCCGTAGTTTATAACTATTGTAACTATTTTTAATTCGACAAATCTGATCCACGAATGTTTGACTGTCTATAAGTACCAGTTGCTAATTTCGTAACAATTCATTTTTAATCCTTTCATAATATTCTTTGTATTTAACTGACAATTAATCAACTCTTATAAACCTGTATCTTCGAGTAGCTTTTAGCATTCATAAGTGGTGACTCATTTTTAAAAACAGTTTTTAAATATTTATACAGAGGCAGAAGAAATACGTTTTATTATTTACTTAATGTTAGGCATTTCATATAAACACAAATATCACGATCTATATATTTTTTCGGACTATTGTCATGATTAACGTTAATAGCCCGACAACATATACAATTAAAATCAAGGTTTCTGTTAAATCTCTTAAGGACATGCCTAATTAAGTGACGATTTGGTCAAACCTGTTCCTGTAAATAACAATTTCCTATAATTCAAATCTGCAAATCAATCGTATAAAAAACAATTAAGATTTCGGAATAAAATGACTACCGTAGAAAGTTGGCATGCCGTAAAGTCCAAGAAAAATAGTTCTACTGAGTTTTGTACCGATATAAACAATTGAAATAATGAAAAATTATTTTCAAAATTCAGACGCAAATGATGAACGTATCTACTTAGAAAGAATTCTTACAACGTTTCTTAAAACTAAGAGAAGTATTGATTTAAACATTATTTATAGGATGCGGACTGCTATTTTTTTGTTAGTGTTATTATATATATAATGTTCCTTAGATTTTCGTATCCTATCGTTTTTTGGGAGCCAATTTAGCATTTTGTTATTTCCGAGACACGGAACTAAACTTTATATTTTTTTATTTTGCTGGCGTAAATTCTTCCGTGAATAGCGTAGTGAATAGTTTACTTCAGCAGTGACCAGCTTAACAACTATGAAACACGACGAATGAAGGACGCCAGGGAGGGAACCGATCAACACGCTGTGTATATAACATCCACAATGGGGAAAACTGTTTTAATCATGAGAATAATGTAAATGGAAACGTTTCACTGATCAATTTGAATTTGTGTTTATTACATGAATCAAAGTGTGTGTAGAAATTGTGCTACAGTTGGGAATAATACTACACATCAAATCTATTCTTATTTAATGACAACTCTTTTTTTTTAAATTGTACTTTATTTACATGTATTAAATATTATTTCGAACGGCCAACATACACATATAAACGAGTTTTTTTTTATTGTACGCATACAAATAAATATGTAATTACAAGTTTGGTTATTTGGCCTGTAATGTAGACGGGAAACAACGTTGCTGTACTGTTTCTCCGTCGTCGTATTCTACGGGGCTAGCATCTCCATCGTTGATATGATTTCGACAATAGTTCATTATTTAAGAGTGAAGGTGTAAGAACTTTTATCCGTCACACAATTTCACTCTTCTTTAAGTCTTCAGACTGTAAGTATTGTTTCAAGTTCTGAAGAGTTGAGCACATCATTGAGACACAAGTATTAAAATATATTAAACCAGGATTTGCAAATAAATCATCGAAATCTCAGACACGATTTTGAGCAATTCATCACGAACATTTCAGAATCATCGTTGAGTAGATTTTTAACAAATCATACACATGATAACCTTATTTACATTCTCGTGAATATAACACTTACTACGCATACTAGATAGATAAGCAATATACGTAATTAAAAACATAATACCGATATTAATTATAATAACAAATATTTCTAATAATAATGTTAACTAGCGGGACCCGTGTAAATTACACGAAATTATTTTTTCCATACTAATGATCTTGTTCGTAACCAATACATGTTTGAATAAAATATGATAAGATTTGACTTGTATATATTTTTTTAAAAATGAACAACACATGTAACAATTTACAAAACGTTTTTATATACAATATTTCTAGTGAAGGTAATATTTCGACGGCTAAACCTTACTTTGTAAATGCTTTAGATTAAATTAAATTTGGCTCCAATTCATGAGTAGCATACAAAGATTCGGAAGGTCGTTACTTTTGATGTAAGCGTGACGCACAACATAACACACACGCTATCGTATTAATATGTGTTTTCACGGTCGTCCCCTCCCTACCTCCCTCCCCTCCCCCCTTCGATGTAGAAAAAAATCTTAAGGGTTGGTTGGGATCGAACTATAAACCAGTCGGGCTGACATCATGAACCGACGTCAAAATCCTACATCGCTAACCGTTGCGCCAAAGGGAAATCCTTGAAAATCTTACGAAAATTAGGTGACTTAAATGTTTTTTTCAAATCTAGTTGCGGCACCCATGCACAGAGCTTTTGATGTAAGCGTGACACACGAACACACACGCTATCGTATTAATATATAGATAATGACAATGATAAACTATACTTAACTGTATTTACTGATCAAAAAATAGTAAATTCTTGATTCAAAGGTTAACATTAGAATATCATATTCAGATGTAAAAAATTATATATCTTATATAAAAATATAAACCAATAATTTCATTCGTATTTTATCGACATATATATATATCTGCACATATTTTTTGTGTATTTATGTACGTGTCTTGTTTTTTTCACACTGGTCCTGTAAGTTGTCAACATTGATAAATAACTTCAACAGCGTCTTGTATACGGGTTTGTGGTTATAATGAAAAGAAATGTCGGTGTATAGGCAAGTTCATAGTATTACTCGTAGACAATTGGGCTGTTATTTATTGGATCAAGAATATAAATCTAGTCTAAATGTCAGTGTCTATTTGATAAAATTAAACATATTAAAAGTTAGAAAATAACAATTAGTTCCAAGAAATATTAAAATATTAAAATTAATTAAATAGAAATGAATCGAAATGAATTTGAAGTAGGCGAAAAATACTGCAGTTCATATTCTAGAAAAAGGGACCTCGAATTGATTTTACTGAGATAGGTTCATAAATATATAAATATATATATATATATATATATATATATATATATATATATGCGTACATATATACGCGTACATATATATATATATGTGTGTGTGAGAGAGATATATAAAGAACAAAACAGAGATATGATGTATACCTTTTAAGAAGAACATATAAAAAATTGATGCTCGATATAGGAGATAGCGCAATTATACAGGGTGAGCAAAAATAAGGGTCCTATTTTTAAAAATTCATAACTTTTTTATTTATTGATTTAAAAAAATTCTTTTTTTTAGAATAAGTAAAGGACCCCTTCCGAAGCAAGCATGAGCCGTATTAACCCTAAGGAACGTACCCTCATTTAGAAAACATTATTTTTGCTTAAAAAACTCAAAACAGTGTAAAAAACAATACTTTAGTTTTTGTAAGTTTTAAGAAGTGTTTTTCGGCTAAAATTTGTTTTGTTTATTTCAAAAAATCTCGGAAGGGTCAGTCTACACACACATAAAGTTTGGTGAGTTTAACTTTTATTTTGTGGAAGTTATTCAAATTCAAGTTATTCAAATTTAAAGATAGGACCCTTGTTTTGGCCCACCCTGTATAAACAAGTAAATCATAAGAATAAATAATGTATAAAATACAATATCTATTTAGTAATCAATTGCTAAAACAAGGGGGTTCAAATAATAGAAATATATATATATATATATATATATATATATATGGGTGTGTGTGTGCGAGAATAACAATTTCTGTATGTTTGTAAAATTATATATTCAACAAGCTTGTCGCTTTTTTTTTCTATCAGCTAAAGAAAGCCAACCTTTAAGAGCTTATGAAGCGTACGAGCGACAGGAATTCCCAGCATGTTGGCATTACCAGAAACAAGATCTGACAGCCATGTTCCGCTCTCCACACACTCGACGGTGCAAAAATATGAGTAATTCTAGTGGAGATTCATTGTTCGATACAACCTTAATGGAATTTACCAGGATATCTACGATCAATCAGTTATTTCCCATCCCTCTCTCTCTATATATGTTTATATGATGAATCGTAAGGACAAGTAAAACCGTGTATGTAGATACTATATATTAGATTTTGAATGTTAGACACTACTAGCCTACAAAAAACACTGGGCGCCACAGAATGGAATCCCTAGACTCGAGCCTCAAACTTCTTTTGGCTTAATTAACAATAATATATATATATATATATATATATATATATATATATATATATATATATATATATATATATATATATATATATATATATACTAGTATGGAAATATAGCGATGATGATTAAGCTACACTGTGGCGTCGATATTTCAGTTCCTCAGTCATCTTTAGGATAAATTATTCCATGCGGTAAGAAAACACCATTAAAGTAAATAACCGAGATATATATACAGAATATATTATATCATTTAATAATATTATATGTGTATATACATGTAATTGTAATCTCTCTCTCTCTCTCTAGATATATATATATATATATATATATATGGGAAGAGAAGGATGAAGGTAATCCGACGTGATGGTAAAATGAAAAAGGAAAACCAAAAACACCCCCTCCCCCTCTTCCTCCAATCTCTCTCTGCCATCCATTTTACCCCTGCTCATCCCCCACCTCTTTCTCTCATCGCCAGCCACAGTAGTCCTTGCTCCCTCCACCCTTCCCCCTTTTTTCTCCCACTCATTTTTCATTCTCTAACAAGTACGGACGTCCAGCTAGACGCTGCCATTATTTTTCATTTTATTTTATTTTTCTTCCCAACATGTCTACCCTACATGTATCCGTGCTTGCATGATATATTTTCCCTATATCATCATCCTGATGAAGTCTTATAAATAAAGACGAAACGTTGATGTACACATAAAAAAACATCCAGTTTTTGGTTTTCCTTTTTCATTTTACCATATATATATATATATATATATATATATATATGTATGATGAAAATTATAAAATTAATATTCCAACGCGATGGAAAATAAAAAATGCAAAACAAAAATTATTTATAAGTTCATCAACGTTTCGTCTTTATCTCAAAACTTCATGAAGAACTAACATTGATCAAATATAAATAATTCATCTTCCTATTCTATATATATATATATATATATATATTTCTATGCATATAAATACTTATATATGTATATATATATTCGATCAAAATGAGAATTTTAGTAATATCAAAATTAGGATTTTAGATAACTCGATGTAGAAAAACTTACATTTTAATAATTTATTCGATTTGAAGGTAATGATGTTTCTTCTCAACGATAACAGCATTTAGAGATGAACTACTTTTAATTACATATCATTGTTTAATCCATTATATGGACATTTAATTGCAATTTAGTTGCATTTTACTGATATATCTCCACTAGAAATTATTTAACATTTGATAAATCTTTGTTAAAAGAATATCAATTATAAAACATTATTAATTAATATTCACAGAAGTGTATGAAAATCGATATAGTAGCAGAACATCGTGGAACTTCCACAGTGACTTATACATTTGTTTGTGTCATTTACTGCTAAAGAAAATACTCCTTTTGGAATAATGGATATCTCAGAGTCTATTAAGAAACAGATTACTCTTCTTCCATACAAATAAATGGCATGGTAAGCTCAATATTCTTTAAATAAATAAAACAAATATAAGTAACACAAAATTATTTTTAATTGTAGCGATTTTATTCTTCTGAAAACAATAAATATTCTCTGCTTTCTTACTGTAAAATTGATTTTCAAATAAATATTACTCAAATAAATAATACCTCACTAGTTAAAATGTATTAATTTAACATTGCATTGTTTTTGTCGACAGGGCGACAGACTTCGATTTTGCAACAATTTATTTTAAAATGGATAAAGTTTGCATTTTTACCTTAGCAACATCAAATTAATCACCAATCAACATCAAACAGTCTCATTTTTTTAAATGTGTGGGAAAAATAATAATATACACACAATAGTTAAGGTTTTAGCGTATTAGTATACATATTATTCACTCATATCTATAGGATATTATAAAAGTATATTTACGATATTATAATCAAAATAACATTAATAGGTTTTGATTTTAGTGAGTCTGAACACGATTCCAAATCCTTACTGATACTTGACTCATACTGACCTCAGTTAATTAACAGGTATTGTTCATACGGAAGGTGAAACACCTCTGGAATTACACTTTCTCAAAAGGTCATTGTCTTCGAGGCAAACTTGCTAATTCCAACGTCAGTACAAAACGTTAATTAGCCACAGAATACTTAGAGAGGTTGCACGTTTTTTTATGATTTGATTACGAAAGAAATCAACAAGTATCAATATCATCAACTACTATGAGCCAGGAATGTTGGAAATATCCATTATTTACTAATATTCTTATTTATAATATTCCAGCAGTGTATACATGGTTCTTAGGTTAGTAACTCTGCATTTAGAGATGTTATCTTTTTTGACTCTCACACCTGATCTAAAATGAAAAAAATAGTATATCAAGTCCGTAGCTAAAGTCGGTGTAAAATGGTTGGATCACTCTACCTCTCTAGAAAGTACCTAACCCCAGATGCAATTATTTACGCATATAAGAGTCAGGCACGTTATCAAATGAAATACTGCTGCCAGGACACATCTCTTTCCCCACATTCCTTTACACCAATGAGAAACAAAGTTAGTTTTTATTACTTAATTGTGATTTTAAATGGAATCTGCTAGACTGAGCTCCAATTTGGGGTTATTCTTTTTAAGACATTAATTGCAACCTCGGCTCGCTATCACAGCGGAATAATACTTTGCTTTTATCCGCCATATGCCTAGCACAAGACGGGGATTTAACATACATAAGTTCTTACAAGAACTTACCGCCTGTGGTACACATTACCGCGGGCCTGCTTTCTGGCTGATAGGTTGGCTTTAAATTCTATACCAAGACATTTTTGTGATGAAATGCCCGATATAGAAATCACACGTAGTGCATACCATTGATCAATGTTATGCTCTTATAGCTTTCCCCGTGTTTCGGTTAACACACAATCCGTGTCAATAATCTTCATCTTCTAGGAGCCCTAGGACTTGATCACGAGTAAAAACAAACATACAAAAAAACAAGAAACGTAAAATATAGCGAAAATGGTATTTTCTACCATGTGTACAGATAAACCACATTCTGGCAGTTACGTAAAACCACCGGAATGTTCCGAAATGCTTAGCCGACAAAAATTGCAGCAGCCGACAATTTGAAGAGCTTAGCCTTAGCCAATGAAATTCGGAGCAGCCGACAATTTGAAGAGCTTAGCCTTAGCCAATGAAATTCGCAGTAGCCGACAATTGGGGAAACCATCAGCAACACTCCCTTTGTCTCCATATTATAGCACATTGCTGAAGTGTACCCTACTGAGCAGCTTCCTTCCACGTCCTCGATATCTTCTCTATTTTTCCATCGTCTGTGCGCAATTCCACGGAAAATTTGCTAAAGGAAACATTTTGTAACGCTAACCTCCCTCAAATGAAACAGTACATAACCGTAACCTAAGCCTAAAAGAAACAGTCACCTAGTCGGCAAGGTAACAAAAGAATTGGCATTAAAATGCAATCTATCAGTTAGCCTTAACTTAATTGGTATGCTTTTAAAAGAATTGGGAAAAAATAACTGTTTGCTAAAAAGAAAATCGTTAAAAAAAGTTTGCTATCAGTTGTTCCATGAAATGTTCGTCACCAAAAATGCATAAATACTTACTCATGACATTTACCATACACGATGAGAGTTTTGTTTCTTTGATTTGAATTATTTTCCAAAATGTTCAAAGTTTCTTTTAAATTAACATTATTTTTTCCAAATTTTCATTGAATATATCGTTGAAATTAAGCGTTAATATAGAGTTTAAACATTGGCCAGCGTTTTCGACACAAAAAAATAAAGTTTCTGTTCGGCACCTTCCGGCGGTTTACGTAACCTGCCGATGAAAACGCGGTTCGTAAATTGTATAAGTAATGTAAATGCAAAGTCTTAACTGTGAAATGGCAGTCACACAGCTATGTCTTGGAGGCTTACATTGACAAGTCGAGGTGTCGGTGTATGTTGAGTGCATTGACGCACTAGCTTATCCAACTGATGGAGTTGCGTTTACCGTAACTTGTCGAAGTGACAATGATTCATGCACCAGCTCTCTTCATAACTGTTCCTGTATCGAGAACAATTGGAACGGTTATATAGCGATTTATTTCCTATTAATAAGCATACATTTATCCTATACATGTATATTGTTTTTTATATGTACATAAAATTAATCCGTGGACACGTGTTTCTGGCTCACAGCCGTCACCAGCATGGCTAACGTAGACAAGGATCGAACCGTCGATATTGATGTTTATAGTCCAACGTATTATCAATGGACTACCACGCCTTGCCTAAAAACATGTACGATTATATATATATATATATATATATATATATATATATATATATGATAATTTCATTTACACAGACATGTACAAAATCTGCGACACTGGCATGTCGATGTTATCGATCAACAGTTACTATAAACTGAGATCTCATCAGGCAGAGTTAGAATCCGATCTTAACCTCAGATCATATTTCCGTTCTCTTCAAATATGATCTGAGGTTAAGATCGGATTCTAACTCTGCCTGATGAGATCTCAGTTTATAGTAACTGTTGATCGATAACATCGACATGCCAGTGTCGCAGATTTTGTACATGTCTGTGTAAATAAAATTATCATATATAAAGCTCTATTTTGATATTGAGCACTTTTTATAAACCCGGTTGAAATTCTCTGGATTACCACCCTGTGGATATTTTTTACCTGGATTATTACCATTATATATATATATATATATATATATATATATATATATATATATATATATATATATGTGTGTGTGTGTGTGTATAGTTCATGAAAATAAAGTGTCAAAGTAAAAATTACATATAGCTAATTTCCAAAGTCATTTGTCGTAAACACTTACATCGTTCCTTTTGTTTTGCAAGAGCAAGGTGTAGTATCTGTTCTGATGCTTTTCCGTCTTCGGCCAATGAGAGAGAAGACCTACGCACTTTTTAGTTTTATTTCTAAGCCGGATTCTTTCCGCATTAAAATCGACCTTTTGTCTGATCTTGCTCTCCGAAGGAGGCTTGTGAATAGATACGTCTTTACTTCATACCAAGGATGTCATACATAAAAACACAATTGAGGTATCTTGAAATCTCCACATTCACAGGATTATATGAAACCTACCCTTTTCATAAATATAGCATGCCAACCCTATTTATTTTAGGAAAACCCAATTATGGGGATGCCGCAGGGTGTTAGTTAATATGTCTTCATGAAATTGTAATATTACTGATAGTGTGCTCTCAACCTTTTCTCAATTAAGCAAGACAGACACATCTCAGATTCGGCTAGAAGAAAAATGCTATTACTTTTTGGCGTAAGTTCAAAGGACGTAAAATAATTAGCTATATCAACCCAGGAAGGCTGTTACCTATAGATAATATCCCAATTCCCCGCAGATATTTGACACATTCGTAAAAGTGGAGATTTTCGCTAATTATACATTTTAAATAATGTTGCCTACTCGGATTAGGTTTCTTTTAGAATATTTGTTAGCTAACATAATAACATTAGAATTTTTGTAAATTTGTATTTACAAAACCGGATGATGAGTGAGATTCATTTATATTGATCACAATCTAACATTTGTGTAAACAAAATAAACGATCAAGTAAAAAATATTTTAAAAAGTTTTAGTAGAAAAAAAGAACTCAACAACAGATTTCAGCTGCGTAACCTTTGAGTAGGAGGCGCCATTTAGTCCGAGAAATTGAGATTCAAATCATGAAAAATCCCTCTCATATCCCTGGGGAGTAAGTGCAAAATGTTTATCTCGAAAAGCGACTAGTTGCTTTACATTAAAATGAACGTGAGTAAGTTGTTTTTATTGTTTTTATTTTAGATTTTAACATTAAAGATTATTCTTTATGTGTATAACGACTTTTTAAAAGGCCACATGGAGACATAAAACGCTAACACCAGGGGAGTTGTTCATCGTTTTTGGTTAACGTGCTATCTTCCCGAGAATATTATTTTCAACAGAGACAAAAAACCTAAAAACTGGACATTTCAATAAATATACCTTTGCTTTAGATTGTTACCTGTGTTTATATGTGAGTGTTGCGAACGTTTCTTCAAATGGTCTCTGTCTGAGTAGAAACCGTTATTACAGGCCTACCCTAATCGCATTGTTATTCATATCGATTGAGATATTGATATATAATTACATATTGATTAAACATCGGAAAAGAATAATTATATATGGAATCAATGTGACCGTTCATTTGCAGACCGATTACGATGTCTAATATATATATATATATATATATATATATATATATATATATATATATATATATATATGTGTGTGTATGTGTGTGTGTGTGTACATAGTTTATGACTGTTTCGTGTGTATACACATATAATATTATAAAGTACACACTATAGCGTATATATGTTCAGTTTAGACTTTAACATTGCCTAAGATGTGAGTAGAATTTAGTATAAGTAATTAGCCTTCTGTTCCCCTCGGGAATGAAGCAGGCACGTTTTTGTGTAACGCAGTGTCCATAATTAAATTTAAATACTATACTCATACATATATATGATCAGATACACACACACACACATATATATATATATATATATATATATATATATATATATATACACGATACACACCCTTTCATGATATATTATTGTGGTATACAGGCATATAGATATCTATCTATATATATATATATATATATATATATATATGTCTGGGGGGGGGGAGTGTGTGGGTGTCTATATCTATACGTCTTAAATTGTCAGTCAACAATGAAATGTAAGGGTATGGAATGAGATGATATGTAACTGAGCAAACTAAATAATATTAGCACAAAAATATATTTAACAATTTTGTTCACTCCGAGATGTTAATTGTATTAGTGTAGCCTTTGTCATGGAATGACAGTTTTAAGATTGAGTCAAGTTTCATACAGAAGGTTAAGAAGGTAGATATACTCAGAAGGTGCATAGAGGAGTGTATCAAAGCGATGTATTAGCCGGCTTATGAGAAGAGATGAAGGGGGAACATGTGAGGTAAAATATGGAAGGAAAGGGGAAATGAATTGAGAGTTTAAGGAAACATGTTGGAGACTAGAGTTGTGTCATCCAGTATCAAATATGACGAGTTTTTGTTTATTTAGAATATTTTTAGTGATAATGAAATATTTCTGAGAGATCCAGGATCTTTGCACTATTCAAATTTTTGCTAGTGCCTGATAAGTTTAGGCGTCTAAGTCTGGTGTCGTGTACGTGTAAAGCTATTGCAAAATGCTATGTGTTGAGATGATCGTGGTTAAGCATGGCGTGACCAGTGCGCTGTTAGTGTCACCATAATTTTATGGCCTTGTTGTTCTCATTATCTTTTAAGATCACGTTGAGTTTCGTCGATGTAAATTATGTTGCAGTCATGATAACGAATTGTGTAAATACCTGGATGTATTTGTGGGATAGAGTCGTTTGTTATGTCTAGAAAACAAACTTAAATAGAGAAAGAACGATTAAAAATTCAACACAGAAAAAAGTAAAATTAAGAGAAATAGTGAAACAGAAAATAGAAAAGGATATATGGACCCGAATAGTATACAGAGATGTTGATAGAACATAAAGGCAGCAAAAGTGATGAGAAATGGACACGCAGAAAAGAGAAAACGTGATAGAAATAGAAAGAAAACAAAAGAGAAAATAGAAAGCTAGGAGGAAATAGGGAGCAACAATATAGAGAGGGAACGAGCCATACACATATTACAACAAGCAACAGAGTTCAAAAATAAGAAAAATAAAGAGACATATGCGAAATGAGAGAGAGAGAGAGAGAGAGAGAGAGAGAGAGAGAAAGTGAGAGAAAGTGAGAGAAAGATCCAGAAAAAAAAGGTACGACAGAACGAGGGAGAACTGGATATACTATTTATAAAAAGGTATAATAAATAAAGTCTTATAGCAGACAAAGATATAGATAAGGCAACAGGGAAAAGGAGAGCGATATGAAGATAAATGAAAACAAAAAAGAGAGAAATAGAAACTGGAAGAGTGATAACTAGAGATAATTAAATACAAAGAAAGAGAAACAGTGACTGGAAGAGACTTTGATTAGAGCGAAAGAATAAGCGCAAAGGAAATGTGATATATAACAAAATAAAAAAAGACAGAAAGAGATATAGATAGAGAAATAGAGAGAAAGAGAGGGAGAGAGATAAATGAGAGATATGCAAAATAAGACAAGAAAAAACAGTGGTGTACCTGTTTCAAAACATATCAACCCGATTGAGGTTATTTAATGAAGAAACTTAGTAAACGATTTAACATGGGTTCACAATTGTAGAAGATTAATTACACACACGTTACTTCCTTGCAAGTTGTGCGAAATTGTGAGTCGGTTATCCCCCCACAAGGACACAGTTTGACACACGGTGTATCTTAACGTGGATAACACCCGACTCCTCCAAAAAGAATACACAGGATCGAAACACAAATTAAAATGGCAACACATACTCGAGGCATACTTCTTACCAAAGATAGAAATATGAAGTGTAGTATCACAACAGATACCACGCCTTGTTTTTTGCCAAAAGGCTAAATAATGTTGAGCAATAACTTTGTAAATGCTGTTATTGCATAGATGTCTATTCTAAATCCGATATAATTTCAAATCAGCTAAACCGATCTCATAAACTGGGATGTCAGCTATTAGACCAATTACGAATCCCCCCCCCCCCCCAAAAAAAGAAAATAGAGGAAGCGATGAAATAATAACTATGATGTAATTGGGAGACAGAAAGTCGCAAAAATAAGACAGAGATAAAAACATAAGAAAAATGTGAAAAGAAGAAAGAATATATATAAGTAAATCAGTATTTAAAGAAAAAAGGCGACATAGAAAGAGAATAAAAGCGAATGATAGAGAACACGAGAGAAATGAAAATAAGTAAAGAAAAGGAGGACGACAGGGAAGAAGAAAAAGAGCATTAGAACGTGACAGAGAAATAAATAAATAAAGTAATGACAGCAAAGAAAAAATAGACCAAGAAAAAAAGAGGGTGAAATCTCTAGGCAGATTATAAAGATACAAGAGGAAGCGTTGGAAGTGGTGAATAAATAGGCGTCGATCAATGGAAAAATGAAAATAATAGAATGCACAAAACGAAACTAACGGATTATAGAAATAAAAGAAGAAAGAAAACAGGGACGAACGGTACGAGTTTCGTGTACATTAATTCACGCGTTCAACTGACATACTTTTCGCTTATGTTCTCACAAAGCATAAATTGACCACGCCACTCATGTTATTTGGTCGCCTCTTTATTACATTCCTGGACGACACGCTAGTTCCATCCATTTCTTTATTAACATATCACACCTACATATTTTCGCTGCGAAATTGACACGGCGAATGCGTGAATCCGTCGCGTCATATTTCTCTTATATAGGTGTGAATTATTCACCGGTTATGCTCGACTATTATGTCTCATGCTGAGGTGGACATCAAATGATGGTAAGCAGGAGAACTGGTGCGTTCGAGAATAGTGCCAAAACAAACAAACTAATAAGCATTATTTCGTTTCAAAGAAATGTACTTACTCAACCTATAGACTTTTTTAGGTATACAATTAAGCGAGAGTCGTCGCAGCGGTATTTACCCCATTCTCACAGTTATGCGTTCATGTTAAGGCGGGGGCTTTGGCGTATTCCCTACCACCTGGGTCTGATCTGTCGATCTTTTAATGGGGCCACTTCCACATCTGCATCACTGCACACCCTTCTCAAATAATATAGAGTTACGTAAAACTAACATGTCGCGATAATATAATTAATGCGTAACTAGTAAGGCCAACTGCTGATTTAGTCCTTAAAAGGTCATTCTGAAAGTCTAATAAGTATTGAAAATTCACTAAGAGGTAAAAACAAGTATATTCAAAAAAGGGTTATAAAAACATAATTAAAGATAAAGCGAATACTCTTTCTGCAGCTTACTGAATATATATATATATATATATATATATATAACTATGTATTGAAGAAGATCAGAACAAAACCAGCACCGTCGGTGTACAATCCGACAGCTTTGACTTATGATTTATCTTTAAGTTTTGATAGCGTAAGTTAGATGTGTGTAAAAGATTAATCGAACTACCATACGGTCTAAAAATATCACAAAACACCAACATAATAATTGATTAACGTTATTATATACGTAAACGAATACTATGGATTCAAATGGAATTATTTTTAATTATATAAACCTACATGAAGTAAAATGTCTGTGCAAGGTATTTTAATAGTTCTTTTTATGATGTCAACACAAGTTGAAACGAAATTCACAAGCATGAAATTGTAACGAAACAACTAAATGTACAGTGTTTAGTCAGAAACATCTGATTATAATATTTTTGATGTTCTAGGAAGTAAGTGTAGTATCTGTTCCGATAGATACTGCACCCTATAGACGGGTGTCGTCTTGTCCTTCGGGCCTTGATTCTACCTGTCTGTGGGTTTGTCCTGTGCAGTTCTAGGAGGTCCACCCTCCCAGGCTTCGCCTCCCCTCTTTGGGGAGGAGTAAGTTTATTGCTTACTGCCTCAGGCGTCCCTACCGGGGAATGCCGACGGGGCTGCCCAGGCAATTTTTAATGGCCACAGTGCTCACTTTCTCGGGCGCTGGCTTTTCAAACCCCACTTACTCGACCCAAGCTGTGGTCACATCTTACTTGTGGAAGTAAGATAAAACTGACCTTGTGCCTAACTCCTGCAGAGGAGTAAATAAATATACTACAAATCACTAAATAAATATCATTAATGTATAATTAATTCATTAAATTATGTGTTATATATATATATATATGTATTACAGAAAATCAGAGCAACACCAGCACTGTCGGCTTCAAATTCTAACAATAGAGACCTAAAATATGTCTCTTTTCGGATTTTCTTCAGCCTCACTGAACAAAACCATTCTTTTCGCGTTGTTTGTCTCACCACAATTTTTTGATTTGAAAAAAAATGACTCATTCGATTTCATAGACGCAGTACACATATCACATCCTAAAGGCTTGTTTCGTTCCAAAAAAAAACAACAAAAAACATTATTTTCAGGTTTTAAAATATTTGTACTTGCGTTATTTCTCAAAATCATTCATCCCGAGGAATTCTTGAAATAAACGTTGATGAATACATAAATAATAGTTTTACTTTTCTGTTTTTTTTAATTTTCCATTTCTTTTGAATATTATTTTTTATTTTTTATCATTATACATATATATATATATATATATATATATATATATATATATATATATATATATATATATATCATATATATACATACATATTATGTATCATGTTAATATTTTTTTAATACTTGTATTTGCGCAGATAATGCCATTAAAGACACATCTTTTATTAATTTATAATCTCGTGGACTAAACTAGTCGAAAGTAATATTAAGCTATTACGGTTCGAGATGATAATTTAATTATAAATTGAAGTAAATAGTTATAAAATCTGATTATTTGTTTAAAATAAGGTTGCTTACATCTTTATGCATAACATAATTGGATGTTTATATTTTTTTAAATTGTCACTGTATTAACAGATTAGCATTTGCTAAAGATTTTAAAGCCAAATATGAATTTGTATGCAATGGTTTAAATTCTTCAATTTCTTTCTCACTCTTTCTTTTTTTCTCTTTTTCTGTCTCTATATACATTACATTTGGTTAGTTTTTTTTTAATTTTTGAAGAAATATGAAGTAATTAATTATTTCTATTCCACTATTAACAAAGTATTAAAATTGAATATTCAGTTCTGCAAATATCAAAATGAATTCTGATTTAATTTCCTACTTAATTTTTTTAAATTGGATTTCATCCATCTTTTAAATTTAAAAAAAAGATATTCGATTAATATAAAATCAGAAAAAATAATTAAATATGCAATCATCAAAGTTTAGTTGACGCTTGAGATATATATATACACACACACAAACGTGAAAATGTCGCACATAATTTTCTACAAATGTGTACATTGAACGTGAGTTAATTAATAAATGTACCTGTCCAGGGCAAAATCGCAATTTTTGAAGCGAATGAAGCCCATTTTTATCTAGCATAAGCAATTAAGAAGCAGCCCGTATAATCTAATACGCACATCTCAAATTCATTTTAATAATACTTATTAATATTTCCTCACCTCATAAAACAGCGCCCTAAACAATTTATCTATCTTTGCACGAGAAAAGGGACCTTATTTGTATTATTTTTTGTTTATATTTCGCAAGAAAACATTTCTTTATTATACATCTATGTAGATCTATATAGCCGAGAAAAAAGTCGTTCACTGTCTCCCATGTATGTGCGTGTATGCATTCGTTTATTATAAATGATGGAGGCGAGAGCGTTATTTATGCGTTTGCCGAACAGAAGGTCAAAATATATACAAGCTCACTTGATTCTGCAAATAAAAATGGTCTTATTCATAAAATACGAATTCGACCTTGACTCTTAAATCAAGAGAGGAAGTATGCGGGGAAAAATCAATCGACAAATAATTTGGTTAGTTCCGCTGTTGGAATAGTTATTGTAAGAAACCCTACATTTGTCACTGACCTTGGAGCAGTTAATTTATTGGAAAACACGAATTTTCTCGAAAAGAAACCCACTGCATTGGATTACGTGTGATTATATTTATGCTTCTTCTATTTCATCGTGTATAAATGTCGGCAAAATCAGAGATTAATCATGCTAAGAAGCTTGCGAATATATATCCGATAGAATATTATACGGCTCCATCAAACATTTGGTCTATGCTGTAAAAGAAGCCGTGATGCCATTGATTCTTGTGTTTCGGAATAGTTGCAAGATTTATGGTATTCTTTTTTCTGGTCAAGGAAGATACGGACAGAAATCAAATCGTTTCTTGTTTCCAATAATAAAAATGAACCTTCAGGCGAATGGGTACTTCGAAAACAGATATGTTTCGTCTTCTTAAGACTTTGATTTACTTTCTGGGCATTTTATTTCCAAGGAAATCAAATCGTAACCATGAGTGAAATAATGAAATAATGCTGCAATAACTGACTTGCATACATAGTGTGACTCCTCACCAAATTCCACACATGAAATTGTTAATAAAATTAACAATCTTTTCATTAATCCAACCGTACTTGGAATAAATAAACTTTAGTTTATAAATGGCATATCTACCAATTCTTAATCATTAATGTCTTACAATATTTGTTTTATTGTTATTTTTATCATAAACACATAAGGATACATGTGCTAAATTATTGATATCTGTAAGAAACATCTCTTTTCGTACTAACCTGATTTGAACCGCGTTGATTTTCTTCAATTCAATAATAGTATAAGGATTGTTTTTAAAGCTATTATATTTGAGATAACACTACACATTTAAACCATGGGGATATGTTACAATGATGGTTAACCAATTTCGGGATTACAACTTCCACTAAAAAGACGATTACTAAAGTGCTTCTGTATCATTGAACATATACAAGGAGGAATGTCGAACATTTATAACTGAATTTTGATGGACAAGTCATGCCTAGACTGGAGTTTATTTGTAACGCATATGGTTGTAGAGGATATTTTGAATTGTATTAATGATTCCATGTGTGTCATTTTCTTTGTAATGGTAAAGCTGTAATCGACACTCGTGGACAAATATTGTCAAATTAAATGACATATCAGAATTGTAGCATATATGCAAATTCATTGTTTCTGACCGCGTTCAGTAAAGGATTAATAGTTCACGACTGAAACACATCTATTTTTGTCTTAATCCAGAATGTCCCATTTTGACTTGCTGGATTTTCCCCACACAAACAACCGACTTGGTGCCCAACTATGCCATTGTGGAAAGCGAATGAATAGGACACTTAGCAATACAATGATGTCAGCGTTTATTGTAAATAAGCACAATGTTAATTAGGTTATAATTTATGGTTGAATAGGTATGGGATTAGAGCTTCTTAGGCGGGTAAGTTTTTTAGAATTTTGAACACTTAGCTCTCAGAATTCAATGGCTTCCTTCCTGGGGCTAACATTGATATATTTATGTGACACATAGATATCCAAGTGTTCATTTAAGGTTCCCCTCTACTTCTCAAACATTGAGTTATTAAGATAGTTACGAATATACATTTTCCTCTCACCAATTAATCATTTAACTATGTTATGGTTGATTGTCTTGTGGTTTTTTGTTGGTCTTGTCGCATTCCAGGACAATAATTCGTTTAGTCTGCTAGAGTATATAGCTTAATGCTGTTACTCCGGGTTGAACTACTTTTAAAAGGTGCACCCCCATCATATCGACCAGTGTGTAGCCATGTTGAAATAATCTCATTTGCTCTTTGAATACTGCTATTTTCAATATCATGCCAGGCTTTACTTGTATCATCATGTCAGGTTGTCCTGACAAACCCTTCGCAGAGAGACCGTAGATACTCAATGGTGACGTCTAGTAGGCATTTAAACTATCTTATTATAAATTTGCTTAAGTAGGATACTTAGAAAGACTTTGATAGTTTACTCCTTTGAACATATTGGTTAAGGTAATATAAGGTTTGAAAGATCGGTCATGTTCCTGTGCGAATAATCAACTAAGATGTAATAGTATTATTTTAGTTAGATATATTTTTTTTCTGATGATTTTGTAGTGTTGCAGAGACGATATTAACATAAAAATGATGTTTGGCACAAGACAAATGAAACGGACTGTAGAAAATATATCTTATATAAATATTATGTTTTTTTTGGACATGTGACAAAATAAAATAATAAAATAAAACCATGGTTATTGGAAGATAATATGAACTGACTTATTCTTGCTCTGTTATCAATAATTGACAATCATTGAGCTGAATCTTTTAAGGAGACTACAAAGTAAAAGGAACTGATAGTATATGCTAATAGATATAGTGTCATTAATTATATATATATATATATATATATATATATATATATATATATATAAAGTAGACATTGTCGTCGTCCTTTTTTATAATTAATATTCCAGCCTTCCAAGAAAGTTATAGAGAACATGTCTTTACTCTGACCTCTACAAAAACCGCATGATAACAGTTCACTCATCTATAAGCAGAAGAAGAAAAAACTGCTAAACACTGATTGAAGTGTAAGTTTTTTGTATTGATTTCCAAATAATTAAGTTGTATGCTATTTACTTATCAATATATTTAAACGTCAATATTTGTCTTAGTGTGTGTTATAGAAATAAATATGTTAACACTTAGAACATTGAAATAAGTTTCAATAAGTGTTAAATAGTTCAACTAATCGAAAGACACCATACCAATTTTCTTTCGACTCAATCTGTTGTGATTATAGCCAATTATCGGTAAGTTCTATAAAATAACCGAAATATATTAGAAAAGAATTGATTTTTTCAATAGATTATCTTCCTTGATAATACAAAAATAAAATTAAACAAATAATATATCAGTGAATAATGTATTTAAAAGTTTATCCAAACATTAAGATTATTAGTTTATTAGTATTTTAAAGATTTAATGTCATTTTCTTTTTAGAATTATTCGAATTCGTTTCGAGTCGTTAAATCTATATGCTGTTTTTCAGCTGTAAGTAACGTAGCTCTTTTAGTAATACTACCCCGAAATCAGTTTTTTTTACTTGACCTCATATTGAAAAAAATATTTTAAATTTGTTTGTCTTTTCAAAATCACCACTATGCTTAAAGTTCGTTTATTAGTTGACCTCATATTGCAAATATTATTTAAATTTTTGTTCAAGGCTAAAAATGTTTATCATGACTACACTTGAAATTATTTTTCTTAAAAAAGCCTTCCAATCAACAATCTATATCCACACAGGCAAGGCCGTGGTAATACCCATAGTATTAAAACATCTACATTAGACACATATCCAATAAACCAATTAATATTATTTGGGGTACCCTCCAGAAATCGCAAACAATAGGCACATTTTGCAGAGTAAAGGTTCTTACGAGTAATGAAGAATTTCGTAATAATGTCATGTTTTCTTGTATCCTATATTCCTTCAGATAACTTTCAAGCATTGATCGGAGATCTATGATAACAACTGGTATCGGATTTATATTATTGACTCAGAGTCTTGCATATTGTTTTCTGAGTTTATGAGGATCGATATTCTCGAGGTCCTTGTTTATCATGTAGTTACCAAGAATCTAAATATTGATAATTTCGCACGGCATTTGGTTTGTTAAAAACAATGATATCAGATCAACCATCTTCAATAATCCTATCAGCTTGTAAATAAAAATCACATAATATCTTAACATGTTTGGTTTTCATCAAATTATAATGTTTATGTATTTTTCTAATAATCATTCTCTAGATCATGTCCGTTTTTTTATGAAATCAATGCTTCAGAGATAGATAAGATTTCTGATATTGTTATAATAATAAATTACCACTTATCAAGGCCAACATCCACTCGAGTATTAGTTTTAATCAGATTGTAAATTTCTATGAAACGATTGGAAACGACTGGTGGAAAAGGGCAGAATTTGATTAATCAAGAGAACAGCTTGACGAGTATTTGTTGACGTTAGACTAGAAAACGATCCTGTTGTAGTGAGTAGAGAAGCAGTACCGTTGAATTGTGTTCCACACATGGGAAGTTCTTTGAAAGAAACCTTGTTCATTGAAGCTCAGGTTGGTTTTAGGTACACAGAAAAATTAAGGAAGGTTTTTTGTAGTACCTAGACGAGTTCGTGATATGGATATTTTGTTACAAAAATGTCTTTTAAGACGTTCAGAAATACACATTCTGTTTCAAACTGAAAAGTTTGCATACCAACGAATATATAACTTAACTTAGAAATAAAATTTTCTATTGACTGCCAAGTCAACAGTTATTTTCTCACAGAAAAAACGTTGCCAGTCTCTCTCTACTCTATCGTTTTTTCATGTAAGATGCTCGACTGAGCTTAAATATTTGGTTGTTACTTGTAAGACATTCACAGCAAGAACTCGTCCGTCTGCCACAACGGCAAACATGTTCCTTTCTTCCTCAATGTGCCTTACATGAAACGGAATATCTGTGAACGGATTTTATTTCAAAGCACTCCCCATTTGTGTAACACCCTACCATGAGTCTGCTTTACGATCGTATTAAAATCCAATGTAAACAAATACTTATAATAAACCGTAGTAATAATTAATGAAATTATATTTATTACAAAATAATTATCAATCCTCTCATACTATTCTTTGCCATTTAACTGCCATTCTATCCATCTTAGTAACACTTATACTCAGCTGTATTTTAGCTTTGATAAGTGGTTAATCATGATTGTAAAAAAAACAACTTATTTATTAAAATGAACTAATGATGTTGTATTTTGTTAACATGTTTAGATGCTGTAGACTGGTTATCAATCGCATTCAATTTAATTTCAATATTGGATAACTACATGAGAGCACGTGGATCTCAACTGAAAATTCACCAATGAAGAAAAACATACACAATTCGTTCTGGTGGATTAGTTTAGTTGCGAGGAGAATCTGATTTTAAATGCCTTCTATTTTAAGTTACATCCTGCCTAAAATATGTGCATTATTCTTTTTATGTAAATGGGTGACATTCTTGCTGAAATCCTTGTTGGCGCTACATCACAACATTCTTGTATGTAAGCATTTTTCTTTTCTTGTGGACGAATCTTATTACCAACTTGACAGAGTTACGAGAAAAAAGAATTCTTTGTAAAAGAGAAAAATGATGTTCTCTTTGTCGTCGTGATAGGACGACCCTCACAAAGCGTTGGCAGACTCATTAGCAAAGGTAAAATGGAAAATCGATTAACTGAATCAACATAAACCAGTCTCCAGTAGACATACACACCTTATATGATGTGGACACTTAAAAGACGAGCGAATATTAGTTTTCTTCTTGTTGTACACTATGTACCTCCTGATTAGAGAAAGTATTTCTTCAGTATTTTAATCATTCGGACTACTATTCTCACATTCGTTGTAATTTTCCCGTGGATGTGTTAGTCAACAGGGGCACGTGGTGGAGGATTGAACGTTGATTAACAATCACTTATAAGTGACAGTATTCAAGCGGCTGAAGGTTCGATTTTGATTACATGGGATAATGACAAAGAATAATGTAAATAATAATTTAGATTTCTACGCGGGCATGACTGAGAGACTGAGAACAATCTACCCAAGGCGATAAAATAAATGCTGAAGTTCGAAATCCACCGTAAGTTCCATATTTCGAGATAACGATTCCGAAGTTTTAAAAGTTACACTAAAAAAAAAATTGATGGTTACATCGGCCGAAACGTTGTGAAAATAACGATCAAGATAGGAATAGTAGTCTGAATTATTTAAAATAATAGAAAGTATCAATTCTAATCCAAGACATTTCTGAATATGAGGCCTGGTAATTTGAAATATTAACAATGTAACTTGATTTTAACCAAAAAAAGGGTCAACTTCAAGAAAGTATTCCATTTACATTCAATTCAAAGCGTTATTCAGGAATTAAAATATAACCATTTTTTATTAAATATATAGGGAACTTAACTCTTTCACGCCATACCCCATTAACCGAAGTTAATTAATACATACTTAAATGTTATTTATTGTTTATATACACTTTATCGTGATACTAAAAACAATTTAAGATCTCGTATGTATCTAAATATTATGTATCAATTAAATCTATACATAGTATTACGTGATCTAAAGATAAGAATTTTTACTTCTCAGATATTTTACAGGAATTTCGTTTTTAATTATATTTTATTGGCAATTCATGTTTATCAAATAAATGAACTTATATTCCTGAAATTCTGATGATATTTTCATTACGTTAAATCTCTTAGGATATTAACAAAATGCATATTTAAAATAAACACATTTAAATTGTGTCCCTATTTACTTGCCTCCTTACGAGGGCAGAGTTAAACCCAAGGTCGGTTTTTAATGTGGGGAAAATCAAGCCCCCCTGAAAAGGGTTTTCTGGATTGGTAAAAATAAAGATAGTATCTGTCTAAAAAAAATATATCTCTTTTACTGATCGAGACCGGAAAAGATAATATGCAGTATCAGAACAGATACTGCACTTTTCTCCTTGCAAATAGAGTAAGGAGTTCCTGTCTGTTGTATGAATAGAAGATACATATAACATAGGTACAAGTAAATTTTCAGAAAAGACGATATGGAAAAAAATTATTTACCAAACCAATATTGAAATCTCTTTTTCTGATACTCTGTATTTGTTTTCGTTTCTTATGTGTTTAACAACAAAATGGTATAGTCTATCGAAAATAGTAACGGCCGGTTTTTTTATGACAGTAGAAACCCCCTACATGATAGAGGTTACTAGATGCTGGGGGATTTCCTACTCTAATTGTTTCTTTCCTCGGCCCGCTTGCCTTTGGGATTGCTCTTAATTTCCACGTCTGTACAAACATTATTCAAACTATTCGATTACATTATTGTTGATATGATAGCCTAGTTTTGTATTTCAACAGGTATATTTTTATTCTTGACAAAATAAATATGTATGCATAGTAAGAGTTCTATGAAGACTAACAGTGACTAGATCATTTTTATGTTTTAAACGCTCGAACAAGAGTGTGAATCCACGAAGATTCTAATTTAAGCCAACATTCTCGTGTCTTCTGCGCTCTTTTGTAGCGACTGCATGAAGCCAAATAAATTGAGATTCTATAAATGAAAGAGACAGTTTGAAAGACCGTTTCCTGTCTGAAAGAGTCATTTCCGACTAATGTCTAAGAATGCTGTTGAATGTGTCTTCTTTGTGACCTAGTTACAAATAACGTAGACATCTTTCTTTGAGCATAAGTGAATCCAGAAATTAAATTAAGGATAAGCAAGAACTTTTTTAAAAAATACACGAAATTTTTAGAAGTTGTAAAAACTTGCCAAACTGAATAATTTGAATGTTATATACTTTTAGAAAGGTTATATTCATCAGAAAATTAAAATATTTTATATAGTGTTCATGTACGACTAAACATCTCAATAATAGGGTACTTTCGCTGGTCAATATGTCTGCCTGTCGGTTGGATTGGAAAACTTCAGTCTGTAAATAGCATTCACCTTCTCAATCCCGCAGATTGGACTGGTGAATTTTAAAAAAAATATGTTGAATTGTCCTTTCTAGCAAAAATACGCTCCCCCATGGTCGCATATTTTCCCTAGTATATGTAACTAACAAAAAAATGCTATACTACCCCTACTCTTAAACGAGCATTTCGTGCCTAGGGCGATGGTATCATGACAACATATCAGATACTAGACTACTCCTCAAAGATGGACTTAGCACCTGGAATGGTGGTATCATAACAGCTGAATAGATAGTACAGTTTACTCAAAAGGAGATGGCAATGTCTGGGAATATTGTATCATAACAGGACAGATATACACTACTCCCCTTGAATTTAGCACAGGCAGATGGTAAATTAGTCTATAATAGTGTAGGAAACTGAATTAAACATTAAAATACAGTAATAGTATAGTTTCGGCTCCAGACAGACATATATCAAATATGCATTTGTAATAGATATCACCATGTGTAGGTCTTTACGTTGGTGCGACACGTTAGATTATTCATCGCTAATGGTGATGATTAAACATACCATCTACGGTGAGTTGCATATCATTTCTATACGAGGCTATGCCCGTCCGTCCGTCCGTCTGTCACGATTCAGTATTACATAAAATTGTCATCGTTAAGGAGATGCGGATTAGACGGATGCATTTTACGAATATCTGTTCTATTTTTCGTATTTAGTTATGAAAGGATTTGTATATATTTGAACGATTTTAGTTTAACCGAGTTTTATCCATAGTGATACATGCGGCTCTATGGAATAAATCAGTTTTAACTATACACGATGGCATCATTTTAAAGCACAT
Organism: Sepiola atlantica; assembly: GCA_963556195.1. Taxonomy (NCBI): domain Eukaryota; kingdom Metazoa; phylum Mollusca; class Cephalopoda; order Sepiida; family Sepiolidae; genus Sepiola; species Sepiola atlantica. The sequence goes on along the minus strand of OY744515.1, from coordinate 216,889,751 downwards.
ACAATGTCAAATAAAGGGGGTGCATGATAGTTCTACATATTGATCCCACAAAAATTCAGTCCATAGAATCGTAAACGAAATTTACGATTCTCTCTTTAATTCAACCTTATTGATACACATAAACTTCAGTCTTGCCGATTGGTTAAGAAGAATCAATTTTCTAGATCAGTGTTCATATTCTGTTTATACGTGAATTCTCCACTACGTTTCAGTCAGAAATGCCCAACGGACTTTGTTATTTGTCATTCAATGGTATGCAGGGACACTTTGGTGATCGCCACATCAGTAAGAGGTGTGATCATGAATGCGCTTTACACTTACCAGATAATGGTTTCCCAGATTTGTGTTAGTCAGGGTTACTTTTAAATAATGTCTATCGAAACAATCTCAATACTATTTAGTAACAGAAGAGGGCCACCACAGCTGAAATGTGGGCAATGCCAAAAACACGCGTGTCATATTTATTGACTATCTTACACATCGTATCAAACATGGACTCTTCGACATTTACGACTTAAACTTGGTTGACAGTTAGCCATCAACTCACGTTTATTTGTAGAGTATGGGGGGGGGGGGGTTAACCTAATTATTAATCCCGTCATTGTCTATGGATTCGACTATGTCGAGTTCAGATTCTATCGCATCAATTACGGTAATGTAATATTCCTAATAGTTTCGTACAGTTAGGAAAATTATGGACACCTAATTTCATTCAGTTATACTTAATAGTAACATGTGTTGAATGAATCATAAAGTATTTGCAATGTTTATTGTGTTTCGGCATTTAAATACGGGCACGTTATTTATATGTTATAAATTTGACATGAATCAGATACACTTAAGTAGTTAATGATGTTACTAGAAATATTTTACACAAATACAGAGTGGACAAAGACAAGCATATGATACAGCCTTTGTGGAGACATAACACGTGCCCGCTTGTTTGGGAACAGAAAGTAGCGCCCAAAGCGTCTCATTATATATCCCCATTAAAATAACAAACAAAAAAAAGTAATAAAAAATATATATAAAGAGAACCTATTGCATAAAGAACTATTAATTTTTAGTGAATACAAATAAGTTTTCATTTGATATTTAAAAAAATCTAGCGTTGACACATTCATTTAGAATAGAGCGTTTCTTTTTTAATGTATTACATACAGCGCGAGATGTCGGATTTGCTATTTGCATCCCAATGTAAGTCTTTTAGTTTGTTTTTATTTCAATAAAATACTACTGTACTACCGTGAGTTCAAAAATAAATAGCGGTACTTTTTTTATGAACTAAAAAAAAAAAACTAACCGTTTTCTTTGCGGTTTTATTTTCTTTCTTTGATTATTGGGATGCAGAAGGCTAAGAGCTAGACATAGAAAAATGACGCCGATGTTAAAATCATGTTAAACACATCTAATGCGTTAGCGTTTAAAAATGAATCTGAAAGAACTATCGTGGCTCACATCATGAAATAATAAAGAAAAATATTAAAAGATATCTACCTTGAAAGTTTGGAAAACATAATTGAAGGAGAGAGAAAAAAGTATAAATCAGTATGAAAAGCTCAAAGAAAAATAATTAAAAAAAGAAAATACTATGGAAATAGATTTGCGTCTTACCTTCCCTCATTCGTCGGACAGACTTTTGTGTCAGGGATATATATATATATATATATATATATATAAAAATATATATATATATACATATATATACATATATATATATATATATTAAGAAATAAATTCACATTGCCCTTTTATCATAGAATTTGGGATTTTCGAACTAAACAGTTTATTTTTGGAACAATTTTATCAAACTCATTCAACCAAAATATTTCTCTTTTGCATTTATTTCCAGAGGATGCTAAAAAAAGGACCATCAATACATATATATATATATATATATATATATCTATCATAAAAACGTCGTCCTATTAAACCGTTCGCATTTTTCCTCCTTGTGAAAAAAAGAAATTATACATATTTTATATATAACCGTGTTTAACATGAACATTTATTTAAAAAAGAGCTTCTTTTAGGTACGGGTTAAGGTCAAGCAATTATGGTATATTTTCAATCACGTATGATTATATAGGGAGTAGACAACAGATTGGCGAGATGTAATGTATGACTTTGACAGGATCTAGACAATAACTTGCATTAAGAGACGAAGAAAACGTCTATTATTGGTTTCTTATCAACTTATTTGAGAACAACTCTCTAAGTTCTGTTGTGATACTATTTCAAAAACCCTTAGTAGAGAAAAAACACATCATTAGAACATACCAATAATAAACATGCACTCAATATATTAGAAGGGTTATACATCAACCCCCCGAAAATAGCCATTAACAAATAAACTTCAACACTAGTGATACCATTCTAAAATGTTTATAGGCTTAACTCTCGTTCCGTATAGCTAATATAATTCCAGCCCAAACTATCTATCTATATTAACATTAACCCCATGGTATTTACTTGATTCCTTCGATGATGGACCTGGATGGGCCTACAAGTACTTGCAACACGTACTGTTATGGCAAACTAATTAGCAATTCCTCACTGAAACAAAGACCCCGGTTCGGCGAATGGAAATGATCCACACATGGATATCTAGACATAAGTTGCCGGTCATATTCAACATTTGTATTACAAAACAAATGCTGCCCAAATATGCATATATATATATATATATATTATATATATATATATATATATATATATATATATATATATATATAGCTGTGACCGAAACATTTTTGCAAATGTCTAGTCAAATAATGTTGTATAAATACAAATCTTTCAAACTATTATATATATAGTAAGATACTACACTTTGTACACCTTACGAGATGAAGTTGTTTCATTCAAGGTTTATAGTTTTAAATTATCATACCTGGTCAGCTAGTAACCCAGTCGTTCTCTAAGTAAAAATTTTTCCACCACATACATATTGCAACCTACATGATGCGACAGAAAATAACTATATCTGACATGGGCGCACAGCATTAACTAATGAAGATGATTTTGGCAATTACACTACCTTTATTTTAGGTTTCCGCAATGAAAAATAGGAATCAGTGTTTCCTATGCATACCTTCACCACTGGCATTGGAATACGTCAAGTTGGCACAGCAGTACCCGTTACATCACCAAAGTAAAGCGAGTTGTGGCTGATCAACGCTGCATGGTTGAGACTACTAGCTAATGTATTCTGTCTCCCTCTGATGACTGCCGGTGTTCTTACATGGAGTGTAACTGATCGGCAGTTACACATAACATTTAGGTAATATTTTATTTGAATAACGTAGAGTGTTCCGTAGTCTGTATTTATTTACTCCTCTCCAGGAGTTAGGGACACGGGCAGTTTTATCTCACTCCCAAAAGTAAGATGTTACCCATGGTCGGGTCGGGAAAGTGGGGTTTGAAAAGCCAGCGCCCGAGAGGTACGCACTCTGGCCATTAAAAATTGCCTGGGCAGCCCCGTTGGCATTCTCTGGTAGGGGCGCCTAAGGCAGTAAGCAATAAACTTACTCCTCCCCAAAGAGGGGAGGCGAAGCCTGGGAGGGTGGACCTCCTAGAACTGCACAGGACAGACCCATAGACAGGCGTAAATCAAGCCCCGAAGGCCAAGACAAGACTATGGGGTGCAGTATACTTCAGAACAGATACTACAATTTGATCTTAGCCAAAAGTCTAAGAGAGTGATTCGAATTTTATTTGGCCAGGGTGACGTATCGACAGACACGGCGGCACATATCATATTGGAGAATGATGAATAACATTTAATGTGTAACGCTATATAATGTAAGGTGTTGATACATAGAGGCGATGATATTTTGGGGAGAAACTCCAAACGTAATAAATGCCCAGTTAATGAAAATGGATCACTACTGAACTTTGTTAAGTATACTTAAATATAAAAAGCAAACTCTCTTATCATTCGTGTATGATCATGCTCTGGTAAGCTGCCCAATGGAAGAGACTGGTGAAAAACGGCGAAAGCTGAGGCCTGAGCCTGAGAAACGTAAATAGATCCTCGCTTTTCATAAAAGGGATACTTAACAGCTGATGAGAAAAACATTAGAGGATCAATTATAATTTGTGTTTTCCGATACTTTTTACGCAACGTTGCACTTTGGGAATTGATCAATGAAATATTGATGGCGAAAAAAAATACGCGTTATGGGCAGAAATATTATCTTGAATAGATTAAATATTAAAAACTATTTTCAAGAATCTCATTTTACATTTTCATTTGTGTCATTTAAAAACAGGGAATACAAAATACAAAGATAAGTGCTGATAACATGTCGGCGCATGAATTCAAATATTGATACCTATGAACAATTTATCAGAGTTGGAGCTTTAATACTAACTCTTGTGTTTACACAAAAGCATGTGCGAGCGCGAATATATATATATATATATATATATATATATATATATATATATATATGTATGCGTATATAAATCTGTATGATTTGACCTATTCGGATACTTCAGAGAGATTCGCTTTCTGTTGTAAAACAAAAGTCCGTTAATTATCACAATCTTTGGATAGTCTTTAAGCTGTTAGGCGTTGCAGGCTAGTCTCATCTCTTATATGATCGCCCCATTTTTTTGATGATCGTTTACTTGATCTTTTTCAATAAAGTCTTGATTTAATTAAATAACTCGAGTCTCTGTTTCTGTGGAAAATGTCAAAGGAGGTTACTCTCTTTTATCGAAAAAAAAAATATATATATATATATATAATTTGAGAAAGCTATAAGCATATTTCAAGAATTTTAAACTTTGAAAAAACAGGGAAAATTCTTATGTTAGACGTACGTTTAAGATGCTAATATTTGCTTCTTAAAATCGTTATTTTTGTTAAATCTTGAATGTATCTTATTAATTACAGATAATAACATATCCATCTTGAGATGACGTAATAACGATAATTATAGAAACTACTAATTATAGAAAGAAAGTAATACATTTTATTTTGTTGCGAAATACTCGTTCTCCTTGGATATGTTATCATCCATAATTAACAAGTAATCCAGGTCGACTGGAAACGATGACTGGATAAGCAGAGAGGACATACCGAACTTCATATACCCGAATTGTCACGGATTTAAGAACTGACCCCAGTTCGCGTATGTATGGTGATCTAACGAGAACGGGTGTGTCAACGTGTTTAGGCCTGATCTGATTATATATATATATATACATATATATATATATATATTATACATGAAACGACTTAGATGTAGAGAGCAACAGGGATTTTAATGTCGCTACATATGAAATCGTAAATACTACTTATATAATGCACACATTCTACTGTATAGGCTAACCGAGCCAGCCTGTATATCATTAAGGCATTCTTTTCAGTATTATATGATCGTATACGCTGAAGCAATGGAGCAGATCTGGCGAATTTGGAAAACATCGTACGCCAGCTTTCAGTATCTACAAGGTTCATGAGAAGAAATATAATCGGGGAAACTGTTTTGCTCTCGGCTGTCGGTTAACGACGATCTGAGGTGTGCGGGGTTGGATCGAGGAAACTGGCTGCTCTTTGCTGAGAGCAGTGGTCAAATGTCTACTTCAAATACATCAAGTGGGGTTGAATGTCGACATACAAGAGGAAATCGAACAATCTGTGAATTACAAAGCGTGCTTGACTTATGTTGTAGATGACAAATTCTTATAGGAGAGACAGTGTTATGACGTAATTATAATAACTGGCACTAAGAGGAATAAACAGAAGAGAAGGAGAGAGATATATATAGAGAGAGGAAGGAGGTTCTGGTCCGGAAATGGAATTGTGATTGTGGTGAAAAGAAAGATGGAAGACATCGAGTGACTGAGAGACAATGCGTGTTTATCACAAGTCCTACAACGCTAAATAGACATACACACAGATGGTCTCTACTCGTGACTGGAGCTCTCTGTATGGAAAATACCGCTTTTTACATACTAACAGTAACTTGAATTTTGTTTTCCCTGGGAAAGCAATCATGTGAACAAACATAAAAATATATTCTTTTAATTTTGTGGTGTGAAAAAAAAACTCTTCCTGACAGCTTCTCTAGCGGCTGGGTTGCTCATATAGGAATAAAACACTCAAACTACACATAATATATATATATATATATATATTATGTATATATATATACATATATATTCATACACATATATGTGTATATATATATATATATGTGTGTATATATATATGAATATATATGTATATATATATATATGAATATATATGTATATATATATATGTATGAATATATATGTATATATATGTATATGTATATATATGTATATAAATATACATATATATTCATACACATATATGTGTATATAAATATATATATATATATATATGTGTATATATATGAATATATATGTATATACATATAAATATACATATATATTCATACACATATATGTGTATATAAATATATATATATATGTGTATATATATGAATATATATGTATATACATATGTATATGTATATATATATATGTATATAAATATATGTATATATATGTATATAAATATACGTATATAAATATATGT
>OY744515.1:216825677-216868177 GCA_963556195.1 Sepiola atlantica | reverse complement strand
TATATACATACATATATATACATACATATATATATACATACATATATATATATATACATACATATATATATACATATATATATATATACATACATATATATACATATATATATACATACATATATATATACATATATATATATATATATATACATATCCATATATATATACATACATATATATACATATATATATACATACATATATATATACATATCCATATATATATATACATATCCATATATATATACATACATATATATACATATATATACATACATATATATATACATATATATATATATACATATATATATATATATACATATATATACATATATATACATATATATATATCCATACATATATATACATATACGTACATATATATCCATACATATATATACATACATATATATCCATACATATGTATACATACATATATATCCATACATATATATACATACACATATATCCATACATATATATACATACATATATATCCATACATATATATCCATACATATATATACATACATTTATGCATATATATACACATATATACATTTATGCATATATATACACATATATATATTCATGCATATATATACACATATATATATTTATGCATATATATACACATATATATATTTATGCATATATATACACATATATATATTTATGCATATATATACACATATATATATTTATGCATATATATACACATATATATATTTATGCATATATTTACACATATATATATATATTTATGCATATATATACACATATATATATATTTATGCATATATATACACATATATATATATTTATGCATATATATACACATATATATATATTTATACATATATACACATATATATATTTATGCATATATATACACATATATATATTTATGCATATATATACACATATATATATTTATACATATATACACATATATATATATTTATACATATATATACATATATATACACATATATAAATATTTATACATATATATACACATATGTGTATATATATATATGTATAAATATATATATATGTATATATATTTATACATATGTATACACATATATATATTTATGCATATATATACACATATATATATATATATTGATACATATATATACACATATATATATATATTTATACATATATATACACATATATATATATATTTATACATATATATACACATATATATATTTATGCATATATATACACATATATATATTTATACATATATATACACATATATATATTTATACATATATATACACATATTTTTTCATATATATACACATATTTATACATATATATACACATATATATTTTTATGCATGTATATACACATATATATATATATTTATACATATATATACACATATATATATATATATTTATACATATATATACACATATATATATATATATTTATACATATATATACACATATATCTACATACATACATATACACATATATATACATACATATATATACACATATATATATATACACATATATATATACATGTATATACATATATATCTATATATATATAGGTATATATAATGTATTCAATGAGAGAGACTGTGTCTGTTAAATATCATGTTAATATTATGTTCAATTGCTGGGGTTTACACTGTATTACAATTAGCTTTTTCATATATGAAGGAGTATTCACTTACACATTTTATCTGCAAATATAGTTTATGAACCATTTTTCAGAAGTAGGTATCTCTTTTAGCTGCATTAATCCCATAAGTTTATGAACAATGTAGTTCATCTAGAATTTACATTACACATATAGTATCTTCATCAACTGCTCTCACTTTGGTTAGACATACATTTCACATACAAACTAGATTGACACTTACTTATAAAAGCATATAATACCATGCATTTAGTCAACAGAATGCAGAGCAAGGTAATACCATGTATAGGTCGACCTATGTTCTTGTTATCAGAAAATAATGGAAACCATTTCTAACACACTATGTAGTAAAGGAAATAAGTACACCGCGTAAAATGCCAGTTGTTATGCGTAGAAAGTGTTAGCACAATTCAGAGATCAACAATTTACATACGTAAATGACATCATCTTACATACATAGCAATATAAGTATACAGCGTAGAGAGGCGCCTTACATCTGTAGCAAAAGTCCGTACAATGCGTAGAACAAATCTTTACATACATAGGAGTAAATAGAATGCGTAGAGCATAACTTCACATGTGTAGAAATAGATAGTACTATGCGTAGAATAACACCTTACATACGCAGAATGAATTAGTGCAATTACTAGAGTAGCGCTTTACATAAGTAGAAACAATTAGTACTCTACGCAAAGCGTCGCATTACATACGAAGAAGTTAGTACAATACGTAGAGCATTGCCGTACATATTTAGAATGAGTTAGTACAATGCGTCGATCAACACCGTTCTATGTATGAGTTCTCTTAAGCATTATTTAAAGTTCACAAGCGATCGTCCAACTTTCGGTGACCTAGTCGGTTTAGACGCATTTCATCGATCTTTTTAGTTTTCTTTATTTGATTTGTAATGATTTTTGGTCCCAGGTATTACTTTGCTGCAAGAACTGTATGTGTGTTTGTGTTTGTCCCGAACCATTGGCATATTGGTAATCAGAGATTATCTTTGCTTTTTTGTCTGTGAATGTGTATCCTGCAGTACCTCTCGTCAGCATGTTGGTGTATGACAGAATAGCTTAAAAAGAAAAGTAGTGTAAATCAGGAGTCTCCGTGAAACATGAATCCAGATATTCTGATGTTTGCCATGTGGTCTCCTTCAGTTCTAATTCATAGTCGTAAATTTTCTGCATACTTATTAATATAGTTGAATATTTTGTGATAGATGTTAATCATTATAAAGCATTCAATTATCCAGGCTTGTAGTTTTGTTTCGTATGATTTCTTCTAGTCGATCCATGTAATGTTATATTCTTATTTCTGGGTCAGTATATTCCAGGCGATGTATAGCAGGTCATCTCTACATCTTGTCATTTTCAGTAGCATTTCTCTTACTTAGGCTCGAACTCCGCGAATATTTAAAGAGTAGTAAATCAGTATATATACATATATATACATGTTTATATACATAATTATATGCACATATATATATGTATACATACATATGTATACATATTTCTATACATATACATATATCTATGTATATATACATATATATACATGTTTATATACATAATTATATGCACATATATATAATATATATATATATATATACATACATATGTATACATATTTCTATACATATACATATATCTATGTATATATATACATATATATACATGTTTATATACATATTTATATACAAGTTTATATACATATATATATACATGTGTATATACACACATATGTATATACATATATATATATATAAATATATTTATATACATATGTTTATACATATATATATATTTATATATATACATATGTTTATACATATATATATTTATATATATACATATGTTTATACATATATATATTTATATATATACATATATATTTACATATATACATATGCTTATACATATATATATATGTTTATACATATATATATATATATGTTTATACATATATATACATATGCTTATACATATATATACATATGCTTATACATATATATATATATGTTTATACATATATATATACATATGTTTATACATATATATATACATATGTTTATACATATATATATATACATATGTTTATACATATACATATATACATATGTTTATACATATACATATATACATATGTTTATACATATACATATATACATATGTTTATACATATACATATATACATATGTTTATACATATATATATACATATGTTTATACATATATATATATACATATGTTTATACATATATATATATACATATGTTTATACATATATATATATACATATGTTTATACATATATATATACATATGTTTATACATATATATATATACATATGTTTATACATATATATATACATATGTTTATACATATATATATATACATATGTTTATACATATATATATATACATATGTTTATACATATATATATATACATATGTTTATACATATATATATATATACATATGTTTATACATATATATATATACATATGTTTATACATATATATCTATACATATGTTTATATATATATATATATATATATATATATATATATATATATACATATGTTTATACATATATATATATATATATATATACATATGTGTATACATATATATATATATATGTTTATACATATATATACATATGTTTATACATATATATACATATGTTTATACATATATATACATATGTTTATACATATATTTATATATATATACATATGTTTATACATATGTATCAAGGCTAGAAAATCATTTTCGAACGTCGAAATCAAAGACGTAAATAATGAGTTGTGCAAAAAGAAGTTACTATAATAAAAGATAACCCAGTTGGATTTCATAGATGTTTGTAGTTGTATAAAAAAATGCCAGAGTCGCGTTCGGAAATGTTGTTCTGTTTGGAAGCACAGCTTAATGATACTTGACTTAAATTCTAGCTATAATTTACTTAATTTTAACCAGCAATTTAAGCAATTCAAAATAACTTTCGACATGAAATATACGCTTGAACGTTTTGTTGAATTACTCTGCGTAACAATAAAACTATCAAACTAGACAGTGTGTTTCGACGTTTCTCGCCTATACGTAACTTTGACGTATACAAATTACTTTTTAATTTAGTAATAATCTAATATTTATTGAAATCAATTATTAAAAAAGGAAAAGCTAAAACAGATTTTAATCAGAAAACATTAAACAATAATATTTTGAATGTTTTTTTCTTAGCTATACACCGATTGATATGTCTCCACCCGGGTAATGCCAGGTACTGCGGCTAGTAATGATATCGATTGATTATTCATCGTTTGGTAGCGCTCAAAGCTGGAAATCATGATAGAGGAACGGACGATGTAATAAGATTTAAATATGTTCCTTCTCTTCTGTATTTTTAATAATACTTCAATCAATTCTTTCCAATAAGTCTCCAGTGAAGACTAATCGATAAATTAACACTAATGGGTGTATTAACAGCAGCAAATAAATAACCGGCGAAAAGACGTGATCGATCAATTGGACGATTGATTTAAAGTTAGGTAGATAGAGAACAAACTGTGTGTTATTTGATCGAGGATGGGTCGGGATAAGGTTACGCTTAAGGTTTGGTAAGGTGCCCCAAAACACGTGCTGAATAATATAGAGTGAGAAAAATAAAAGTAGAATGAGTACATTGCAACGGGATGAGATAAAGTGTGAATAGGTCGAAACATGCAAGAGTTTATTAAACGTAATGGAATGCATATATATGCATATATCGTATACATACATGCATATATATGCATATATCTTATACATACATGCATATATATATATACATATATCGTATATATACATGCATATATATATATACATATATCGTATACATACATGCATATATATATATACATATATCGTATACATACATGCATATATATATATACATATATCGTATACATACATGCATATATATATATGCATATATCGTATACATACATGCATATATATGCATATATCGTTTACATACATGCATACATATGCATATATCGTATACATACATGCATACATATGCATATATCGTATACACACATGCATACATATGCATATATCGTTTACATACATGCATACATATGCATATATCGTATACACACATGCATACATATGCATATATCGTATACACACATGCATACATATGCATATATCGTATACACACATGCATATATATATATATATATATATATATATATATATATCAAAATAGTCACAACGGCTCAGGAACCAGGAATTAGATACAAACATTTTTTTATAAAAAATAATAATTTTTTTCTTGCCCTTTGTCTTAAACTTTTCGGATAAAATATCTATCATCAGACACTAAAAATGTTTAATAATAAATTTGCATGATGTCATAGAAATGTTCGTCTTTTTATTAGAAAGTTGAAAGCACAGCTTATCGTATATAAAACTTATAAGCATGTGGATGCTATAGTGTATATTTAATGGAATAACCTATTTTAAACCATTTTTTAAGATTTAAAATGTGAAAATAAGCAAAAAGCATTAAGGATCCCCAATAAAAAGCAAATATTTGTTATCAACAGATCATTCTTTTTTTTCATTTTTGCTTAAAATTTTTCGGATACTATATCCTTCCTCGGAGACAAAAAGTGTTTCATATAGAGAAAATTTAATACCTTTACATTTATTATAAAACCCTTCCATTCTCCAAGGAATGATATTTGATCCGAAAAATATCAGTGCTGTTTTTGTAAATGTTTGTATGAATAAAAGTATAAAGATATACATATTTATATATTTGAACAGATGCTGTGTGGCACAGAATTTATATCAAGCTTTTAAATAGAATATATGGAATCATAGCGAGTGGTGTACAGTATCACATGAAAAAAAGAAGAAAAAAGTGGAACATTATAGTTAGAAGAGATTCGATTAAAAACCTTTAAAAACAAAAATAAAAACGTTCGACTAAAACTAGCCAACTATTGCCTTTTTTGTTCATAATGGCGATATTTAATCTCTCTTTTTTCTCTACACGTTCTTTTCCCCCGTTTTTAAGCGATATTCACCGACGTTTCCCTTGCAAATGTGTCGGTTTAAAGGTGTCTATAGTTGTAGTTAAACTTTTAAATTTATTTTAAAGGTTTTTAATCGAATGTCTTCTGACGATTAAATATATAACTATAATTTTCCTCTCTTTTTTATCTTCATGTGATACTGCCCTCGACTCGCTGTGAGTCCGTTTATTCTATTTAAAAGCTATATATATATATATATATATATATATATATATATATATATTTGTGTGTGTATATATGTATATACCAACATTGCTACCTGGTGTTGCCCAGGGTATAACAGTTTCAAAAAGTTTGTGTAACACTCACCTCTCTATCTGTCCTACGTGATTTAATATGATATAACATAGAAGATGAAGAAGAATGAAAGAAAAATACGGCCAATAAAACTGGATCACTGACTTCCTTTAGGGTGTTTTGACACAACTAGCCATGAGAATTTGAATACTCTCATGTACGAATTTGGTCTCTGATGATCCCAAGTCAACGAACATAACTGTATTTATTTTAAACACAACTATGTCGGGACCACATTAAATCTGATGATGAAGGTTTTGTAAATATATCTTGTGTAGTGTCCAACTTTTGGCACGACACATCCACATAAGAGTCGCTAATCTAATAGGTGCCTCACTATCCACCAAACTTCAGCCCCGTCCCATCGCTGCAATGGTGTATCCCTGTGCTTGTTTTGCAAGTACTTTAATGAATTTGCTGCAATGAACTGGTTGTTCCGGTGCCTTTTCGACGTAAATAACACATTACCAACTCGACAATCAGTGTAATCCCATCCATTCACTGTGGAGGCTCCCAGCTGCTGTAGAGCTTTCTACTCGAATAGCTCTTCATCTCGAGCTGCCAGGCATTGTACACACGTCCTTGCTTACTGCTTGCTTCACTCTACCGACATGCAGAATGTTTAGTGTAATGTGAAAAAACATCTCGCTGCACAGCTCCTTTCTTATCATGTCCCCTATAAGTTCTGGCTCCTAATCTACAGTACCCCCTTACGTTTCAGTGGCAATGTGCGTTGTCTGGGGTGAACTCAAGTTAAACACACACAACGCATCTTTCTATAATATAACATTCTTAAATATCAGGCAAAACTTTATATTTCAAACAAAAGGTCGATTCGAACAATCCCTCAAAACCTCCTCTTACGCTCCTTATTAATTTTGTTCCCGTTGAACCCAAAACAATGAATACTACAAAACATGTATCCATATTCTGTCCGAGACATTGCTGAAAAGGGTGTCTTGTGTAGTTCTGATTTTTACAAAAAAAAGGATAATATGATTACTTTAGAAATAAACAAAAAAGATCGTTTCAGACATGGTAGCCGAAAAAGAAAATATTTTACACTGAATTATTTTTTTTTAAACTTGAATTATTTTGAGGAAGATAACATCTTCACGCCAGTGAAATAATTAATTCAAATAAAACTATTTCATTTTGTTTCTTTTTTTAAAAATATTTTCATAATCTGGTGATCATGGAATTCATTATGCTTTTATCAGGGGAACACGTTAACACGTCATTTGGTATCGCCGTTAATTTTATATAATATCCGATCAAATGAATAAGACGAAATTCTGATAGAAAAAAAAATACTGTACATGTCGTTTAGATTATTTATTCGCACGTTGTTATATCAGTTAAGGTTTGATTTGGCATCATTTTGGTAACAGGGTCTCACTTGTATACGGTCTCTCTTTACTCTATCGGTATTAAAATGAAAGCTGCTCGACTGAGCCCACAATCTTTGGTTCCTGCGTGTAAAACATTAGCAGCGGGAACTGTTTGTGCTACGCATCGAAAAATACTTTCCTTTCTCCCTCCATGTACCGAGCATTGGGCAGAATATTCAGACACAGGTCTTCTTTGCAATAGATTCCCGTCTATGAAACATTTAACCGCGAGACTGCCTTCCTTCTGATTACACCTTCATATGCAACGTCAACAAATGTTTGTCGAAAACCGCTCCAAAAGGAATAATCAGTTCATACCATTGATCAATGATAGTACTCCCACAGTGTTAGTAATCTTTCAGCTGGTAATCATTTAAGTCTCATTAACCATTATCCTCGAGTGACTTTTGGCCTTGATAACGGTGACCTAATAGTAGTAAAAAGGTATGGTTATGCTCGGTCCTAGCAGGTGCATCATCAAGCTATTTGTTGTGAAGTTGTCCAACACTAAATAATAAATAAAGGAGGTCAAGTCGAGGGTTGGTTTAACAAGTGTATTAACAAAGTAAGAAAGTGACTAGCACTTGGCTAGACAGTTACACGACTGTGCTTTGTCTTCTCTGTGTCTCTGGTGACTCGCACTATTTATAGTGACAACCGGTGCAGTTTCCCCTGTGTAAGAACGGCCGGTGTAACACTATTAAACACCTGTTCAGGATTGGGTTTGGTTTATTGCGTTTTGCTAGTAGCGCCCCTACTTGTTAATATCGAAAAGTCCGTTTTCGGCTACTTTGTAACCCACTAGCTATCTAATCGAAGGAGCTGCTTTTCTTTACCTCCTTGCCGTGTGTATCTTGCCGCGATGGTAAGCAAGTAAACACTGCTTTTATTGGCATCAGATACACTGGAAACGCTGCATAGCCCAACATATATAACTACATACGCGTGAGAATATTATAATATCTTCAACAGATATAGCTACTATATGTGAATACACGAATCGAAAATGTTACTCATTAAAGCTGCTGTCTCCTTTTGTGGTTCATTAGGATTATAACTAATTTGATATCAATTGTTCATATATAGAGACACACACACATATACACGACTATTTAAAATAATTGTATTTAATTTAAACCACGAACATATTCACACCATTTCCACAAAAAATAGTTTTATTTCAATCATAGAATTGTTTCGGCTTACTACCAATATATGTATACAATGCTTCTGTATTCTATACATGTATTTCCTGGGATAGCTATCTTCAGTGCTCATATATATACAAAGAAAACAATGAACTAAAGAAAAAGAAAAGGAAATTCTCACGCATGTAAAGCCCGGATTACAGTCCGTACTCATCAAAATATTTGTTTATACTAATGGAGATGTTAACTCCTGAAGGACAAAGTCGCAGCATGCACACGCCATGTGCGTTTAGCTATTAGGTTTTTTTTATTGTTCGTCATCGACTTAGATATTCATTCTAAATCATAGGAAATATAAATAAATGTTTTAACTAACTGTTTTATAATTTCCACCTATTCATTTCTTTTCATCCAGGTGTTTACCATTAATTTTTCTTTATTTTATATGCCCTTATAACATTATAGATGGCTAAGTTATATATATATATATATATATATATATATATATATATATATATATATATTTATATTCATGTTATTGTAAAAATATCAAAGTGCAGCAAGTTATGTTCAAATACAATTAGATCAAATTACCGTTCATATATTTGTCCAAGGCGACTTGCCATCTGGATATAGTAGGAATCAGCTAAACCTCGTTTGGTGAGTTGTTCTAAAGGATCAGAAACACGAACCAAAAACGGTGCATTTTTTCTGTCGAGACGAAAGCATCCATGCTGCATGGTCTGAGTGTGGTTGCGATGATCGCGACTAGGTATTCGCATTGAAAAACTACTCTAACTAATATAGATTATCATTTTCGTTAATGATGCTGTACGTCACCTACAGAAAGCTGTTTCGTGCTATTACAGCTCCTCGATGTTGTTATACCTTGTGTGCATTGAAAGTCAATCACTAGTGTAATAGTAACCATTCTTACTCCTGGATAAACTCTTCACACCACAGAAAGCAGAGTAAAATTGCATAATTGTTATTTTATTACGCTTACGGAGAACTCTTTTCTAATTTAGAAGAGAAAGTATCATACGCTAGGTTGAAACTGAACATATATTGTATAGATAAAGAATAATTGGCCTATACAGAAAACAATAGTTTTACAAAAAGAGTGATACATATATGTATTCAAAATGCCCGTAGGTGATTTATTTGATATACATTTCACGGAGTATTAATATAAATATATTGGAGAAATAGAAGGTAAGGGTCTAAAATCTATTCGTAAACATTATTTTCATATTTTAATATTTACATACATCAGCTTTTTTTTAAATATCGCTTGGATATGCTTTTCGTAAGATTCCAAAAGTCCCTTGAATTTTTATTTATCTCAACTCAGCATATCTTGCAAACGAATGTAAAGGAATTAATATTTCTGGAATATTTCTGAGTAATCCATTTCTTTCTGGTTGCCTTAATATTTTCTGTTTGATTCGAATAGTAATTATCTTACCGATTGTGGGAGGCTCAACATATTTCTGAACGAATCAATCGCAAGATTATCCTGTCCTGTCGGATTGTGATATTGTTTAGAATATCTAATCCTTCTCCAGTTGTAACTGATTCAGAAGAGAGGAAAAAGTTGCTTTTAAATTACTCAACTAAATCGTTCTATTTGGATAGATTAACACATGAATTAACCATGCCTTGTTGGAATAACAGTTCGAAAATCACTGATGGAATCAACTTATTTTACGGAGAATATTCTACTTTTAACGGTCATGAAGTTATCGGGTCATCGTAACCCCTGAACAATCAGAATATTTGATATCATAATTAATTAAGTTTAGCGACGCGAGGGTACAGGATTTAAAATAATTCTCTGGAGACAGGGAAATATTGCTAGGAATGACCGTGTATACTTTTCCATTAACGCAAGTTTCGGAAAATATATTGATATTTCGTTTATTGATAGATCACGAGATTTTGGGATCTAAAACTAATGGGAATTAATCAAGCCTAGCTAAAATATCACCAAAGGGAGATAATAACTCTGGTCCTACACCTTTTTCTTGCAAACGTAACGAAATTGGTGGGAGTAGAAGCTTTAAAATCACTGCGACATTTATTAAATATTGAGACATGGTTTTTGTACGTACATTTATATGTTGTTTCTTTTCTTGATAAGTAATTGTTACTTTTAACTGAAATATCAGCTCGTCTTAATGATCTAATATCTTAAATCTAAAATCCATTTACCTTTAAATTACATGATAGTTTAGTATAATATAGTGAGTATTATTTAAAATATTAGTTACTTTTTTTTATCATAGTTCACCCCAAACAAGGCAGGCCACCACTGTAGACGTAAGGGGCTACTGAGAAAAAATGGGTGAAGGTTGGGGGGGCCTAAATTAGGAGCTGTCTGCATGTCAGTAACGCCAGGAAAGCAGGGAACAGGGAGGGAGGACCAGAGTCCAGCAGCACGACCAAAGAAGAATTTGGAGTAGAACCCTCTTCGGCATCTAGGGAGCTCCACAGTGTATGCATGGGATTTGGCAGATTATCGGGTTTAATGAAAATAAAATAAAAACTACGAAAAGTTATATACCACTAGGTGCAATATAGATAAGTGTATTAATCTCTGTTGAGAGCAACGACTAAACAAATTATTTTTATTTTTTGTTATTATATAATTACCTACAGTTATATGCACATATACATATTTACAAAATCAATATATATATATATATATATATATATATATATATATATATATATAGAGAGAGAGAGAGAGAGAGAGAGAGAGAGAATTTGTCGACCCCAAAATGTAGGCTGGGCTTTGTGATGAGTAGTATTTACACAGCCGTTATCGTGGCTTCAGTGCATGCTCCTTTCAGTAGTTGAACACTTTGCCGACGGCTGCTTTTAAATATGATTAATCTATCGCTGATTTACCGGGTTGTTGATAACGGCCGTATAGGATAAGACGTTAGAATTTGAAATATTGACTCGTTTTCGTGAGTTCGAATCCGGCAACCGTTATGAATAATTCTCAACACTGATGATTCCTGTAAGGATGAATCGTATACGTATGTAAAAAAAAAACATTTACAATTATTTGTAGCCTCCAAAATCTAGGCTGGGCTTTGTAGTGAGTAGTATTAAAAAGACCGTTATCGTTTTTAAAATGCATGTTCTTTTCAGTAGTAAAATACTGCAAATAGGATTAATCGCTCGATGATTTACCGGGTTATTGATAACAACTGCGTGGGCTAAGAGTTTTAAAATGACTCGTGTTCCGAAGTTCGAGTCTGGCGACTGATGAAATATATATATATATATATATGTATATATATATATAGTAAGCTATGAACATATATTTATGGCAATTAAGCTACACAAAGGCTCCCGCATTTCATTCCCGGGGGAATCTTCATGCTAAAATGCTCTACTTACGTATCGAGCACTGTTTAAGTAAATACTGAAAATTGATACATAAAAAATTGTATCTCCTTATAAAATTTTATCTGGATACATGAAATACTATATATATATATATATATATATATATATATATATATATATACATATATATATATATATATGTGTGTGTGTGGGTGGGTGTGTGTGATAAGGACGTGATGGAAATTGAAAAAAGGAAAACCAACGCATATTATTTATGTACTCATCGACATTTCGTCTTTATTTCAAAACTTCTTCAGGATGTCTGAAGTAACTAACACACAAGTACAAACATTTTCAAACAGTTTGTACTTGTCTGTTATTTTCTTCAGACAATACTCCTGGAATGAAGACGAAACGTTAATGTATACAAACATTTTATTTTTAGTTTTCCTTTTTGCAATTTCAATACATATATATATATATATACATATATATATATATATATATTGATCAGATAGACTTTTAAACTGCAATTTTTCTTCAATTCACCAAGAAAGACGTGTAGATCTATGAATAGATTAAAATAGAATAATTGATGTTTTTTGTATCTAAGGCAAACATGTAAATGATGATTCGTCACTGAAGTATGGAAATAAATTATTGAAGGAACTGATGTAAATTATGCCTTTGACGTGAACTTTTGAATTGATTTAATATATATATATATATATATATATATATATATATATATATATATATATGTATGTAAGTAAATTTCGCGTACAACAAAATCATAGGATAAATTTCAGAGAAAAACTTTTTTTTTAAATCAATGAAACGGGCGAGTGGAAAAAAAAGCAAATCGCTAAAATTTTCTTTAAGGCCTTATCGTCTGACCCTCTAAGTGGAAACGTCAGAATGATGAATATAATACTAAGAAAATCGAATGAGACATGAGGGGAAAAAGTTGTTTAAGCTGGAGAAAACGATTGAGAGAAAAAAAGAGTATATCTCTACACGTTATGGTTGAGTTGAATCATTAAACATCTCAAACTGATGCTTCAAAATCTTTTGTCTACACAGGCTAAGTCAAGAATTATTAATAACTAACGTGTCAATAATGTTGATATGGTAGTTTGACCTGCCACTGTGTAAAACAGAAAACAACCCATCAGAATAGTTGTCAGAACAACTATTTGTACTAACGAGGTGATTACTGATGGATGATTCCTGTGCCTGGAAGTTCCCGGATGATCTCGAAACCTTGTGTAAGCGAATCTCACGTGGTATGTGTTGGGATATTCTAATTTATAATCTTTGGGCAGCATCGTTCAGCATCACTCAGTGAGGAAAAACAAGCAAAAGTTTCATCAACGTAACGTGTGTAAAAAGCTGACTTGGTCACTTTAGAAAATAATTGGTTTTCCAAAAATCCAACGAAAATGTTGGCTAACGATGGACCCAAGAGAGCTGCCCATAAATACACCATCAATTTGCCGATACATTATATAATTGAAAATGAAGGAAACTGATTTAGTAGCGAGTTCCATCAGTTCAACAAAAATTCGTTCAGGAAATTGTGGACATTTTAAATGGCGACGGTGAAGATAATCTGCACATATACCAATGGTTTCATCTAATGGTACATTGGTAAACAGACTACTAATGTCAAAGGAACCCTATAACTCGGTATCCTTTGAGAGAGATAATTTGTGTATATAAGACACAAATTGAAAGGAATCAGAGATACAATAGGCCGAATAAAAAGTAAGTACAGGATTAAGAATATCAACTAACCATTTACAAAGTGCATGTTGTGCAGAACCCACCATTGACAGTATAGGCCGTATATATATATATATATATATATATATATATATATATATATATATATATATATATATATATATATATATATATATATGTGTTGGTGTACGTGTATGAATTCACTGATATATATTCTTCTGCTGTGTATATATATATAAGTATATCTGATTCCTTCGGACAAGCAGGCTGCTCCAATAAAGTGGAACTACCGTAGATGTTTTGTCATACGTATTTATCTGTATTTATCCCTTTAATAAAACGTAGATTTTAGTTACATTCCCTTTAATGACTTGCGGTTTCAAAGATTACACACTGTCTGTATTTCCTCTTTCGTATTTCTCCTTTTCGAGTTAGATTAATATACATTTTGATCCGAAATTAATTTAACAACTTACTGAGGTGTTTCACATGAATATATTCATGTGATGTCTTGATTATTTTTTTGTGAAATTGAACTGCTCTCAACATTATTGTGGTTTGTTTTCTGGGTACTTACGAGAATTTCGAATAAAGAACTTCGATTAGTTGTACCATTTTATGTTTCTATGATATAACTCAAAATAAACATTGCCTTTAAACAGCTGTTAACAACGGGAATACTTTGTTTATACTTTTTATTTTTAGCATGACTTAAAAATGCAAATATGTATGTATATATATATATATATATATATATATATATATATATATATATATATAGTCTAAACAAGCTTTGAATCATTTTAAACAAAAGAAAAAAGGAAAATGCAGTTTAAATTCTCAGAGAAACTAACTAAATCCAAGATATTGCAGACTTAACATTCGTTGGAAAATTCATTAAAAAAAAAAAAATAATAAGCAAATAAAATAAAAAGGGGGATTAAGTATCTAACCTCAACTTAAACGTCTAATATTAACACAGGGATCATCAGCTGTTTACCGTGTAACTGTTTCGGAGATTTCAAAACAGGACACTTATAATATTCATGGCTCTCCAGTTGTACTTATCAAACTACCATTTCCCCAATAATCAAGTGTCGAAATAATTCAACTTAAAAGTTCACTAATATATACATAAATAAATAAATAAATAATAATAATAAAATAATGATATATTACCTTTAAGACTACCGTGTGATATGGTAATATGCATATCAAATAACAAATTATAATAATAATAATAATAATAATAATAATGATAATAACAATAATAATAATAATAATAATAATAATAATAATAATGATAATAATACTATCCAAACACTACACCCAAGATCAATTCTGCAATATGGTAGCTAGCAATAACATTATATAGGAATTAAAGTTGCATTACATAAAAGCTTAAGTACCTTAGGAACCAGAAATGTAAGTAGATAAGAGGAAATATTATACATATATATATATATAGAGAGAGAGAGAGAGAGGGAGAGAGAGAGAGAGAAAGTGAGAGAGAGAGAGAGACGAAAAGAGAAATAAAGCGTGGGAATAGTGTGATATTCAACGTATGGCTCTAAAAATATTTGGTGAAGCATGAAACGATTTTGTTATTTTCTTTCAATTCTTTTGTATAATTCAATACTTCGAACGCTCGACTTTCTTAATTAGGAATGATAACTAACGGATTAGTATTACTGTGAATCACGAACGATTATGTATACACACACACATACATATATATATATATATTAAATTCTTTAATATATATATATATATGTATATATATATATATATGACATATATATATGACATTTTCTAATATATTTATATATATATATATGTCATTCTCTAATACATATATATGTATATATATATATATGTCATTCTATAATATATATATATATATATGACATTCTATAATATATATATATATATGTAATTCTCTAATATATATATATATATCATTCTCTAATATATATATATATACGACATTCTCTAATATATATATAGATGTGACATTCCTTAATATATATATATATATATGACATTCTCTAATATATATATATATGACATTCTCTAATATATATATATATATGACATTCTCTAATATATATATATATGACATTCTCTGATATATATATATATATGACATTCTCTAATATATATATATATGGCATTCTCTAATATATATATATATATGACATTCTCTAATATATATATATATATATATATATGTATATAACATTCTCTAATATATATATATATGACATTCTTTAATATATATATATATATGACATTCTTTAATATATATATATATGAGATTCTTTAATATATATATATATATATATGAGATTCTTTAATATATATATATATATATGACATTCTTTAATATATATATATATATATATATGACATTCTTTAATATATATATATATGACATTCTTTAATATATATATATATATATATATATATACATGACATTCTCAAATATATATATATATATATATATGACATTCTCTAATATATATATATATATATATGACATTCTCTAATACATATATATATGATATTCTCTAATATATATATATATATATGATATTCTCTAATATATATATATATATATGACATTCTCTAATATATATATATATATATATATATATATATATATATATATGACATTCTCTAATATATATATATATATATATATATATATATGACATTCTCTAATATATATATATATATATATATATATATATATATATATGACATTCTCTAATATATATATATATATATATGACATTCTCTAATATATATATATATATATATATCACATTCTCTAATATATATATATATATATATATATATATGTCATTCTCTAATATATATATATATAGGACATTCTCTAATATATATATATGACATTCTCTTATATATATATATATATATATATGACATTCTCTAATATATATATATGACATTCTCTAATATATATATATGACATTCTCTAATATATATATATATAGTGCATTTACATATAGTTTATATATATACATATATATATATATATATATATATATATATATATATATATATATAAAGGGAGACAGTAGGAAAATTAGATGGAGAGAGAGAGAAAGAGAGAGAAACATCTAATACAGATAGGGTAAATATCCGAATTATTTTTGGACCCGTTTAGGTGTGTATCATTTTCTGATTGAATATTAACAATTTTACACGTTATCTTGATATAAAGGCACTTATAGAAAAACTCACTTAACTTAGAACAAAAATAACATAATGTAATGAATTGCTGAAAGTATTTGAGTAAATGGTGGTGGAGAAACCCGCACACTTCCATTAAAGCGTTAATATACGGATTAACTGGCAGAAAAGCGAGTAAATGAGTTCATAGAACGAACACAATTTCTCCTATAAATGGACGTATGACATTTATCCTGTTTTCACACACAACCATGACTATTTAAAATGGTATGGAATTTTGACTTACTTATTTCCCTATTTTTATTTTAGTAAGAAATGTATAGAATCCACGAACTGGCTCCATGTTGCTATGTATATAAACGAAAAAAAGTGTATTTCTCCTTATTCAGATTCATATAATGTAGATAATTCGAAAAGAATAAATAGATTGCAGACGTCTGGTATCATTACAGGGCTTGCAAGAGGGAAAGTTGAAGTTATACTCCATTTTAGATGGTCGTAGCATTTCTATAAAAGGCTTGGTCTGTCGTTAGTAAGTCTATCACCATTATTTTTCAAATACCACTGCTGACTATCTGTTACCCTTTACTTTGAACTACCATCTTCTGATGCACCCACACATGAAGAAACGAGGTTAACTCTATCAACCGGTTAGATAGATTTTAGTAATTTTCAAATAGAAGGTCAAAATTCTCTCCACAATGTAACCCCTGGTATCCTTTATAAAATCCATATTTCTTTTTTCAATCCAAACAAATCTGGCAAAATTAAACTTCCATCTATGTCAACCAAGTTGCATACATGGGTGTCAACACTATTTGTTATATGCCGATGCAATGATAAGCACATCTTGATACGACATGGAAAATTGTCTATCACTTTGACATAGTGCTCTCTTAGCACTGCTCTAAGGTTGGTTTTGAGTTCAAGAAAATTCTAGGAATTGTTTTTATAGGTATTATATTTGTGATAACCATACAGATAAACCTTTCGGTCATTCATGATCGCACATAATATTAAGCAAGTTATCAATAACGCCCAACTAGATGATTGAAGGACAATTAAAACAACAACTGCTGGACAGTCATGGTCAACTTTGTTTACTAGTAAGGTATGGACTGAAATGTACTTCGTTCAGATATTGTTAACTTTTCTAAACGATTGCATAGGTGACATATTTCGGAGTCACCCTGTAGCATATTTGACAAATTTAAGCTTCAAATACCATTTTTTAAATTCTTCCACACATATCTATAATGTGCTGCGTATCTCTTTCATTTGATCTCCCAGTTATGAAATAGCTTTTTCAACATTTTATGTGCAAATGTAATGGATGTATCTGAAAGAGGAACCCGTGTTTGCGTTAGTCTATTCAACTATATAAAATGGCGAAATAAACTACGTAAGTTTTCCGTATAAATACAAACGCCGTAAAGCGGTAAAAGAAAAGTACACGCTATTGTGTATTTATGAGTTCAAAACATCAAGAATATCACTAAAAGCAATGTACTGTTGGAGGGCTTCCAGTAATGGACGATAACCTTCGAACGAAGAAATGGACTGAAAAGCAAACCAGTAAAACATATGGTTTTAGGAGAATGCGTTTTCTCTCAGCTTTTTTAAGGGTTTAACGTTTAGAAATCTTTAGAGGGAGCTTTTATTTATTTTCCTTGCAGAATGGAGTACTGTCACCCTACTTTTGTTTGGGATCTTTATAAGACCAGCTTTCTCTTTCTCTCTGATATGTATAACGCGAACAGTGGTTCAGTCAGTATCATAGTCCTTCCCAATTTTATATTACCTACAGTTGAATACTATATTCTTTTTGTCGTGTTTTTATTAGGATGTAAATTTGTCAAGCATTGACAAATACATTTACACATTTCAATTACCTCCGCTAAGAGGTAAGATTCTCTGTTTGTAACTGTGTGCATGATTGTGTACAGCCAATAGTTAACAATTTTGTCAAAATACCAGTCATCGTCTAACTTAGAACTGATTTAATACTTGAATATCTAGGTCTAAGAAATAGGTTAAAGCGACACTTTTGTGCGATAATTTTATATTATGTTCATCGTAGAGAACCGCTATCGATTGCATAATATAAACAATGAAGCACCGATTCTTATAAGTTTTCCATTTAATTGTGAGCTTGAACGTATAGTAATCGTAAACATTTAAACGAAATTTAACCTAAGCATTTTTTCGAAATCTTCCGTATGGATGTGATGCACTTTGATTACAATAACCAGCATACAGAATGTTAGCCAGACAAATTGTCGTATCGATGGAATATATTCGCGAATATATTATACTATGTAAAGTAGTAGAGCACACATTGGCATTAGGTACATCCTTACGTTTTCAAGCGGATAACTTATGTGTTTGTTATTGTTTTAATGTGTTTAACATTGTGGTAACGCTGCTACGATTGCCTTGAGAAGGTTTATCTAAAATAGTGACGGTTTAAATAAGAGTGTTGACATAGTGCAATATGGACAACTATAATCGATGGCAATTTCATCTGTGCTTATTTATTATAAACAGAATTCACTGTAAAATGAAAGGAAGAAGATGCAGGTGTTCTGTTATTCTCCCTTAACATAAAGCATCGATATGTGCGTGCCTAGGAATTCGTGCAAGTCACAGCAAAGATTGTGTACAAAGGTTAACTTGCTAATCTTGCAAGCCATTAACTTAGTTCCTTCCTCACGGGGTGCTTTACGAGTATAACCTCCGGCAATAAGATGGCGAACTCTAACAAAATATCTATCAGTGGGTGAACGTGCCGGATAATAATGAACTATATATGATCAAAGAAATGTAAGGGGAACGAGAAAGAAGGGAATACTAAGATTTGTAGTCTAGAAAAGTCATTCATCTTCAAAGTTATAAACCTTAAGTAGTAATATATGTATATATATATATATATATATATATATATATATATATACATTATATATTGTATATACATTATATATTGTATATTATATATATATATATAAAGTGTGTGTTGACAGACGCGATTAAACACGTTTCTCTCTCATATATATATATATATATATATATATATATATGTATATATGTATATGTGTGTGTACTTTTTGCAGTTAACCTATTCAAACAGCAATCTTATTGGTATCATTGTAAGTTTCATATGTGTGCACCCAAACCCATATACTCTCACACAGGGGAACACACACACTTAAATTACTTT
Source organism: Sepiola atlantica (assembly GCA_963556195.1). NCBI lineage: Eukaryota > Metazoa > Mollusca > Cephalopoda > Sepiida > Sepiolidae > Sepiola > Sepiola atlantica. The sequence continues at coordinate 216,847,035 of OY744515.1, read as the reverse complement.
CTAGTCATCATCCTCGAGTGTATTGGGTCTCTTTGTACAAAGGTTTTGCAGGACAACCTGACATGAGGATACTTCACACTATAAGTAAACCCTGACCAAATATTCAAAATAGCATAGTATTCGCAGCACAAAAATATCCCCTCATCACAGCTATACACTTGCTCGTACGAGTAATGGTGCACTTTCGCCAAGTGATGTTACCTCAAATTACAACACTTTGCTCAATAGTCCACCAAACCTTATTAATTCTTGCCACTGAATCCGATAAGACCATATAAAAATATATCTATGACAAAAAATCTACATGGAAACATAAGTATTCTCTACAGTTTACTTGCCATATATATATATATATATGTATATATATATATATATATATGTGTGTGTGTGTGTGCGTGTGTGTGTGTGTATGTATGTTTGATTAATCACGAGTGCCAACTTCTGCTTATTCAGCTTTTGATCTGTTTTTTCTAGTCTTCGTATGACGGATTTGATATTACAATCCAAAGAGTGTAAAAAATCTCCGTATTTTGTGCGAACGTTTTCGACCGACATCGGTCGTCGTCAGGCGGTTGCGAAATGAAATACATTGGTGAATCTATCAAGATGGCGCTCTTTATTATATATATATATATATATATATATATATGTTATTTTTAATAATTCGCGATAAAGACAAATAGACGAATTCAAATACCTACGGTGATGCATATCTAAAATGCTAGAGGGATTTAAATTAGATTTGCACCGTAGGTATCTTAATTCATTCATTTTATTTGTCTACAAAATAATAATGAACAAAAAAAATGTATGCATTTATCTCCGACAAAATGAAATTGTAACATTCTGGACCGCCTTCGAACGTTGCAAGTGTTGGTCAAATCAAAGTAAACATCGCCGTGTGACATGTTTCTGTCGTAACGAGAATAATACATCCTAATTAGCATTAGCGACATTTTGTTTTTAATAACATGTGTGATTTTACGTGTACGTACACGATGAAACTATTAAGATGTAAAAAACCGATATAATGTAATACATCAGGTTATAAGAAACTCTTTAAAATATTACGAACTCATTTCGAGAACGGTGATGTAATTTCGATTACAGAAATACAGCTTCAATCTATCATAATTATGGGGAACAGCACTTTTTTTTGTTTTTAATTCTTTGACTTCGTTGGTGGAAGGGAGAAATCATACGGAGGTTGCTAACATCTATAAGTCAAAATGATTCCATGGATTTCACAGAATCCGAACACAGCTCACCAAATCAAGAGACCGCCACGGTGTCCACTTCACCACGGCCATTTCACATTGCGAATTAAAAGATAAATTTGTTGCTAAGTTTATCATATACGAATAATCAACTTATTCACAATTCATTCGCATCTTGTTTCTGTTATCATAAAAGTACGGTTACCAAACTAATTAGCTTATCGTTCTGTTTATATAACAATTCAATGATCAGTATATGATATCCTTATAATGATATAGTATATGCTATCCTTATAATAATATAGTATATGTTATCCTTATAATAATATAGTATATGTTATCCTTATAATAATATAGTATATGCTATCCTTATAATGATATAAAAGTGTACCCTACGCCGCATAATCTACTGGTAAAATGTTAGAAAACTCTTTGCAAAGTTCTCCTTGCATAACAAGTTCGCCATAACATTTTAAAGCCATCAATATATTTCTGAATTGGCGATATTGTACTTAGTTTCCAACATTAACTTTTGAAAAACAGAATCGCCAAAATATATTGTTCAATACCAAATCACTGGAATTGTAAAATATTTATATTCGATGTAATAATTTGAACAATTTGAAAAAAAAAAAGAATTAACTCAAGTCAGCTAGTCGATCGACGTACGCTTATTGTTTCCAGTCTCCAGTCCATTAAACAATTTACATGATAATGAAATTGCTGCTAACTTTGTAGCGGGGTAGACAAACATCAAATGAATATCATCGAAATTCATACAAAAATATATTCAGTTTCATTGACAAAAAGACACAACTTCAAAAATAACAAAAGAAATAAATCGTGGCGAGTAATAAGTTTGAGTCTCGTTTTGATTCTGAAAGGCAATTTGCGCTGGTGCGGTTTAGGTGTACGTGCCCCCTTTTTGTTTTAACATTTGGTAGCCTCGTGTGGTGCGGTAGTAGTAATGTTGACAGTTTCGAGTTGGTTGCCATTACAAACCAGTCGGGTGTGAAGTAACATTTGCTTTTAGCGATACTGACACATTGTTGCTGTGTGCTTTGTTGAAATCAGTCTTACTGTGCGTATCAATAAGTGTCTGTAGTTTCTTGTGTCTTACTTCCGGCGAGTCACCAAGAAGAAGTTAGTGCTTTCATGTTTTTACAACTTAATAATATTTGAGTAAATAAAATATTGACAATAATGTGGAATATTTGATTGTCGTGCTGGGTCCATGTTTTTATCAGAACTACTGCATCAGTTACCCTTATACTCTTGAGAAATGTATTAATCCATGTATATTATCTCCAGTTAAGACTTGTCTATGCCATGATACAACCCTTCCATGGAATTATTTCTGGTAAGTATGGCAGCATAGTATATGTTTGTTAGTCATACATACTAGAAAAATGAGGACAGATGTAAGTAAATCCTGATCATCTCAGCATTGGTTGGACTTCTCATTATCACAACACTCAATCAATGATGTTTCAGGAAAGAAGCGTTTGGGATTGCGCAATCCTTGGTTCACTATAGAATCTCCGCGCCAGCACTCTTACAATGTCTCTCAAAACTAAACGGAGACGTTTTTCCTGATAATGTACTCAACACATACTCTAGCCTGTATGCGTTTGGCTGAATGAAAATAACAGTGGCAAAAATAAATATTACAAAAAACATCGCATGTGTAATTTCACTTTTTCGCGTTATTTTTTGCATATGCGTCTGTTATTTCTGGATTTTGTTTTGATTCTTATGCAAGATGAAAAATGAAATAAAAATAACGAATCATGATCGTGATGCTGATAACACCCTCTGATACAAACGTTAGTTTTGATTATTGACGTCGGAAATGTTCCAATGTCTACAACAGAGATGGCGCCACAAAATAAGAGCAGCAAGCGATAAATCTATCGTAAACTTGGCATAAAAGATTCTCGGTTTTTACATCTATTATCTGATCTATTCATAAATATATTAGATCCTTACATATGAAATGGCGTATTGCAAGTATATCAATAAACACTATTATTAAAATGTTTCGTACCATTTCTACGACAGTTCGATCGTGGTAATCTCCGGCCTTCTCCTGGTGCTTTTCTTAGCAAGAGCTAACCTTCTGTACTGCATATTTTAGTTAATCCACAAGAAGATATGGGTTTACAATTTCTCGTACCGTGACCTTTTGTTGATATCTATATTTAGTTATATATTTTGGGTTGATTCGCGAAACGTTAAGAATAATGACTCTTAGCTAACAGCTTTACTTCCTATACGAACACCGGATCTAAACTATTTCTGTTCAGATATTATGATACTCTATTGGTAATCGAAATAAATTGACGGACTATAACATCCAAATAGAAATGGTTGACATTAAATAATTAAAAGCTATTTAGAAATATGTCGTCTATAAATTATTAATGCATATCGAGATAATAAAATAAACGACCGTTATTCACTATAAATAGACATCTTGTCATACTGACTTGGTATTTCATTACGTGTTTGACTATTGTGGTGATCTGTTATACACATCTAGGAATATCTGTTCCAGGACGATTCAGTATAATTAGTACTTCTTTGGAAGTCTACGTAGACAAATAACCATTAAGTGTTCCGATGATTTTTACTTGTATTTGTGTAATGTGTGTTAACTGCATTGTGTAATCAATTACTTTAATACATACTAGCAGGCATTGGATAACTATTATATAGTGTTTTAATATGCTCATAACACAATGTTACATTTTTCTTGTTTTTACTAAGCCCCTTTTTTCGTTTCTCCCCTTAATAGAGTCTGAAGAAGCTGAAATGTAGGAAATCTATCTGACTTAGTGATTTATATATATATATATATATATATATATATATATATATATATATATATATATATATATATATAGTTTACATTCCATTAATTTTAGATATACGTATTTGAAGTTTGAAGACAATTCGATCTGCATGGCCAACTTTGATGTGGGGGTACGTATATATTAAGCTAATAGAAGGTAAGGTATAGATTAGGGGCCAATTATATTGCCTTTCCATGTGAATGTTATACATATGATATACATGCTATCAAAATAGGATATATTTGCAATTTTAAAGGAGGTGCGAGCATGATAGCTACACCTAGGTTAAGAGGCAACTTAGAGATTTACGAACCACTTCCATCGATCTCCCCAGAACGATTCTACATAAGATTTTAATTTCATAAGATAGGATATATTTGAAGTGTTAAGGTGGCAATGACCTCATAGCCCTCCTTAAGCTTGCACTTAAAGATTCGCGAATACTTTCATTGTCTTACCCGATCAATTGTACATAATAATACACGTTCAGATTTTATGAAGATTCTCAAACCCTTTTTTCTATAAATAACATACAGACATCACACACATATATTAGGTTTTTATATATACAGATTTGAGATTTGAGATTGATTAATCGTATTGTGTCCGTTAAGCATCGCCAACATATACGGAGAGCGCACGAATACAGTACGAACTGTTCAGCGTTGGTTGAGTAAGTTTTAATATGACAAAATGTGAACACTCATGATGGTGATGATGACGATGATGACAATGATGATGATTATGATGATGACGATGGTGATGATGGTGATGATGATGGTGCTGCTTAGGATGGATTATCGAAAGCTACGAACAACGATTCGAGAACTTGCTCACCAACGTGTCCCTTTTAACAGCCACTTATCTTGTAATTTTAATGGAATAAATACAATAGGGTTCGTTTGATCACCGAAGTAAAGCAACATTACACTTGGTCAGTATCAGATTGGTAACCATTTTGGGAATACCAAGCGTTTTATCTAAGACGACAGTGACACAGACGCCGACCTGTGAAAATTGCAAAAAACATAACGGCGTAATTTCACTTAAGCTTAATTTTTATTTTTTAATAAACACCCCTTCATTAAAAGAGGAAGCCGGCACAACCCGCCCATGGATTATGCCCCAATAGTAGAGGAGTCGAAAGAAAATGAACAAAATCGGTAATTTTCCCAATCGGGAATTTTCTTTATTAAAATTCAAAATTAAATTGAGCGTTGTTAATCACACACCTCTCAGGTTAGTGAATCTAAGCTTCGAGAACTGATTTGAGACATTTGATATCATCAGCGACATTCTTTTCGATATGTTACTGATCGATTAACATTTATTTAATAACCATGAGATTTACATTTCTAATAAAAGCTTCAGAAACAAATAAGTCATCGATTCAATATAGGGTATTTTGACTGCGAACACCAAATATTCATATAGGTTGTCTTATTTATTTTATTGTCTGACAAACTTATTCATTTAAATGGATTATATTTCGATTTAAAAAATACTTATTTTTTTATTCCCACGATATTTATTGATTTAAAAAAACGACATAAGCGTGTAGTAATTTAATATGCACCCTCTCCCTTTAAACATTAACTCTAGTTTGTATAAGGTAATATCCTGATGAATAAAATATACATACTTTTCACAATTATGCTATATGACTTTGTGGGGAACACAAAGAATAATTGCTTCATAATTTGGAGAATGAATTTCAGAAAAATTCTAAATAAACGCAATTCATAAAACTATTTTATTAGCATTAAAATAAGTTTTTCATACCACTACCATAATTAAAGTATATCGTGTATATATATATATATTACTAATGGTGATTTTTTTTAATATGTATGTCTGAAGCCGAAACTATACTATTTCTTCTATTAATAATTGAGATTGTATTACTGTCTTTCTGAATCTGGAACTATATTATTAATATATTTTAATGCTCAAGCAGTTCACTATACTATTTCAGATAAATCTTCCGATGCTCAGTTCAAGAGGCATGGTGTAGTATCTGCTCTGTTGTTATTATTCCATCATTTCGAGGTATTAATCCGACTTTCGGGTAACAGTGCAGCATATTTTTGTTCATCATATTATGCTTAGATGTTTCGTTTTGTCTGTTTTGTTTTACGGCATAGCAATCTCTTATAAGTCATTTAATGTTGAAGAATAGTTTTAATGTTTATTTTAATATCATTTTTGAAGGTTTATGTATTTAAAATTTGAACTTTAATCGCGCATGGTAGGTATACATTTGGGAAAGTTCATTCTTTAAGAATTTTTAATATATATATATATATATATATATATATATATATATATATATATATATATATATACACACACACATACGTATAGATATACATATAGATATACACAGGTCGGGAAAGTGGGGTTTGAAAAGCCAGCGCCCGAGAGGTGAGCACTCTGGCCATTAAAAATTTCCTGGGCAGCCCCGTCGGCATTCACTGGTATGGGCGCCTCAGGCAGTAAGCAATAAACTTACTCCTCCCCAAAGAGGGGAGGCGAAGCCTGGGAGGGTGAACCTCCTAGAACTGCACAGGACAGACCCATAGACCGGCGTAAATCAAGCCCCGAAGGCCAAAACAGTACCAGTCTATGGGGTGCAGTATCCATCGGAACAGATACTACACTTTGATCTTAGCCAAAAGGCCAAAAGCCTCTGAATTTTATTTACTCCTCTCCAGTAGTTAGGCACAAGGCCAATTTTATCCTACTCCCACAAGTAAGATGTGACCCAAGGTCGGGTCGGCAAGTGGGGGTTGAAAAGCCAGCGCCCGAGAGGTGAGCACTCTAACCATAAAAATTGCCTGGGCAGCCCCGTCGGCATTCCCCGGTAGGGGCGCCTCAAGCAGTAAGCAATTAACTTACTCCTCCCCAAAGAGGGGAGGCAAAGCCTGGGAGGGTGGACCTCCTAGAACTGCACAGGACAATCCCATAGACCGGCGTAAATCAAGCCCCGAAGGCCAAGACAATACCAGTCTATGGGGTGCAGTATCCATCGGAACAGATACTACACTTTGATCTTAGCCAAATGAGTTGCCCTCGACTGCGGTCGATCTATTCATACTTTTATAGTATACTATTCAATCGAGGTTGAATCGTAAACTCTATATAACTCCATATAACCGTGAATGTACGCGTTTTATCGTCAGTCATATGTCCAGTATTTGAGTTTAAGAATAAACACAGAAACCTCAATTCTGTTTCGATGATGTCATCTACGTTTATAGCCTCATCAATACACGCTTGTTCTTTATTAGTTGTAATTTCAATTGCGACATCAATCAACCATGAAATTAAGTACAATTGATATCCTCACCTTGTATACACAATCATATAAACAGTGTTGTTTTGGGCTTTCATTGTCATTAAATCATTTGGGTGTTAGCAAGAAATTATTGTTCATAAATCAAAAACTGTCAGCATACACTCACACTAATAATTTTATATAAAAATTAAAAGTCTAATTTAGTTACTTTCTACTTTCTATCTTTGTTTCTCTCCAGCTAAATATTAAATAGCATTATCACTTGTCGTTATGTTTTTCTTTTGATAATATCGGTCCATTTTAATCTAGAGTATCCTAGTAAGTTTAATTACTTTTAACTGTTAAACAGAGTCGTGGAAGCGAGAGTTATAAACACCGTATACAATATGAACGAGGATGAAATGCGATACAATAAGAGTCAGTGTGTTAGACAGAAACCTGTAAGTAACAGTGCACTTGGTGAATAAATTGCAGATTAGCTCTAATTATTACAATTCTAACTAGCGTTTCTTAAAAAATAATAAAGGAATATTTTAACATGTACTTTGTGTAATACTAATAAAAATATCCTTGGTGAAACAAATATTAATTAATGTAGTTTTAGTAAAATATATATCCCTATATTTATATAGGTCTATGTATATGTTTATATATTTGTTTATAATAATAGATTATTATAAACTGGTGTATGTGAACACGGCAGACCCAGACATGTTTTACTAGTGACCTGCCACAGATAGTGGTCATTTATAAAGAATTAACAGTGCACTATGACACACATTGTACGTGTTAGATGTTTGCAATAAAGAATGTTGATCAGTATTTGTATCAATGACTTACACTTGGAAACCAAGCGTTTCTGAGCATATGTCTATGCGAACATAACCGTGAAGTCATGTTATTGTTTTGTAAACAATTTGCTTTATACATATATATATATATATATATATATATATATATATATATATATATATATATTACATGTCTAATTATTTAACTTTGACTTTAGTTGATAAACGTGTTTTAGAAGAATGTATTGAAAAGAAATGACACCATCAAGAGTGAATGGTAGCTTTTTATGGCCTTTGAAAAAATTAAGCTACTTTTTTGACGTCATCCATTTTTTTACTAGAAAGCTACCACTTATCAAGGCGCGAAGGGCACTCAATGATAAGTGTTAATTACTGTCAAGTGGACCATGAGACAACATCGGGATGATTGGAAGCGACAGTGGAAACTGGGCAGAATTTTATCATTTAAGAGGACGGCTCAACAAGAATTTGTTTACATTGGACTTGAAAACGACAATGTTGTAGTCAGCTGGGAGGAAATCCCCGATGTATGTATTCCACAGACGGGTAGCTCCAGGAAAGCAGCTCTCCTCATGGAAGTTCCGTTTAGTTTTAGACAGAGAGAAAGAGAGAGAGGGAGAGAGAGACAGACAGAGAGAAGTGTGAAATTATTAATAGTAGTTGTAGCTAGACGAGTTTTGTTGCGAATATTTTACAGAGGAGGACTATAGATCGAAGATCAGTCGAGCACCTGCCATTAAAATAACGGTAGAGTAGAGAAAGACTAACAACGTTGCATCTGTCACAAAGATTTAGTAGGTAGGAGAAAATGACATCGCACACTAGATTTAGAAGGCGGGTTTGTCAAGGCAGGAAATACTGTTCTGAGTAGTAGCCCCCCAGATGTGGAAACAATACTTCATCTATCATATATATATATATATATATATATATATATATATATACCTGAGGCGTTTTTTTTTGTACTGCACAGAGCACAGTCTATACATTACCTAACCTATCAGAAGCAGCAGTTATCAATATGCGACGACCGTCTTTGTATAGGCGGAAACGAGATTCATACCAGTTTCACTGATTCGAATTATATATATATATATATATATATATATATATATATATATATATATATATTCCAGTATGTATTTACATTACCTTTTAGGTCTTTTCCAGGTTACCAAGTCCAAAGTAAAAAAAAAGAAGGCTTACCTAGAAAAATAAAAGAAAATGTTTACGTTTTAATATTAATACAGAAATATATTTCAGCTTTTTCATTTTCAAATATGTAAGAATACTTATTAAGCTTTTCTACGGGTAGAAGATTGCGTCAGGAATGAGAAAACTTCTGGAGCGGTCGAATGATCCAACCATTTATTCCAACGACCTCGGAAACGGATTTTATGAAAGTCTTAAATTTTATGTCTTGGGTGAAGGTCAGTCTCAGATGCTTTTTAAAAAGGGAGGTTTCTGCAAGACGAGAGCTATTTATTTCAAGTGGGGCCAGATGGAGAACAGAGCGTTGGGAGTGAAAAAGGAGAAAGTTATGTTTGGACGCAGCAAATGTAACTAGTTACTTTTTTGCTCATATTACCACGTGCTAAAAGTCGGACGAGAGAGAATCAGAAAACTATTGGTAAATGTTGCTATTCGAAGTGTTGCCATAGATGGTTGTGTCGTACGCATTAATCTTGACAAATGATCTTTGTTTTGCACCTAAATATATGTTTCTCTCATTTTAGACAATAGTCATATATTGTTTTACCTGCTCCTCTCTTTTCTCCTTTTCTCCTTCTATTTCCACTTTTTTACTCGTGTAATTGTTATGTCATTCTATTCGTATCCTTCCACTAACTCTCTTATCATTTGGCCTTTAATCCCTTGCGTTATTCTCCCATTCTTCCGCCATCTAAAACAATCATATACAGATGAAGTGTGCATGGTGACAAGCATGCACCTTATATCACATGTTTACTAGTCCTGCATACTTGTATGGTGATATTAAACAGGTTTGGATTCTGCGTCCACTAAAAAAGGTCGTTATATTTACGGTTGTTGTTTTAAATATAAGATAGGTTTATCATTTGTCGCATCTTAGGTGATTTACACGCACTAAAATTGTTCAAAAATATTGTCGACCGATAGAAATTAATTAGTTTAAATAATTTCTTATGTTTGAGATTGACCTCTTGTAAATAAAGTCACTCACTGTGAATGTATCCACCACACATTTACACACATAGATTATACTATTATATGCATTACACACAGGCAATTTAAAGCAGCATTCGCTGTATATCAGTAGAAAGGGGTTCAAAACGTTGAGAACAATCTGCAAGACAGAGGGAGAGAGACATGAGGACACGAAAGCAGGGAACAGTAGAAGGGAGTTACAGCAGTAGGTATATTAAAGCCGGCGTCCGATAAACAGATGAACAGAAGAAATAAGTGTAGGAAAGAAGACTGGAAAAAAAAAAAGACAAACGTATCAAATATTACAGAGAGAAACTACGCTTTCGGAAGTATAGCGTTCGAATCCGGCTGCTTCTAACCATGAAACGAAAAGTCTAACTATTAATAACAAGAAAACAACAATAGATAACGCTGAATACTGCGAAGATAAAATTACTTCTGATCGAATTCGTTGATCACTTTTAGTAATAACACGATTCACTCGGAGTTTGAACAACTGTTTTATAAAATTCAAGAGACAGATATGTTTTAATATTATGAATCTTTTTATCTAAAAAATATTTCCCGCAAAAAAAGATATACTTCTGTATTTGTTTTTTTAATAATAGATTATTGTCAAATATTAAATTCATTTTATAATAAATATTATTTAAGGGATTCGGCGTTTTCGATCCACATCTGAACGATGCACTCGCATAATAACATACACAAACACACCCATCTATATGTGGATGTATGCGTACATGTGCTTTCCAGTATTTGGACATCTCAAGCCTTTAACTTAGGTCGACATATGGATCGTTAAGCAGATGAAGATACTCCAGAATCGCAAGCGTGTAAAAAGAGTTACTGAATAAACATATTTAGATTAGAAATTCACCTATCCATTAATATATATTTTTATGTATCTATTATTATACACTTTATATATACATACGCATGCACAAATATATATATACGCATATATATATATATATATATATACGCATGCATATATATATATATATATACGCATGCATATATATATATATATACGCATGCATATATATATATATACGCATGCATATATATATATATATATATATATACGCATGCATATATATATATATATACGCATGCATATATATATATATATACGCATGCATATATATATATATATATATATATACATATATATACGCATGCATGCATATATATATACATATATATACGCATGCATGCATATATATATACATATATATACGCATGCATGCATATATATATATATATATATACGCATGCATGCATATATATATATACGCATGCATGCATATATATATATATATATATATACGCATGCATGCATATATATATATATATATACGCATGCATATATATATATATACGCATGCATATATATATATACGCATGCATATATATATATATATATATATATATATACGCATGCATATATATATATATACGCATGCATATATATATATATATATATACGCATGCATATATATATATATATATATACGCATGCATATATATATATATACGCATGCATATATATATATATATATATACGCATGCATATATATATATACGCATGCATATATATATATATATATATATACGCATGCATATATATATATATATATACGCATGCATATATATATACATATACGCATGCATATATATATATATACGCATGCATATATATATATATACGCATGCATATATATATATATATATATATATACGCATGCATATATATATATATATATATACGCATGCATATATATATATATATATACGCATGCATATATATATATATATATATATATATATATACGCATGCATATATATATATATATACGCATGCATATATATATATATATACGCATGCATATATATATATATATATATATATACGCATGCATATATATATATATATATATATATACGCATGCATATATATATATATACGCATGCATATATATATATATACGCATGCATATATATATATATATATATGGGAAGAGAAGGATGAAGGTAATCCGACGTGATGGTAAAATGAAAAAGGAAAACCAAAAACTGGATTTTTTTTTATGTGTACATCAACGTTTCGTCTTTATTTATAAGACTTCATCAGGATGATGATATAGGGAAAAGATATCATGCAAGCACGGATACATGTAGGGTAGACATGTTGGGAAGAAAAATAAAATAAAATGAAAAATAATGGCAGCGTCTAGCTGGACGTCCGTACTTGTTAGAGAATGAAAAATGAGTAGGAGAAAAAAGGGGAAGGGTGGAGGGAGCAAGGACTACTGTGGCTGGCGATGAGAGAAAGAGGTGGGGGATAAGCAGGGGTAAAATGGATGGCAGAGAGAGATTGGAGGAAGAGGGGGAGGGGGTGTTTGACCAGATGGCTGTGGTCGAGATTGAAGGGGAAGAGTGAGTTGGAATGTTTGTGTGTGTGGGGTGTATGCAGGGAAATGGGGATGGGTAGAGAGGGAGGGGGGGCTGTGATTTTGGTGGATGGGCGAAAGTTATAGTCTTAGAGAGCGTTTGAAGAAAATGAGGGAATTTAAGAAGAGGTATGGAGGAAAATGGATGAGAGGGGGAAGAGGGAGGATTTGTCGAGATAGGGTGTGAAATATTTGAAATATTTGGAAAATGATAGCAATGAGTGAGGGATTGGAGTGGGTGGGGGAGGGGGTGATTGAAAGGGTGGGTGAGGAATATATTTGAAATATTTGGAACATGAGAAAGTTTATTTGGACTGTAGTATTAAAAATGTGAGGGAAAAAAATGAGGAAAAATAAGAGAAGATTCAGGGAGAAAAGGGAAGGGTGTGGGTGAATGGAAGAGTGTCATAAGGTTAAAGATGAAAATAAAAGTTAGCCATGATCAGGCAAAAGACTTTGTTCTGTGAGGATGATCTTGCTTATTAAGGGTGATAGGTTAAAGAAACCATTACGCTGCTTGATAGTAGTGGAGGATGTGATGAGTGCAGTTTCCAATAATCTTCGCCGAGATTTGTTGTGGATGTGTTTAGTGATTTTGGCTTGTTCAAATTTGAATGCATGACCATATTCTAGAGCATGGGAGAAAAGTGCACTAAGAGGGTTGTTGTTTTTTATATCCCTTTTATGTTCATTTAATCGTTTCTTTAATTCACGTTGTGTTTCTCCCACGTAGAATTGATGGCAATCATTGCAAGGGACAGTGTATAAGCCGGCATGGGATGTGGGTGTTTTTTGGAAATGTCTGGATGTGTTTAAAGTTTGTTTTATGGATTGAGAAGTGGTTTGTACTATTGGAATGCCTAGTTTGTTGAGCGTGTTGCATATGGATGTGTTATTGGAATGCGTGGGTAGGAGAAGGGGTCTGTCTATGAGAGATGTGTTAGGGGTTTGATTTTTTTGTGTGGTGTTTCTGGAGAATATTTGGAAGGCTTTTTTCTTGGCATTTAATATGAAATGTGTGGGGTATTGCAATGTTTTTAGGGAATTAAAAATGTATTTTATTTCTTCATCTATGTGTGGGGGGCTACATATTCTAAGGGCGCGTAGGAAGAAGCCTATAATTATACCTGTTTTGATCTTGCTATGATGGTGGGAGTAGAAATGTATGTAGTCATTTTTGTGAGTGTTTTTGCGGTGTACCTTAAATTCTAGTTTATTGTTGGACTTAATTATAAGAGTATCAAGGAAGGGAATAGAGCCGTTTATTTCAGTCTCATGGGTGAATTTTATGGAGGGTTCTACTGTGTTGAGTTTATCCTTAACATGAATGATTTGTGTGTCTGTGGGGAGGAAAATTAAAATATCATCTATGTATCTAAAGTATTCGATGTTAGGAGGTAGTCTATATTTGAAAGGACCGGATTCTAAGAATTCTAAAAAGAGGCAGGCCAATACACCGCTAAGGGGGTTGCCCATGGGGAGTCCAAATTTTTGTTTGTAGAATACTTCGTTAAATATATATATACGCATGCATATATATATATATATATATATATACGCATGCATATATATATAAATTTTTATAAAAAAAAACAATTTTTGGTCATTCACCTATGGTTTAAATTTCATTTGAATCACAAAGAAAACAGTTTTCAGTAGAGAGTGGGTTGGGACCTACAGCGTTTAAGTGATATATTTCTTATATAGCCGATGTCCTTCACTGAGATCTCAGTATTCCCCATGCCACTTATCAAGCAATTCTGTCCAGCGGTTTGGGTGAAAATAAGACACACAATCCTGACAGACACACACATACACAGAGTTATATATATATATACCTTACATTACCAATATAACAGTATTACGTCAATCAACACACGTTTCGATGCTAAAACCGTTATTCAAAGACTTGTTTATGTCATTTTATAAATTCTCCATTAGGCAGTTTTTTCCATATTGATGTTACGTTCATTTTATTTACATATTTGACCTTGATCAATTATATATATATATATATATATATATATAATAAACGTACTATGACTTGTTATGTAGCAAAATACATACATTGCGACATATATGTTCAGATATTCTTGTTGCATAACTTAAAATAATAAGGTCATCTACTTCTATATTATTATTATTATTATTATTATTATTATTATTATTATTATTATTATTATCATCACTATTGTGTAGCTATATTATTAGTTCTTATTATCATTATTTATTAAGTATTATAATTCATTATTCTCATATAGAAGTGAATAGATTTATTATTTTTCCATCAAACATGTGTTTTTTGTAATTTAAGTATGTTGGAATAGTTTAGGAAACACACTTTGATTAACACACATTTAGTATAACATATATATATATATATATATATATATATATAAGGAAATTTACAACATCTTTGAGGCACACATGAAAATGTATTTAAAATGAAATATTTTGAAAATCAACAATCGTACAATTTAAATGAAAAATTCATTCAGTAATTTTTTTTTGCAAGCTTCTGTTGTAGAACAACTTTGTCAGACGAGATTGTCTTATATGTTTTCTTTTTTGCTTCCTCATTTTAATGGTATTAATAACGAGGGGTCGAATATATATATATATGTGTGTGTGTGTGTGTGTGTGTGTGTGTATATATATATATATATATATATATGTATATGTATATATATATGTAATTTAGTCTCATAATTTTCACTTGAAAAAACTCCGTTGTATAATCCTGACGTGTTAGTGATTTTTATGTTAGATTATTCATATGTTATCATGCATATGTTAACATTAGGGTGGCACGTATTACGTATTCAGAAACGAAAAAAACACGAATACACCTCTGTGCCATGTCCCCACCCTCGCATGTGGGAACACGCATACACGCACAAAATAACATATGGACACTTGAACAAAGCAAGTTTAGCCTCGTGTTGTACTTATATTGATGAAATGATCAATGTTCTGGTTTATCGGAATATTGTTGATATACCCCAAACCAGATTACAGTAGTCAATGCTACCACTATCGAGCAGTCAATCAACTGACAATGTAACAACCAGGTTTCAGGTTGACGCTGATATAACTATAACAATGTGTGACCTACTTTTTTTCTGCTCACTATATCAACACATGTTTTACTGGCCTCGTTTTATCTACAGAAACAAGGTTAGCCCCATCAAATGCCACCCAAGGAATCGTTGATAAAATCTACACGTTTTTGCAATGAAACCATATTTGGTAAAATAAACTTTGTTTTTGTTTGTGACTTGTCCACAAAATGTCAGATATGTATATCAAAGTTTTTTTTTTAATTTTCAATCAGGAACGTGTCGGTGTTTAAGTGGATAACGACGCAGACTGACGTGCCAAGTTCGAATCCAGTCAATTCCATGATATCACTTTCACTTAGGAATGTTGGAAACAATAACGTGGTTCCTCCTGCAAGAATGCATACACCAGAATCAAGCCGGTTTACTAAGTTCTGCCATGTTCATTCATACGAATTTACTTGACTTAATGTTCATTATTCTTCGATGATTGTTGTGACATTGTGTCGATACTCTCATCTTAGGTCGGATCCTGAATGCAATTCACACTCACATACCCTGAACGCACCATCATTTCATATGTGTGCTTTTCTCAATAATGATATGGATTAATGCAATCCCAGGCTATTCCTGAACTACAGAGAAAAGCACAGTCAGACTCAGTGCAATGCCAGTGGTTTTTAGGGCTTTTGAAAACGTTGAAAGTTATATCGAAGTGATAAAACAGTCTGCTCGACATCATGACTGAGGTCATAGAATAATTAACAACATTCACAATTTTTTTCTGCAACCCAACAGTATTTGCTAAACAATAAACTTTAGTGTCCACCTCACTTCTCCTGAAACATTTTGGACAAGGGAGTCATCGAATGACGTTTATTTGTAGCAAATATTGTACGATTGCAGAAAAGATTACGAATTTTATTCAATATCCCATAGGTAACATTTTTTTTGGGGGGGGCTCACTCTTTACAAAGGATAATCCCTGAAAAGAGAGGCCACACAATGACGGTTTAATAGTGAATGAATCATTTTTCGATCGCTCACAGTTTTTGTGATCATAGTCCATGGAAAACGTAAAGAAGCAATGCTCAGATAAGAGGAAAACGACTTATGCACTAGCTGTCTCGCCAAGTCGTGAGATACAATCTTTCCGCGTATTTAAACCATAGCTAGGAAGGAAAGGTGGTTTCATATCCTCAAAGCGTATACGAGAATGTAACCGTAGAGCCAAACCGACGTCGAAGGTGATAACGTACGTCCAAACGACCATACACATGTAATCATAATCATAATTAAAGTATCATATTTCGAACGTAATTGGGAACATCGTGTACTCCATATCCTATAAAAATATGAGCCTCACCGGAGCAACATAGCCAATATCACAGGGTGAGGTTGTTTTTAACTTGCTTATGAAATATCATTATACTTCGTGAATCATTGAATGGCTCTAAGCTAAGTAGAAGAGGGAATGCCATCAGAACAGAAGTATATCGCTGTACGCCAATTAAACAATACAAATCACTTTGCCCACGAGAGACTAAGGTTATTTACAACACCTGGTATTCCCAAGCGGCCACTTATTCAAGATATAATTAGGCTCAATGTTTCTTAACTCTGGCAATCCACCACCGTTTTAACGTGATATAGTCCGAAATGAATGCACACAATGTGCACACTTACACCTGGGAATCGTATATAACGTCTGTAATTGATCTATTATAACTATGTTTCATACTATGGTAAACATCGTACAATTTTCAAAGCTATGATTTGCAGAGATTAAGCTACTTACATCCTAAACCTTCGACCGGAGAAGTATGGCCGTGTTGCAGGTTCTCCGAAAAGGATGTTACAGGAACGTTTTAGATTCCTCCTTAGTTGTATTGAGGAGGGGACGCTTACAATGGTGCCCAGAACAAATTATATATGTTTCCCTATTTACTTGCCACTCTTATGAGGGCAGACCTAGACACATGGTTGGATTTTTATATGGGGAGAGTCCAGCTCCACAAGTAATGACATTTAGGATAGGGACAAAAATTAAAATTGACTGAGTCTAGAAGAATATGTCCTTCACTTACCAAGGACAGAAAGATGAAGTCTAGTATCAGAACATATACTACGCATTGCTCCTAGCAAAAACGCCAAGATTCGATTGTAACAGTAACAATATTTTAAAGAAAGAAAAATGTTACTGTGTCTGTATGTAAAACTGGCTAAAACTGAAAATCCATTCGGGGATTGTATCTTTTGAAAATCACCATCATGTTGAATATAAAAATATATATTACTTTAAATAATCATAATTTATTGAATAATTACTGAATAAATTCGATTGGAATTGGAAAAGTCTTCGATTTTCAGTAATTAAAAATCAATAAAGTGGGTTGATCACTGAAAGAAATGAACACATAAAAAAGTACAACCGACACATAAGATCAGTTTGCTCAATCCATTCAATAATGGATTGGCTGGGGTCTGCAACGCTGAACTCCAGTATTAGCTTTATATCAATCTTAGCTGGCATCACGACGCCGAAATAGGTTGAAAGGAAGAACATACAAAAGAGTGTGGAACAATCTTCTAACTGGGTGCAGACAACCGATAAAAATTGTTTTCCCAATAGCGGTGCAATTTAAGTCATAAACTAACAATACACCGCCTAGTTTGTTCTACCCCGTGCGTGAAAACCCCCTGCTTGAATTAGTTCCCCTGGCCGTTATAGAAATTACCTTCCAAGATTTAATGGTTGTTCATGCCGAGCAATTCGCTCTGTCAATTACAATTGTAATTACTATTACAAATAAATATTCCCTTAGTGGAATTACCTTATAAATTGTTGATGTGCGCTCTTGCGTTTATTTGTATATCTTTTCCGAGAATCTAAGCCGAAATATGTTCTCAGTTTAAGAATATTTCTTAATGTTTATAACGATATAACGTAGTGAATATCTTCACACATTGGTTCTTTTGATCGTATGGAACGTTGTGTACTGATTACCAACACTTGAATGCTTGTTTTCGACTTCATTAATAAAAGGCTAGGCTAATATAAGCACTTATATATAAATAAATATAAAATGTAAATAATAATGGTTTATCAGAATGGAAAGCTTGTTTTTCTTTACTATTTGACTACGTCTAAACATCTTTTTCTCGACATAACAATCAGTTTCATAGTAAATTTTAATATCAAATACTTATTTAATTTGGGGGAGATAACTGCATTATAAGCTGTAGAGTTATAGATGATTTCTGTTTTGCTTAATTAGATATGGATATTGAAACAAACAACCTATAATGTATTTCCGTTGTTTAATTTGTTGTCATATATTGCACGGAAGAGTAAAAACTTTTACACACACAAATCGCTCAAGATCATATAAGAAAAAAAGCTTTATAATAATACATAATCAACGATATATACTTATTGCAAGAGAGCTAGCCAGAAAGGTTTGTGTTTCATTCGCGAAATGAATTTACATAATTCTTTCGAATATCTAATTAAACGTTTATATATTATTCGATACTTTGCTGCTTTGTGTGACTTCTAACTTTCAGTACCCTCTGCTGATGAAGACTTGACATCAATAAAGGTCGATTTCGTCCAAGAAACGATCGTACACATAACTGTTTTTGATGTTGAATTCTTGGAACGGATATAAATGAATATGTCATAAAGTTGTTCATCTCTTAACTATAATATATATATATATATATATATATATATATATATATATATATATATATATATGCATGTATTGTTAAAAACATGAATTATCTACGGGCACGTGCTTTGTCGTTTACGACTCATCATCGTTGCTAAAAATAGCGAGCTCCAAAATAAGGCCGCCAGAGTCTCAAGCCTATATATATATATATATTAGCGAGAAAAGGAGACGACTTATCAGAGAAGGGGGAAGATAGAGAGTGCACGTTCGAAGGAAATGGGGCGAAAGTGAAAAGGGAGAGTGCCGTGTGTTTTGTTTGGCAAATTAGAACCCCAATATGCAGCACTTCACATATGTATAATAATGTTAACTGGAAACCTGAACCAATTGTAATGATGGTTTGTGGTGGGAAGGAGATAACTATAGAAGATCGGTAGTTTGTCAGTGGGGGTAAGGTGGGAAACGAGAAACTGAGATGGAATGTGCGCATGCGTCCGTTGTTATGTTAACACACACTGCTAAAGTTACGTTGACAGACACTCACTCATCACGGAGTAACCAGCAGTGTTTATATTGAGATTCCGAATAATTATCTTAGCTTAAGAAAACATTGTCAGTTATAGTCTACAAGAAAAATATACTACTAAGAGATTAGTCGCTAAACTGCTTCCTTACATACTACAACATTGTCGTCGAAATCCAATATCAACAGACTCCTTTCCTATACGGTCCCCACATGTAACAACATTTAGTTAATTCCAATAATCATCCTCAGTCCTCCCATGAGGTTCTACAGCTTCAACTACCATTCCATGCCATTAACCCTTATCGTCGAGTGGCTTTCGGTCTTGATAATTGGTGACCTCTAGTGTGCCAGATAGTCAAGGATCGTTCTAGCATGTGATTTATTTTGTAAACAGAACCCCCGTTTTAAAATCAATAAAACTTATAATCGTTCGATTGCTACTGTTGACCCAGTGATAACACTACCTATCCTATTTACTTGTCTCCCCAAGAGGACAAAATTAAAGCCGATGTCTGTTAATATTGTGGCGTATATTAAGCTCCACAATAGTGGAGATTCTGGATGGGACAACATTTAAAAAAAAATGCCTAGTTTAGAAGGATTTCTCTTTGTCAGACTAAAAGCAGAACAGATACTACACTTTTATCGCAGCCTGAATGCTGGAATGTGTTAGAAAGGTGTTTTTACTTCTACAGTCAATCACCGCAATGTGTTGATTGAATGAATATTTATATTGAATTACTATTGATTATTGAATTACTATTGAATACTATTGAACTATACATACTATTGAATTACTATTCAACAGTGTGTACGTATATTAATTACTGCGATTCTCTATTATTCGTACTACATTACATTAATGAACGCGATCAACATAAGAGTATCTATTAGACTGTTTACTATACGTAACACGAACATTATAGCATTCACATATTTTTCACAGGTTTGTGTCTGTCGCTTCTGTCGGCCTCATTCCTGTCTGCTTCATAGCGCTTAACAGAAGAAAAAGAAGGAATATAAAGTTTGCAAAGCTACGTTTAAGGTGTAAGAAAACTTATACGCACGCACAGGCATACAGCCTAAGTGACGAGTAAAAACAAATAAATAAATACGTACAGCATAAAAAATGTAAAAAAAACATTAAAAAAATATATAAAAACGAGACGCCGTTGCAGTTTTCCCCCGCTGAATCACCACATCTCCTTACTACGCTATTTGGATACGCTACTTCTGCTGTTGACGCGGCTCTTATTGTTTATTCTGCCTGA
>OY744515.1:216793177-216818177 GCA_963556195.1 Sepiola atlantica | reverse complement strand
GAGTTGGAAGACTGCGGGTACATGGTATAGATTTTCTTGTTAACGATTTAGAGAAATACTCTATTAAAAGAACTGCAAATTATATATATATATAAGAAAACATACATTATCATGATAGTTTCGTTCATGTGTGTATGTATATATATATATATAGATATATAGATATATAGATAGATAGATAGATAGTTCCTTTCTGTTTATGAATTTCTACTTAGGGTTTGGACACTCATTAGTGTATATATCATGAAACCACATAAGCCAGGGTAATTTATATCTATATTTCATTTTATCAAAGAGGTCGCGGAGTCGGATCAAATCTCTATATTAATATAGCAAATATGTTATACTTTATTTTATTTGTAACTTAAACATTATAGACGTTCAAATGTAAGAATATAAGACCTCATTTATTACCGAGAATGTCACTGTACGTACAGCCACCATCAACAGTCAATGTTTAGTTTTGCTTCAACTGAAAAATTGAATACCAAACAATGCCAATACAATATTAAAAACAGTAAAATGATGTTCTTTTCTAAACATAAATAGACATAGGGTTTCTATTTCAGATTTTTTTCTTCATGTGCGGAATGTCTGCACTGTAGATTCTGCTTGGTTTCAGTATTAAAAAATTGATTTATATATCATATATATAAACATGCACACACACACCCACACACACCCACACACATATATTATATACATATAGAATACTTTTATTCACCGCAATATAAGCATATTTACACTGAGATGTAAGTGCGACACTGAAATGAGAGCCATATACATAGGGGCGTCCTAACTGATGAATGATGCAACGAGATCTTTATTTACATTACATTTACATTTTTGCATGTGAGTACAGTCAGGTAAACCGGTAGAAATGAAGGAATGTCAACTGCGTATTTATATTGAGAGGACACCAGAGCAGCAAGTTCGTCGACATTTTGGAGACGGGGCAAGGGACAAGGGATTGTGCTTGGTAGACAGTGTGGGTCCTATTAGATTACAGACTCTTGTTTGAACTCTGTCTAAACGGGAGTGACTAGCAATTTGTATACCAGCCCAGATGTAACAACAATACTTCATGTATGGACAGATGGTGGCTTTGTATAGAGATATAACATATCTGCAAATGTGAGACATTTTCCACATCATTAGAAGGAACTCAACCTTCTTGCAGCCGCCTAGCCAGTAGCCTTTATGTATGTGTTCGAATTAATGTTACCTTTGAATGTTAGACCGAAGAGTTTGAATGTTGGGCTCTCGGGTAGGGTCAGGACGCATGGAGGAACATATACAGTGCAAAAGTATCAATCCGTTCTATGCGACAGTCTCTGTTGGTGTAAGGTTCAATCCCCTGTGCAGGCGATACGAAGATTACAATTACGAATTACTTCAAACTTCTACCCGGGCATTGCTGACGGAACGAGAGCAAGCTACCCTGTTAATTAAAAACACGATTTCGTTCGAAATTCTGTACAGATTCCTGAGTTTGACAGACAGATTCCCGAGTCTAACAAGATAAACCTTAAGAAGGGCGTATATTACATCGGCTGAAACGTTGTGGGAATAAACTCCAAGATGAGAACAGTCGGTCAAATAATTAAAATGTTTCTAATTTGTTTCAGTATTCATTTCAACAGTGAATATACATGTGTAGAGCTTAGAAGTCGTATAAAAATATAGTTATGGCAAATCACTTATACAGAGAAGTGTGTGTCTATGTGCAATTTGCTTGTTATAAGTATATTTCCATACTATATACAATATTGTGAGGAACAAAGATAAACATAATGGCTGTGTGGTACGGAAATGTACAGCAGTAGAATCACGTGAATGCAATGTTATTCACTTCGTTGTTATATTTATCTTTCCGCGGAGATACAACGAAATATATAGTTAGCTAAGTACGGAAAACATGATATCAAGTTTACTACAATTAAGCTTTCTTGTCTGTATGTTTGTATAGAATATTCGGATTACTAAGCAGTGCTATAGATAACAGCTTTCATTATATTTAACAATGTTGATAAATAAATCTAATGGCTAGTGTTAGTTTGCAGCATGCTGTTTTCAAATTATATTCGAAATCAGGATTACAAACATACACATACGAAATTCACATTTTGCTATGAAAAACAGAAAAAAGAAAATGGCGAAGAGATTGATGTAGACGACATTATTCAGTTCTACAAGATCCTGACAGGAAGGGACAAGATCAACAAAACGTCAATCTCTACAAGACCTATGGACGAGTTTATACTAGGACATTTTATTTCGGTTACGGGTGATCACTAGCTTAAATAAACTGCTTGAATTGGTTGTCAATGAAAGATATGTCAACGATTTTCAGGGGAAACTGGACAAGAATTGGTCATAGAAACAACATTATGCCCGATCAACGAATGGCGCGGGTGTTACAGACCTAGCTTTCTAACCGAAGACGATATGTTATGTTTTTTTTTTAATAAACGTAGCCTGTAGTCAAACGTTAGCCTAAAAGTTAAATATTGCAAACGAGATGTGCCTAAACATTACGTTAAAACGATTTTTTAAAATTGATATTTCCTTAGACGGTTTCAAACTGGAGAGAGTTCAAAGAAAGTTAAAAATACATATCTGTAATTTGCTTTTGTATTTAATTGATAGTAGACAAACTAATTGCCTAAAATGTTGCTATCATTAAAAATGCACTAAGCTTATGACACAAAATGTTATGTATAAACGCATTTATCTTAATATATTATCAATGAGCTAAACAATTTCAATTTTTTTATACATTATCAGTTTCAAATTTTATCCCAGATGTTACAAACATGCCCCTTTCTAAAACGTTAATAATTCACAATGCTTTATGCAATACAAGCATATTTAGGGGCAATACACTTCAGTCAATACCTGACTTGTTCACAATGTTTCAGTAATGCTTCCCCAAGAGTCTTTATTTTGTGGCGGTTACATGATAAGCACATTTGGATACAGCGTGTAAAATTGTGAATAACTCCGCACACTATTGGCTCTGTCTTTATTTCGGCTGCGATGACCCTATAAAGTTACGGAATATTCTATGGATTGTATTGCTATATATTATTGTTTAGATAATCGCACAGATAAACGTCTGAGAGGTATTATTTGCTGAGTGTGAAGTCACTTCAAGATCATATCGCTTTCCGATTGGACACAAAAGTGTCCCGCATATCACTAAAGTACAATGATGAAGACTGTTTGACAATGCCAACTGAGAGTTGGAGTGCAAGCCAGGGATAGACTGAGGTATGTTTGTCATAAATATGTTTGAATTTTTAAAATGATTTGTGATTTTTTTTAGATATCATGGGTGGTATTTTTCTAGGGGGTGATGTTACTCCGTATAATTATTGATTCACTAACAAAACAATGCTATT
Source organism: Sepiola atlantica (assembly GCA_963556195.1). Taxonomy (NCBI): domain Eukaryota; kingdom Metazoa; phylum Mollusca; class Cephalopoda; order Sepiida; family Sepiolidae; genus Sepiola; species Sepiola atlantica. Next base: position 216,814,773 of record OY744515.1, on the reverse strand, counting down.
AACTTATTTCTCTCCATCATTTTTATTAGTTGTTTATAACTATTTATTTATGAAACTCAGTTTATAGTCAGAACTCACTAATGGACTATAATACGGTACTTCTCTATATTTTTTCAGTGATGGGCTTCCATTTATAAAAGACGAAAGCCGCTCGAAGATAAAGGTTAATGAGATGGCATAATATATTGCTGCAAGGTGAATGACCTAATAAGAGGATGTAGTGTGGTTAATGGAATGAACTAGGTTTGGTTACTTGTAGGGTCGGTATATCATAGGAATTTGTCGGCATTGGATTTCAAGAATCCTAGGTTGTAATCTGCCGGGAAAAAGCCCAACGGATGTGCCTACCAAAGACGAGTAGCCCTTGCAAATGAATATTTTCGTAGAATGTTCGCCTGACGCAAGGCACATACAGGACAAAGTAACGTTTTTTTCGTTGTGTTCACAAAGTGAGTTCTTGCTGTGAATCATGTAGAAAGGGGAAACGAAAACTCAGTTTAATTCTACTAAAACATCAGTACAAATTACTGCCATATCATCCTCTTTCTCCCTTTTTTTCTCACACTCTTACACTACCTATTTTTCTGCTGATTTCTTTGCGACACACTGTTTTTCTTTCTTTTTTCTGATGCCAGTCTTAGACTCACCCGGATCTACATGTAATATTCTATTTCAATACCAATCTTTTTCACTTCTGCTGTTGTGTTATTAGACTATGTTAGTGTTGACGAGTGATAGTGAAAACTGATAAGTTAATTGTGCCATCCATAATTATGAAAGATGGATTTTCATAAATAAAACTCTGTCTAGCTGGTTAGTTCCAGTTCGCAGGATGACGTCAGCTTAAAGATAATGAATACAGCGGTAGTATCTACTTAACAGACATTCAGACTCTTATAATCAGCCTGCATGATAGATGCGATCAAATCAATTTTGTCGGGAAATTTAACACTTACAAAACTAGGAAAATATTCGTCTCAAGAAGGGTAAAATAAATACTCCGAACAGAAGTATTTGTACAGCAATGTTATGCCCTATTACGAAGATTAAACTCAATTTATAATGATACGAAACCTTATGTCTAGTATCCTTATTCCAATAATGATGAAAATCCATTACATGATTTAGATCCTTGTTAATGTCTCAAATGTAAGGCTTCATGACTATAAATTAATGACTATAAATCAATGCGAATCTGAAATATTTTAATTTTGCAATAGGAGTTTGTACACAGTAATAAAAAAAATAATGTTTAAATACTCCGAACAAAATAAAATTTTAAAATATTTATTAAAAGATGTCTAATACTTATTGTCAAATTTCCCAAAAATCGGAGGCATCTACATTTTTACTTAGAGTTTCAACACTCTAATTACTCCCTGTGCATACAACTAAATGTAATTAAATATATCCCGCATTACTATCCATTACGCCTAACAGCTGTGTTCCAAAATGCATAATCGTTGTTGACATAGTTTAGGAGTTAATTATGTACGCACAAATATATAAACATATGCTCATACTTAACAAATATACATATATAAACACTTTATCCACAGACGTCTTTTGAGAGGAAATTATGCGGTAAACGAAGTCATACATTGTTTATTGTTTATATTTCGATACTGAAAACCGAAAGTACTCAATACATTTTACGAAAGAGTATTGTATGAACGTATTGTATGAACGCTGAGGGAAAATTATCATGTCACTTACTAAAGTGTTCCACCCACAGAGGAGCGTATCTCTCTCTCTCATTTATATATATATATATATATATATATATATATATATATGAGAGCGAATATACGACTCATCTGTGTGGCTAGAACCAACGATATTGTAAAAATACATAGCAATCTACAGTTACGACTCATTAGTGTTTCTAAATATAGTCACAAAAAGTCCGCTCGTCTTCTGGAATGTTGAAGTTTTAATCTTCAGTGCGGATGAATACTAAGAATTCGATTACGAATTACTTAATCGGTCAGGACTGACGAAACGATAGCAATCTACAACTGTGGATGAAATAAAGAGTTCCATTCGAATTTTAGTATAAGTTCTCGAACTCGACAAGATGCACCTGAAGAAGGTCCGAGGTTATATCGGCCGAAACGTTGTGAGAATAACATCCAAGTAAGCAGAATACTCAAAATGATATTCATTTTATTTGTTTGTACTTGTGCGGAGTTTCAACTATTCCAATATTTTCTTTCGCTAGATATATATGTGTGTGTGTGTCAGAGATAGAGAGAGAGAGAGAGAGAGGGAGAGAGAGAGGGAGAGAGAGAGAGAGAGAGCATGATAGAAATGCGATAGATATACAAGTAGATCGGTAAAAACAGATACACGGAAATATACAGACATAGTGAAATACAGATATACGCACACATACACATACATATAGATATGAACAAAGAAAGAGATAGAAATAGACTACCACACGGACATATTTTAAGAAAATGGAAGATTGAAAGAAAGCGACAGATCGACACACTTATATCGACATGAACACAACAAGTAGCGGATACAGATTATATATATATACATATATATATATATATATATATATATATATATATAGACAATAATACAAAAATTAAGACGTAGTGAGAGATTCTGACAGAGACAGTGAGATAAAGAGAGAGAGAGAGCGGGGAGGATAGTCTGTGTGTGGGTGTGTGGGTGTATGTGTGTGTGTGATAGAGCGGTGAAGGAGGGGAGGCATACGTAAAATGAGGCATACAGACGTATGCAGAACGAAAAAGATTAACTTGAAAGAAAAAAGGTCAGTAACACCAACAATAAGTAGATTAAAATAAATCGGTTTAAGTTGATTATTCTCCTACATTTAGCTAAACACAATGTCCCAGTTGGAGAAGTGTACATTTATAATTGACGCTTTCAACATACGAATAATAGCTTTTACAGTCGTAGGTAAATGTTACAATCTGTTCATACTAATCTATATATAGACACCGGGAGTAGTCGGAGTTATAAGGTCGCTACCTACAGAATCGCCTATTCCGAGTAAACATCCCATCATAACCAGTGTTATAATTTACAAACTCGTACTGTTGGGAAATGTATATATCCAGTTATGCTTAAATTAACACATTGTTTTCAAATAACCGTATACACCCCGGGTGAGGTAGACATATTATTGTTGATACAGACGTGGACTGACAACGTGGGCGTGCCAAGTTCGGATTCTGTCGGTTTCGTAGCACCACTTACCCCATGAGTGTTTTCAGATTTTGTGTGACCCCTTTTGGAGCGACTTGATTATAGAAAAACACTGGGGAAAGCAAATACCAAAAACAACATCGATGCGGTCAAAGATTTCCATGGAGTGTACTTACTTTCCTCTGTAGCAAGATGTAGCACAACATCGTAAAGTTTGGCGAAACAGTTCCCCTTGAGGGGTCACTCTAGCCAGGTACAAATATAGATACAAAGGGGCCGTCGATATACTCCGGTAACATGATAACAAAATAGCCGCCCGCCTTAAAAGAAACAAAGCAAACGAAGCCAATGACACTATCACTGTATAAATGTTTATCTAACATATACATTTATGTTGTCAGATACTCTAATGTCAGGCTCACATAGAATTTAAGCTTGTATGTCAAACAAGTTTTGTTTGTTATTCTTGTACCATTTAATTAGTAATATAATACCGCTGTTCGCTGACATTTATTAACAAAATACTATTTCCTAGTTGTCTGGAACGGACTTTGAACCTCTATTAAATAATAACCTTAAAATAAAAATCAGAAACTGAACTCACTCATAGTTTTAATTAGAAGAACATAATAGGAGTTATCTACCTTCAAACTGCATCTGTTCTCATTCTGTATTAATTTAAACATCTGCAAACGAATAATAAAAAATAGTTCACTGAATCCCGAGTGACGCAAGGTGCGTACACCCAATAAACTAAGAACATATTTAACTAAAAATGCTACAATAAACCATTTAAAATTTGAACAATATGTATCATAAATTACAAGAAAATACTAACTATTGTTTTTTTTAAGCTGTTACGAATATTATTGAACTGCATATTGATCATCTATGTAGTTAGATTAACGTCCATATACGAAAACATGATATATTTCCATCTCAATATTTTATCATTAACTGAATCACAGAATAAAGAAGCTTTCAGAAACAATGTATTAGAAAATTATAGACCTGAAGCCATTGCTAACTGTCCTAAAAACACAAATAAGATGTTATTTTATGGGGGCGAATATGAAGCAACGGTTACGCAATTACTCACCGCACATCTGACCTAGTTTATTGTTAGTTGCAAGAAACATCAAACCCGACAAGAACCAAAAAAAAAGTATACTTCACTTTACATAGGAGGGTAACTTTCACATATGAATTAAACGTAAAACCTTCACTCACATTTGGGTTATTAGGCGGTAATGATACCCAACATCCATTTTAGTTAGCGTATTTAAAGACCGGTTCGATAATTAGCAAAACGTGTACGGCTCAAATAATAAATGTATATTTCTATCAAACGATTGCAAGATATTTATAACATGTAACTACCCCAAAAAAAGTCTATGGAATTATCATAATTATTTAACTTTATGTTACAAATTAACATTTCTAAGTATTGAGCAATTTCGGTAGAATATTTTTTAAAAAGCGCCTATATATATGTACACGCTCATTGCGTTGTCAGTGAATATAATTTACGCAACTTATTTTAATGATAACTTGATTTTGTATTACTTACATTGGCGTACTTTGTCCTGAAGCGATTCATTAATTAATTGCTCTGAACTATTTTGGGACTAGCATGGATTGTGGGTATTGAAATCAATGCAAGATACCGCGGGTTATATTCACTGTTGACAACCAATTGCTAGTTTGTTTTACTGCCAACGTGACTTACACAATGCATTTACGAAGTGTGTCTCATGATAACGAGTAAAGCAAATATATTTGAAGATTTTTGTAAACCTTTTTTGTGAATCACATTTACTTAAAACATCGCAAAGTCTGAAGATAAAAATATTCGATCAGTAAATGCATGTTGACCAACAAGTAAAGTTCAGTAATAGGTGAGATGGATATATTATGTGTACTAACCATGTGAAGTACTACGGCCATATAAGGGGTGGTGCTGCTAAGATCACCCATTTTCTTAAACATAGTTCACCCCAGACAAGGCAAGCTACCACTGTAGACGTAAGGGGCTACTGAGAATTAGGGTTGAAGTTTTGGGGTTATCTTAGATTGGGAGCTGTGCAACAAGATGCTTGTTCACATTATTTTTAAATTTCTGCATGTCAGTACAGCCGGGGAAACAGGGGGCAGGGAAGGAGTTATAAAGGCCGGCAGCATGAAAAAAGAAGCTATTGGAGTAGAAGACTGTCCGGCATCTAGAAAACTCGACAGTGACTCGATGAGATTGATCTGATTGTCGGATTGGTCAAGTGTATTTACTTAGAAATGCATCAACGCAGCAAGTTCATCGAAGCACAATCTATTGAAGTACTTGTAAAAAAAGCACAAGGATGCAACGTGGCGGCGATGGGACAGGGGTTTGAGCTTGATGGATAGTGAAGGACCTATTAGATTAGAGAGTCTTTTGGGGGCCTTGTCTAAGAGTAAGTGACTAGTGGATGGTGCATCAGCCAATATGTGACAATAATACCCTATGATTATGTGGATGGTAGTTTTGTAGAGATATAGGATATCCGTTGCATTAGTAGAGTGCATAAGCAACTTCCCAATCTATTGAGGATATTCTATACTCATCCCAACGTCCCATCGTTCACAGAAGAGATGTTGCTAGTCATACTTTACTATATCGTTAGCTTTGTGGAAGGTGCTCTACTGAGTTACAATCTATGGTCAACTCATCTGTAAAACATTCACAGCAAGTACCCGTCTAGCTACAACCGTTTCAGAGAGCTCTATTTACTTCCAATGTGTACATAGAACCAAACGAAACTTCCATGAACAACGTTTTTTTCAAAGACCTTCAAACATGTGCAGCACGATACCACGGGAGAATTTCTCCTGCGGATTATACATAGTAGTCTTCAAGGTCACTGTCAACACATACTTAGTAGGCTGTCTTCTAAATAATCAAATTGTACCCTTTTCTTCTCATTGTTTTTACATATATTATCCTACATCAAATAGACAATCTCATTGAGCCTTATCCTCGAGTGAGCTTAGGCCCTTTATATACGCATTAGTATATCAAAAATTAATGTTACTATAAAAAAGTCATACACTTGAACAATATGCATCCATTATAAGGCAAGCTGTTTTCCAAAGAAAGACAATGAATGAATGAATGACTTTCTAGGCCGTTCCACCCCTCTCGTGACATTCAGGGGCGAGTAACTTTTTTGTGAACTTGAAAGGGGATATTACAGAACAACCCTACACCAATATGTTATGGTATCCTTATTAATGAAGAACTTTTAAACATTAGTGAACAATTCAGAGTTGCTGAATATGTTACACATTCACTACGACGATTTAATTCACTGTGATTTCATTCGAAAATTCATTAGTGTTGATATATCTGTTAAGACATTGTTTTTGAATAACTACCAATAATAAGTCTCTTTTCTAGTATATATTTCTATGAATAATATGGAAGTAAACATACACCATTTTACCATCTAATTTACGTACGTGTTAGTGGTATGTTCGTACACTATGTAAATTAGATGGCAACGCTGAAACACAACATTAGCTCTTTCTCTAAATACTCACAGACTAATTAAACTGAGGTATGGTTCTGTTCAGTTCTAGGATATTCATCTTCCTAGGATTTACCTCCTCTCTTTGAGAAGCCGTTAGTTTATTGAAAATAACCTAAAACACCCCTGCCGGTGAAAAAGACGAGATCGCACGGGCATGTTCTGTGCCCCAGTGTAACCTTCACTTCGTGCGCTTGCTTATCGTAACTAATTTTTGATTTACAAATATAGACTGCCCATTTTGGGGACTTAAATTTTCCCCACATAAAAAACAAACTATTTTACACCTTAAGACAAGCAAATAGTTAAACATAAAAAAACAGTCGATATCTTGAAACGGAAGCTGATTTGAAGCATGTGTTTTTTTTATATGTACAAAATGCTTATTCTAATATTGAAGATATACTGGACTCCACTCTTGAATGTGAATTAACATGTGCCTAGACGATGGAGAATTTGTATAAAGCAAAAATTTCGCAATGACTCACCGAACTTCTTCGGGCCTTAAATAGTGTATAGTTATTTGCATGGAAGATCCAAGCCGACAAAAAACAATGCTGTGATAAGCAGAGTTTGTTAAGGAACGTGTCTAAGAAAAAGACAAAGATGCACAGTCGGGTCTAGTATATCGTACTCTATTCGTTAATAGCTATGTTGTATGGACACATTTTTCTCAAAAGTAATTTTACAACTATTTCTATATGTAAATTTAAAGCACCTGGTATACTTAGAGACAAATATTCACAAACACGATTTGCAACATTTCAAAGGTGACCAATCAAAATCCTTACCATAAACAACGTAGCTTATTATAACTGGTATACGCCGTAACTAATAACGAGATAACTTCGTATGTGGGTAATAGATTTTGTGTTTCGATTGATATCTGATGAAGACACAAACATTAATTAACTTTTTTGATGAGACATTTCATCGCAAGTCACGTGGGTAATGTGGTATTTAAGAGAGTTGATCATTTCTCATCAACCTAAGTAATTAAAAGCCACTTTTAATTAAAATGTGTGATTGTATTCGACAGGCAACGTAGTTCCTTCATTAAATGTAGATAATACATCATTTTATTAATTTTAATAGGCGTTGTCCTAAACACGATACATGAATATACCTTTGATATACTACAATATCAATCTATCCTTTCTCTCTCTCTCTCTCATATATATATATATATATATATATATATATATATATATATATATATATATTCTAAGTAAGCCATGCTGATGACGGCCAGAAACACCTGTCTATGGATTACTTTTACGTACGTATAAAATTAAAAATATAAATATATATATATCAACAAAAAATACGCCCTATAAAGTTAAGGGCGGTTAATGATGCTATTTTCTGCATTAATCTGTATCAATTAGGAAGTGAACAAAAGGAGAAAAAATAGTAGAAAAGCAACAAACGATAAAAATAATTACATATTCATACATTAAAATATGTAAGTGATAAAAAACCGTACACATTCCAGACAAGGCGTCATAGTCCGGGGGTAAAACGCCATACTATTGACATTAATATTGAAGGTTCAATTGTCGTCAAAGTTAGTCATGCTGATGACGGCTGTAAGCCAGAAACACCTGTCTATGGATTACTTTTATGTACGTATAAAATTAATAAAGTATATATATATATATATATATATATATATATATATATATATATATATATATATATATATATATATATATATATATATGGTAATCCAAGTAGATTTACGTCCACAGATGAAACTCCAGTGAATCCTTAATTCGTGTATATCAAATTGATAAATAGAACCGTTTATTTGACATACGACTTTTTTTAGTTATTCACACATTATTTCGCTACACATTTCCAGACATAGTTCAGCCAAATATATGTATAAGGTAAACCTCGTCAAGCCAAACTCTGCTTATTTCATTTTTAACACTCATTGAGCAATGTTCTCCATTACATGTGCTGTATTAAAAATATTAATTCGAACTTCAATAACATTAAAACTTAATTCGTTATCTGATTTTTTGCGATGTTGTTTTTATGCTTCGCCCGATTAACTCTGTGAATTGAAACCGGGTCGTTAGATCACATGCATTTGTGATCAGCAGTCAGCATTGTAACAGTACTTTACGAGCTCACTCTAACAGCAAGAAACATTACAACACTCATGTCTTTTTGGTCAACTTTACCCTACCGGTTATGTAGACAACTATAGTCTATTTTAGAGAGTAATACTTATATATAGGGGAGTTTGAATTAACTACTAGACAGAAAAGTTGGAATTACGAAGAAAACACCATCCTCAAGTGTCTTCGGTCTCTCTGTACAAAAGTTTGTTAGGATAACTTTACATGAATATACTTCCCCTACAATCAACCCTGACCAAATATTCAAAATAACATAGTATTTGTAGCCCATATAAGATCCGCTCGACACAGCTATACATTGGCTCATACGAGGAATGGTGCGCCTTTTCCAAGTTACGTTACATCAAGTAACAGCACTTAGCTGGATGCTCTACCAAACAATGCGTATTCTTGTCCTAGAATCCGGTAAGATCAAGAGAGCACAGGAAATATATACTATAAAATAGTTAACACGTCAATTAGGGCGAGAAATATTAATAGTACTAACCTCTTTAGTAACTCAACATTTGACAGGTAAAGAAGAAAATTAATAGGATGTTCGGATATCTATGTATCTCATATAGAGATCAAGTATTAGGCCCCAGGAATGGGCTCCTTAATTGATGAGAACTTCGACTGAAGTAAAATTAAAACAATATATATATATATATATATATATATATATATATATATATATGCAGTTTGGTAGAAACCCCCATTTGATACAAGACGGTCTCTTTCACCAGGTTAGTATCGGTTGTGGTATGTTCTTTGAATTAACAAGATAAATCTTAACATTCAGGGAAAAACAACATGTAACAACTCGGTGGCAGTGTGTTTATCCCAGGCATGGAGTGTGAATATTATTAATTACTATATTTACAAGAGTAGAGAGTTATTCGCTAGAGGTGATTGTGGTTCTGTAAAACTACGCTTCGAATGACAGTACTAAGGAATTAGTGTTGATGGTTCTCATCTTTCCTCTAAAAATTTGGGAGGTTGTAATCGACCCATAACAGGAAAAATACCAAAGAATGTATTTACTAAACACACATAATTCACTAGCTGGTAACGTGCTTCATACATTCTTGGAAAAACGGAATGTTAAAGTACGAGTTGGAACTATGCTGTCCGACTTAATAGAGCTGAGAATATTTGTGTCTCAACCGGGAATCCTATAGTATCCCATTTCATTATCACAATAAATAGCATTTAAACGATCTAAATACTGAAATAGATGCTTGTATGACGCTGATCAAATCATATGGACCACACATAGCGCAACTGCTTTGAATAACATTTTTAAAAATGGGCTCAAATACAGCGTGGTTTCATATTATCCCAATCTAAAACGGAGTGTATACACTTTTGTTACTTTAGAAAAGTGCGCATAATGATCCGTGTTTAAAGCCGAATGGAAATGAAATACCAATAACAGATCAATGTAAACTTTCCTGCGTTGTAGTTAAGTAGACATTGTTTTCATTTCTCGTATACGATATCTCTGATACAAGAATGGAATATCAAAATTAATCTGATTCGATTGATTGCCCACACTGTTTAAAAAGTTAATAAGAAATCACAAATCATAGTATACTTGATAATTATTAGATAAAATCTTGATTTATGTTACCACACATCTTCATAAAAACATAAATTCTAAATACTTTACCATCAGAAAGTGGGAGACACACTGGTGTTCATCAATATGTTCCCGCTGAACATGGTATAAAAAGAAGATAATGAATACCCTCTAAGAAGAAAAAAAAAAACTTGCATTAGAATATTTAACCGAATTAGAACATGACCAATGTTCCTATGACCGTGTGTTTAAGACACTGTACAAACCGTTTTTAGAAAAAAGGGAACACCATTAAACCATTCAGTGTGCGTATCGGGGATCCGTGACTGAAAGGAATACCAAGCGTGGCATTAATTCAGACTGCTGAGATAAAAATCATCGATTTGGCATTGGACATAATTAAAAAGAGCAGGTCAAATTCAAAGTCTTTACGGACACATGCTCCTAACTTTTAAAAATGACAAATAAAACTATGAACAAAGCACTAATTATTCAACTATGCACCCGAATCAATAACCACGCGCAGCACGAAAACAATCATCTTTTGTTGAGTACCGAGTCATAGCGGTATTTGTGAAATGAAAAACAGGGATGAAGATACAATACTGCTACACAATATCAAGACTAATAACTACATTTCATATAGGGATTCAAAGCCAATTATTAAAAAAAAACAACATAACTAATAAATGGTAATCTCCTGAGAATCCTGGCTGGAACACTAAATGAACATGATCACAACAATGATCAAAGGGAATTATCAGAGTTATAGAAGAGTAAGAAAGGATAATGCCACCTTATATAGTAAAGTGGTCGACCATAGTCGAGAGCGACTTAAAGGATCTCTTTTTATGAGCTGCTGAACCGAGGTGTAGGGGAAACCGCTACTCCTGTGCCAGGATAATTCGACTTGATCCAATCCGTATGATGCGTGTTTAGCATGAAGTTGATTTCTTTTTAAGTGTTGGGATAACTCGACCTAGGATTGAATCATGATGTCCTGGGCCATCAGCGATCACTCTTACTATAAAGAAATAGTAAAATACCACATACGTAAGGCGGTTATATTTGTTTAAAGCAGAATATCATTTAGTAAGAGTTAGCTGTCTGGCTGCATTTAGAGTGGAATATATATTCCGAAGATGCATTAATTTCAGTGAAATCGATTTCAACATTATCAGAGCGTTTATCAACAAGCCAAGCCGAACCGCATTTTGGATTAGTAAAAGAAAATACAATATTGAAACAAGAATATAAACAATGTTTCAGAATTATTTAGATAAGGTCCCGTGGCCTAACGAATAAATGCTAAGTAATAATCAGTTCTAAGTGACAATGTCCTGGCGGTTGTAAGTTCAGTACGGGCAATACGAAGAGAACAATTACGATATTGGCTGACGAAACAAAGGCAAGCTAGCCTCATAGATTAAATAAAGGGTTCCATTCGAAATTCTGTGTTCGAGGGAAAGATTTCCGAGTTCGACCAGATACCCTTTATGAATGTCGGAATTTTCACCAGCCGAAACATTGTGAGAATAACAGTATGAAACTAATAGTATAGAGATTTGAGAGACGAAATTTAAAAGCTAGTAATAGTTTAAACTAATTTCAGTAACAAACTTATTAAACAGTCCTACTACGAAGAGCTACTGTCATAATACAACACGCTGGGTTACAATTTCATTATTCCATTGAAAAAAAAAACGCCAAAACAAAGGAAACAAGAGCCTAACCCTCTCATCGGATTTCTCTCGCTATTGTCAAAAGAAAAAATATGCCTAATTTATCACATATGGCACCAACCTGAATTTAACTTTATTTTGTATATTGACATCTGAACAGTGACTGCATGCGATACTCATATGCCCCGCCCTTTTCACAGAATACATGATACAAGTACATTACTACTCCTTGTGAACACAGGAAGTCAATATTTCTGTTTTAACGAGACAAATCAGAGAATTATCGAATGGAAAAAAACACCCTAAACTAATTATGTATTTTATGAGTAATGAAGTTCTCAAATTTAAGAAAACGACTTTTAATAGATAATTTAGCAAAGTTTAATTCACACTAAACAAGTTTAAAGTATGCCTCACGGGACATTTCTACCAGGTAGAAGCCCTTCTTATCGTTAGTAAGCTACGGCTCTGACGTGTCTCCGTGATAGACACAGCTTATATAAAATACACTACAAAAACGTGAATCAAAGTTAAAACTAAAAACACGTTAATAGAAACTGCACACAAAAAAACAATCAAATATGTTGGATATACATTAAGAGACGATAAACCAAAGTTAGAAATAATCGTTTGGCAAAAATATTTCCGCAAGTATTTTACAAAGTGTCGACAGAATCTTGGAATAAGACTGCTCGTGCAATTAAATGGAATCTTCGACCGACAGGGTTAATCCTGTCTGGTTGACGACCTTTTCTGTATGCGTTTGTAAAGCAGGTGATACTGTAGGGTACACAGTAACATGAGATTCTCTTTAACTCATGCCCCCAAAAATGATCACGCAACTAATATATATATACATATATATATATATATATATATATATATATATATATATATATATATACACGTCTGGGTATAAAATGAATCTATCGGTATTTTTATATTTTCTTACAGAAATCGCTTTAGTCGATGACTTACACAATCACGTAGAAGTAAATATACTCATGTACGTGCACGTGCAGCGATACTCGCTTAAGAATCAAAGAATACACACATATACATATATATGTATATATATATATATATATATATATAAACATATAAACATATATATATATAAACACACATATATATACATATATATAAACGTATATATACATATAACCATATATAAACATATAAACATATATATATATATATAAACACATATATATATATATATATAAACATATATATACATAAACATATATATATATATAACATATATAAACATATAAACATATATATATATAAACATATATATATATATATATATATATATAAACATATATATATATATATAAACATATATATATATATAAACATATATATATATATAAACATATATATATATATATAAACATATATATATATATAAACATATATATATATATATATAAACATATATATATATATATAAACATATATATATATAAACATATATATATATATAAACATATATATATATATATAAACATATATATATATAAACATATATATATATATAAACATATATATATATATATATATATATAAACATATATATATGTATATGTAGACATATATATATGTTTATATATATATATCCGTTTGTGTATTGTACACATTAATTTTAGCACATGCAACTATGTAATATATCTGTGTGTATGTATTTAAAATATGGCTTAGTATTTATACATCCTTTATTTTTCTCAATATATGTATATACATTATATATAAATATGTTTTTAGATAAATTTAGATGTTTATATAAATATGCATGTTTTTGTATATGTATATATATATATATATATATATATATATATATATATGTATATATATATTAATATGGTTAGATATATTTATGGTTATCTCTATGTGTATGTTTATATGTACATTATATATATATATATAAACACATATATGTGTATATATATATAAATACATATGTATATTTTAATAAATACATATGTATATATAAATAAATACATATATGTATATAAATAAATACATATATGTATATAAATAAATACATATATATACATATATGTATATATATATATAATACATATATGTATATATATATAATATATATATAAATAATATATATATAATATATATATATGTATATATAATATATATATATATGTATATATATATATTTATATTTATATATATATATGTATATATATATATATATATGTTCTTTATATAATACGTGTATAGTATATTTTTGTAATGTAATTTGAATGCTGTGTATTTTAAATAGAATACATATAAATGATTTCCTACTACTACCACTGCTACTAGTAACGAGAAGAATACGACGAATTATCTATAGGAAACTTAAACTAGAAGTGTAGATAGGTTAGAAAAATCCAATAATCTCACCCCCACCCATTTTATACCAGACAAAATATGGTGATACCAATATCCGTTGCTACCAAACTAAATTTTGATGAAGGAACTAGGATGAGGTTAAGACCGATAAGCGGAAATGCTATCCATACATGCGCTGAGTGTATTGCAATACTGATGAGGTAAACCCTAGTTAAATTCAACAACCGTTTCCAATAATAACTCAATGGTAAACGCCCGTTGCGATTACGAAAAGTGAGTTGCAACAGTGATAGAAAGAAGCGAAATGTTTTTGTCACTCAGACTCCAGTGAAACACCCTGTTTTGCCAGTGAGCGATCACCGGAAAAGACTCATAACAGAACGCATAGAGATTAAGAAGACGAAGAAGAATTTCAACAACAGAAAATCAAGAAGAAAAACAACAACAACAACAACAGCACTCCGTCCTACACAATCTAGATCTGTCGACATTCGTATGTATACGTATGTGGCTGTATAAATTTGTCTGCGCATACATACTTCTATAGATCCGGATTTCTATAAACTAAACTTTCTTTAATTTTACAATTCTATTAATTAAGACATCGGTTTTAGCGAAAAAGATTTTCCTTTAAAAAATAATATTCGTTTTTGTTGTTGAATGATTGGAGAAATCCCGACCAACTTCGGAAATCCTAAAGTACAAGAACTGATAGTCGTCTATTCTTTTCCTTGTGTGAATCCGTTATCCGCTGCTTTCTCATGTCATCATCATCATCATCATCATCATGATTAGTAGTAGTAGTAGCATTATATTAGTAGAGGTAGTAGTAGTACTGGGGTTCTTTAGATGTGTCCTCTCCTTTTTATGAATGTTCTTTCCGGTCCGTTAGTCGGTCACGCTTGTGCTTCCTCCGTCACGCTCACATTTAAAATAGGTAAGCAGACAAATTGAAAGGGCGCAGCTTAATAGTTGTGTAATTCCATATGATTTCGATTCGGTTGAGTATGTGTATATGTTTATATACTCGTATGTATTAAATACACTCCTAAACTAGTTAATGGATCATTATGGATTTTGGAACACAGCTTATGAGCGTAAGGGTGCGTGATGTGGACTATATTTAGTTTAATTTAGTTTTATGCAAAAAAAAACAAAAAAAATAGATACGTCACATTTTTGTGAAACTTTACAAATCAGTACTAAATATTCCCCGAATTTCATTTTCTTTGGAGTATTTAAAAATAATTTTAGGGCCACAACTTTTCATATGAAAATGAAAATATATCAAATTTACTTGACACCAATTAAGCAAGACTCCCTGAATTTTATTTTTTTAAGACTCCTTAAGCTTCACATTTTTATTTTAGACATTTTTTAGAATTAATGAGTTTTGATCAAAATCGGAATAAGTATTCTAGGCATAAGATGTAGCTGTATTATCCGTACTGGGACGGGTAATCTTCTGGTCATATATCGGTTGGAAGAAGGACGAGTCTGTTACGCTCACGTGTGAAATATCATATTGGTTAGGTTGTCATATTCAATGTTAGAAATAGCATTTTCGTTTTAAATAGAGTAGATTGAATGGACGCATCTTAAGAACATTAGTACTTGTTTCATTTATTATTACGGTTATTTACTCGGCGTTGCCCGGGTGGCTTACAAGATAATCATAATTACAAGTTTTGTAAATAGGACTTTAGAAAATACCTTCGAGTTTTCTCTTATTTTATTCTTGATTACAATAACTATTCGATTAATAGTAAATAAAAAGAAAACCAATGTGGATCTATCAAAGTTACTTATAGACGAGAAACACATGCACAGACACCCAAGCTCTTGTCTGATAGTTTTATTAATACCGATGTTATGATCGTGATTTTCTTTTGTTCTTTTTTTATTTATCTGCTCTACTGACATTAGAAGAAAGTTGTCGGCTTACTAGCACGGCATAATTCTCGCGTTTTCTTGAGACGGCCCGAAAACGCCTTGAAACCCGACACCACTCGTGCCAGTTACGTACATACCGAGTGCCGAATGACGTGCTACGCCGCTCGATACTTTTTAGAATCATGACCGCTATAAACGCGCTGCTTGACACCACCTATTCGCGCTATAAAATCACAGCCGCACAAAAGAAAGAAAACAAGTAAATACGCTAAACCCTTTTGCCGCTAAGAATTAAAAAGGATAAACTAATAAGACAAACCAATACAATCGAAAAGTACATTCAACCTTCATATTAAGCGATTGAAAATACTTTTATAACGTTATGCATGACAGACCAACAACAAATCTTTTCTAAAATTTAAGCATGACAGAGTAACGAAAATTATTTGGAAAACTCAAGCTAAATGGACCAATAACAATGATATTTAAAACTTAAGTATGGTAGCCCAACGAAAACGAGTTTTACAACCTTAGAATATCAGACAAACACATATGCTTTTCCAAACGTAAGCATGACAACCTAACTACAATGACTTGTCAAACTTAAGCATGACGAACCAATTAAGCATGACGAACCAATTAAAATACATTTTTAAAACTTAGTCGTCACAGACTAATGCCAATGCTGTTTCAAACTTAAGCTTCACAAACCGACGAGAATTTCCGAGCTAATGCAGAAAATGATCTTGAAAACTTAAGCGTCACAGGCAGACAGACGGAACTTCTCGTAGAGAGGCCTAGACGCACCTAGAATAAGATAGACCTGCGATGCAAATGCTATTTAAAAATTGAGCCTGGCACGACAAGTGTCTCATAAGATGGTAGGACGCAAGTTTTAAATTTAAAGTGTTGCAAAAAAGCAGATAAATGTTTACGCAAGGAATCCAGATACATTATGACAACACATCGTTGAGAAGTAAAAACAAAAGCTAATTTTGTCAAAAATGAATTTATTTTTGTTTTGTTTAAGATATTATCGCAACATTCTTCTTTTCCTGTTATGTACCTTTACCATATTCTATAATCCATCCATCGCGTTTGGATGGTACACCCTTCTATGACTTAACTAGTAAGATATATATATATATATATATATATATATATATATATATATATATATATAACAACGCATATACATACGACTAATATAAACACATTTCTAATAGACTGCATGAGGTATACAGACTTACACTCAAAGTATACACAATAAATAACATCTATTACAATATTATCTATTTTTAATACATTATCAGTATATATATATATATATATATATATATATATAGTTATCTACACACACGTGTTTTATCGTCTCCAACTCATCAGTGCGACTAGACTATTCATTATAGATAGACAGAGAGAGAATGAGAAAGAGAAGGAGAGAGGGAATGGGATAGATAGATAGAGAGAGAGAGAGAGAGAGAGACACACACACACACAGAAAGAGAGAGATAAATATATATATTTATATACAACCAGACATTCAGGTTGATCTCGGAATGGATTAGGGAGCCTGTTACGTATTCGTTTCTGCCACAAATCGAAATAAAATTAACATATGATAAATAATTGATAGCTATTTCAATTCATATGTAAACAAATTAAATAAAACGTAATAGTGTTGCTTGTGTATATCTGACGTAAACGCCGATTCGCATGGCATCACTGTAAAAAAAACAAACTTGTACCAAAGTTATGCTAAAATTGTATTACTCGTAGACTTTTTCTCGAAAAAGGCTTTTTAATCATGGCATAGGGATTTGTTTCTAATTGTATCCCCATACATCAAGTATATAGGTCGTTTAAAATTAATCTCATGTTAAATATGAATATCTTCTACTTGAATATATAGGTTATTTTCCTAATTATCACTTTCCTAATGTATTCAAGTCCAAATTCAACAGTGATTTGAAATATATTTAACTCATACAATTACAATTTATATTTTCATTCGCATCTTAATAGCACAATTTATACTTATATGGTATCGGAATGAAGTCTGTTGTTAGACGACTGTGTAGTTATTAAACTTGAGAGGAAATCGATGTATACCTATATCGCGCACGTCTTTGGAGAATACTCAAATATAACTATGTATGTATATCTACATGGTATATGTCGTGTGCATGCATATGAATATATACATACGCTATTATATACATACATATATAGGTACATTCTCATGAATGTACGTATATATATATATATATATATATATATATATATATATGTCTATACACATAGATTTATCAAAACGTCACAAGCAGATGATCAATAAAAGAAATTGCCATAAAACGTATATCATATTTTAGGAAATATGATATAACTAGTCACGCTTCCTTACTAAACATTATGCGCGCACATGTTTATATAGATGTATTTATATATATATAAATATACATATGTTACAAGGAAAACATTGACTGACTACATAATATAAAAATACACGCACCACATATATACACATAAATGTATATATATATATATACTTATATGCAGACAGCTGTTTTGTAGTTTCACAATTCATCAGTGTGGCTAGACGTATCAAGAGTATAAACTCAGAGATTTGAAACAGGGATGTCAAATTTCTTATGTGATCAGGGCCCACTACTGAGAATAGCGAAAACTATATCTGTTAAAGTAATTTTCGTTTATTTACAATTTTATGATACTGGTAACCTAGAGAACTCAATTCTTGAAAAGTATTGTATTACATTACACTAACTGGACACCAATGTTTCCGTTACAGAACACACACACACGTATATATATATATATATATATATATATATATATATATATATATATATATATAAGAACGGAATTCGTGTCCCGCTGTTTCCCAGGAAAAGAGATTCTATATTACGCTACGTTTTCGTTAATGGTTGTTACATTTCAGTTGGATAATAATTGAGGTTAACGTTACGCCGACCCAAAGAAGAGAAAATATAAATTCCTGAATAATATCACTACAAAATCTTATCCCTCAAAAGAAGCTCAAATAAAATAAAATTATAAGCGCACACTCATAGTGGAAGGTAATCGATACGTTACGTATTGTTGTAAGTATATACAACTGTAAGCGACAGTATGTAGTCCATATTTGATGTCTAAATTATGATTCACAAGATACCATGATTACCATAATCCAGTATTGTTTATTGGTAAATATAAACTGTATGCTGATATCCGTACAGTCATGGCGTTTGGCAGTTATGATATTCCGTGTGTCTGTGAGAAGGACATCAAGATCAATCTAAGTAGACGGAATTTTTATTTGAAAAAATGTTGAAAGTTATATAAGTTATATAACATTTTGTGTTTTTGTTTTGTGGACTTTTAAACGTGTAATGTTTACGTGTTTAATTAAAGAGGAATGTAAGTTCGTCGATTCCACTGTGGGTATTTATATATGAGTAAGTGATAATGTGCGATTTAAAAAATACGAAATCTCTAGTTCTCTAGTATTCTAAGCTAATATAAGAATCGTAAAACAGTATTTGTGTTTTGTAAAAGTGTAAACTTTCAAATGTTAAATGAACAAATATATTTATAACAGGTTGGTAAAATACTCATGCTTCAATATTTGAAAGCACGAGAAAATCCTCGAGGTCTTATGAGCGAAATAAATCCTTATTCTTGTAATAATTATAGGTTTTAAAGCGTGTAATTGAGGTATGGATTTATTTAATATATTATGTTATTAAATAAATAAATTACGACTAATAAACAAATTATAAGCCTTGATGCAAGAAAATATACATTATTGTTACGTAGTTGAGCATTTGTATGGATTACAAGTGGTTGTTTAGTCTACGAAATATTTGAACGCAGTGATTCGATTAGTGGTTAGATGACTCACAACTGATAGAGGGGTACCTTCTCCAACTATCCCTATGAAATTATTAATTTACACAAAAACCCACGTTCGAATTAAATATTTACACTATCGATTGAAAGGAAACATATTTTAAAACTAGAACACAAAAAAGTGTATGCACTAGCTTACATATTATTATTTTTAATATTTAGCCTATGTTTATTAACCTCTGCTTGTGAATCAAACAGAGGGGCCACTTCGATTTGCTTTCTATATAAAATACTTGTGTTGAAAGAAAAACAAACACCTCATAAGGATTACGTTTTCATAATAATCTCTAATGATCTATCGATTTTCTCCATTCTTAGAAATGAAAAACAGACAGAAATTCCCAAGTTTTTAAAATGTTAATTTATCATCAGTTATGAACAAATAAACGAACTAATCCTTTATTCCTTTCATAAATATGTGTTATATAACGTGTATTTGATCATCAATTTAAAAGTTATGATGTTATTCAATTAAGAAATTACGAATACAAAATATGCTGTGCTTGGTTCAAGTCAAATCAAAAAGCCGTATTATTAGATAGAGTACATGATTATTACATATGTGAGCTTCCGTAGAGTTTACAAGCGGTGAAACTACAATTATTCATCCTACAAAATAGTAAATCCCGGGGGTTCGTGAGAGCACTTGTTACTGACAGATATTTTTCTTCCTAGTAACTACATGAAATTACTAATCCGAACGAAATCTCATGGTTTGATTTAATATCAAAACCACCGATAGCATTATAGTAACGTGGTTCAGTAACAATTGTGGTCGTAGAACTTTAAAAGAAGAACGGATAAGTAATAGAATAATATATCGTAGGCAGAATTACATTTCCTGGGGACAGCGTTCCACATCTTGCTGTTTGCTATTTGACACCATTTCAATGGTTGCCAAACCCTGAATACATTTAACACGGATCTGTTGTCTGTCCCGTTTAACACACCTATGGAACATTGCGCGTATCATCTAAATTTACAATTATATTTATATTTAAAACATTAAATATTAGGCCAGTGTACGTAGATCTATTATATGATATACACAGCTACATTTCTTTCCTAATTTGTCACTATTTATAAAGGCTAAACCCAGTGGAGGATGAGAGTAAATAAGATGGAATGATTGTCAGTTGAAAGATGAAGAAAATTATGGGAGGATATAGAACGACTGATGTGATGATTAAGTTGAAATACTTTTGAGGACATTCATAAGATTGAGTATTGATATTGGATTTGTAGACGAGTATGTTGCAAGCTGCAGGGAAGCAGT
>OY744515.1:216738177-216758177 GCA_963556195.1 Sepiola atlantica | reverse complement strand
CTCGAGAGTTTGCTAGTCTAACCGCACTGTAGAGCTGTGATACAGCGAAACAGTCTGTATTTGGGTGATTAAGTATATATATATATATATATATATATATATATATATATATATATATATTAGATATTGCGTTGAAGTTTTGTTCATAGGAGTTGATCCAGTGAATCTTTAATGTGTTTATATAATAGTGCTCGAAGATAAATAGAGCTGTATATTAATGGGGTATGATATTTTTTTCTTGATATAACTGAAATATGGCTGCAAATATGTAAACAAATGTTTATATCAATAAAAAAATGTATACACAAATATATATGTATGTTAGTGTGTAAACTTTATCAAGTCTAAGTTATTTCTACTAATAAAGCAAATACGATGTTCCTCTTTTTAAGTAATACACATATTGATCGATACTATCCGTATTTTTTACTTTTTCATCTTGAAAGACCGAGATATTGCAATTACCAAAATAGTAAAAGATAAGAAATACTTAAGAATAAAGCGTTTATATTGCAACAATAGATTTTAAAAAAAATGTATTCTTTAATCAAATCATTTAAATGCATGTAAGTGTCAGACCCTACAATCTCACAAATATAGAGTCCTTCTTCCGTATACAAAATACAAAAACACCTTATCCTGAGGAATGTTCATGATAATATATAATCACACTGACTTCATTTCGGTGTTAACAAATTGATAATGCGTGTCCATACGTGTAAACGTACTCCGACTTGCGTTAAACAAATAAAAACTGTTCTTAGTCACAACTTCGTACACTCGTCTCGTTTCGTTTTCTTTTCATATCATAAATGTGTTTGGTAAACATTCGTTGATATTGGAATAATAGTCGAAAGTATTATTGTCCTGAGTTCTTTTTGGGTGTTTTTTTTGCTTTTACCTTAAATTACTTGACTGATATATGTGTGTGTGCGTGTTACTTGTCCCGTGTGGCGACCGGTTTCTTGGGCGATAGTTAAACAATTCGTCCCACAGCGGATCGGGAAGGACTCGTCGGTGATACCTTCTTAGGCTGTAACATTGTAGTGGCTGTTTCACTAGAGAGTCCGCGGCTTCGTCGACACAGACACTCGATTCCACATGTCGTAGTCGCCGCACACCAGATAAGAAAGGTGTAGTCTTAGTTGTAGCAGCACCAACGCAGGCAAAACTGCAGTACAAATAGCAACAGTCGACGTAATACAAGGGCATACGATAGTTGTGTGTGTGTTTTGTAACACTAAGGGTTGTTTTCTGTTTTGATATAAGAGAACAATTGTACGATTTTCATAATCTTAGCTTTTTTACAGCGAGTTTGTTACTTTTAAAGAAAAACAGGATATGCTTTTTATTTTCATGGCATCTCTCACTGTATGTCTCTTGTGAACTCGTATATATATATACTCGTTTTGATTTATTCCTCAAGTAGATGTTTACCTGCTTCCCAACGATGGCAATATACACCACAGTATCCGTTTAAAGTTATGGGGGAGGGGCATAAACACACATGAATTTGAGACAAATATACATTTGATTTACTTATCGTTTTATTAGGTGTTTCATGCTATGAGCATTATGAGAAATTTACCCCAAAACTCACATATTTATCTAATGGAGAATGTGTTGCTCTGGCAAAGCCGTTTCGTGAGCTGCGTTTAATTTAATCAATTGTCAGTGACAGCTGTCTGTCAGTCATTTAAGCAAAGCCAAAAAATTACGTAGGACAATATCTATTAAACACACAGAGGGAAGAGAGATAGATAGATAGATAGATAGATAGATAGATAGATAGATAGATAGATAGATAGATAGATACATACATACATACATACATACATACATACATAGAAAGTTTAACTCTCTTCTCGCCTAGTTAGTATAAATGAAAATGTGTAGCTGTTATTTTAAAATGAATTAGTTTTGTGTTTTTAAATTTCGCAAAGTAAGCTAATATCACTATGTAGTTAGATCATTCTACCGGATGCAGCCATCTACTTATACAAGAGTCAGACACGCCCATAGATGAACTATTGCTACCACACCAGGGGAGGTGTCGGTCAAAATACACTTAGTTGCTTGAGGAGAGTTGAACATCCACTCCGTAATTTAATGAGGTATGAGCTCTTCTGTTGTTTACAACTCTTTTATTATAAAAAAAAAAAAACGTCGTTGATAGCTTCGTTCTTGGTTATCGTTATTTTCATGCAATTGGCTGATTCAGTCTTTTGTGCTTCCCCTCGAAGACATTCACATCAAGAACTCGTCTCTTTACTACAACGAGAAAATACTTTGTATCCTATCTCCCTCCCACATGAGCCTTGCGCCAGACAACATTTTCTATTGACAGAGCTTCTCTACAAAGGAATCTCCGTCTGTGGAACACAGTATCTCGGGACTGCCCCCTTTCTTACTTGTCATAAACAGCCCCAAACGTAATAAAATAATTATATTATATTTTATTAGGAATCAATACAAAGATATAACATTTGACGCTCGCAATTTAATTCAACGAACATCCAGTACACACACATTATGATAAACTTATTTATTTAATTCATATACATACAATATAGCGGCAGTATGATGACCACATTTATTTAACTCATATCAATACAGTACGATAACGATACGATAAACTATGTACTTAATTCACATAAATATAGTACAGTGACAATAACGTGAACTTATTCATTTAATTCACATAAATACAATAAAGTAACAGTATGCTAAACGATCTCCGTACTTAACATATACAGTAACACTTCAATAAACTATGTATTTAATTCAAATAAATACCCTACAGTGAGAGTATAGTTAATTGTCTGTTTAATTCACATGCATATAGTACAGTAACTATATGGTGCATTTATTTACTGAATTTGCAATAAACACAATAAAATATTATAATTCTTTCTAAAACTTAGTTCACGCCAAACAAGGCATGTTATCACAGTAGACGAAAAGGGCTACGTAGAATTAGGGTGAAAGGTCAGGGGTCATCCTAAATTTATAGTTGTGTAACGAGAT
The DNA here is from genome assembly GCA_963556195.1 of Sepiola atlantica. NCBI lineage: Eukaryota > Metazoa > Mollusca > Cephalopoda > Sepiida > Sepiolidae > Sepiola > Sepiola atlantica. The sequence continues at coordinate 216,755,150 of OY744515.1, read as the reverse complement.
GTTTGTTCACATTAGTTTTACATTTCTGCATGTCGGTACAGTCAAGGAAACAAAGAGAAAGGGAGGGCGTTCTAAAGGCCGGCAGCACGAAGAAAATAAGTTATTAAAGTAGAAGGCTCTCCGGCATCTGGGGACCTCCACAGTAGATGGGTGGGATTTAACCGATTGTCTAGTTGGTCGAATGTATTTAGGTCGAAAGGGGGCACCAGAGCAGCGTGTTCATAGGGGCACATTCCATTGAAGCACTTGCAAAAAACACACGGATGCAACGTTGTGGCGATGGGACAGGGGCTGGAGGTTGGTGGATAGTCAGGGGCCTATTAGATTAGAGAATCTTTTTCGGACCTTGTCTGAGAATGAGAGACTGGTGGATGGTGGGCCATGCCAGATGTGACAACCATATTCTCTGCATAAGCAGATGGTTGCTTTGTAAAGAAATAGGATACTGTCAAGTTTTCCAGCACGGTAGAAAAATCCCACTTTCTTTGCAACAGCCTTGGCAATGTCTTCTATGTATTTGACCGAATTTATGTTACCTGTGAATGTTAGGCCGATGAGATGGAACGGTGGACTCTCAGGTAGTGTGCTATTTGCCATGCTAATCGGTGGTTTAAAATATGTATATGCTTCCCATAAGTGTCTCGCATTAACAATATGATATCCCTATTTATTTCATTGAGATAAATACCGTAAATTTACCCTATGGTACAATTCTTAAATGTACATTAATAGGGAACAGAAAGAGTGCGATAAACCTGTTATTTCACATACATCCAGTACAGTAAACATATATTTAGTTAATTCACATAGTTACAGTAGAGTAAGCGTGGTATAAATTCATTTATTTAATTCACATAAATAGAGATCAGTAACAATATTATAAACGTGTTAGCTTACTTATTACTTAGTTAAACTTGTTAACTTACTTATTTATATAAACTTGTTAGCTTAATTTCCATAAATTAAATATAGTGCCAGTAAGACAAAGTGTATTTGTTTATTTCACATATATACAGTATACTGTTAGTATGATAAATTTATTTATTTAATTCACATATATACAGTACAGTAAGAGTATCATCAATGTATTATTTAATATATTAATACAGTACAGTAGATACACTTTTTAATTCACAAAAGAAATAGTCAAGTGACAGTATGATTGGCTAGTTTGTTAGCAGACGCAGATTAGCATAAAGGTATGATAAACTATTTATTTAATTCACAAACATATAGTACAGTAACTGTATGAAAAACTTACATTTTTATGTTGTGTTAAGTTGCTGATCGAAACAAATGCATTTTTAAGTTTGTTAATTATAAAAACAAGTTTACTAATTGTAATATTTATTCTGGATTATTATTCTCATCGTGCTAGTTACTCTCAACACGTTTCGACCGATGTAACCTCCAACATTTTCACTTGCATCGTAGGCCCGTGGTGTAACGCTTAAAGGCGTTGGTTATCATTCAGTTCAAAGTGACAGTTTTCTGGAGGTTGAATGTTCAATTATTACTAAAGGCGATAATAACAACATATAACTTACAAATATTACTACCTTTTCATGGTTGACTGAACGAGAACAATCTACACCGTGGGTTAAACAGAAGGTTCAGTGCTAAATTTTTTAAAAGTTCGAGTTCGACATAGAATTAAAGTTCGAAAAGATTCATCAAAAGAAGGTTGGAGGTTACATCGGTCGAATGCAGTGGAAATAACAACCAAGATAAAAATAGTGGTCCGAATAATACCAATAATACAAATTATAAATTCTCATATTAGAAAGTCCGAAAAATTATTATTAAATATATGTGAACCGGATTAAATCAGGAAACAGTTTAGACCCCAAGAAATATGCAGAACCCGCGGGACTAACTACATACGGAGTATGAGTTTTTTTGTATATCTCTATTATCTACGGCGGAAAGGTAATACACAAGATATAGGAAAGTGGGATTTGAAAAGCTAATGCCTCAGAAGGGGAGCATTCTGGCTGAAGAACAATTTCCTGGCAACCCCGTCGGCATCTCCCGGTAGGAGCGCCCCTAGCGATGATGAATAAGCTAACTCCTTCTCAAAGGGCGAGTAGGTAAATCCTTGGGAAGTGGACCTCGTAGAACTAGACAAAACCATACCCCACACCGACAAAAAAAACAAGCCATCCTAAAAAATGGGCTAGACTTTGCCGGTCTGCTTTCAGTATGAACGAGCCCGCGGGTTTCAAAGGGTATAACAATTAAAAACAATAAGGATGCGTTTAATTGAAAAGTTTTGTTTTTTTAATTCGATTTTAGAAAAGAAAATGCCGAATTTGGTGAATGTTTTAGCGTCAATTTATGAAGGACTCAAAGTTGGCCAATTCTACATAAATATTCAGACAAAATGTTGTTAAAGATTCCATCCAATAGTTCTCGAAAATTACCACTTAATTTTGATTTTTTTAAATTTATTTTACTTCAGTTAACCTCAAACAAGACACGCTACCACTGAGACCTAATAGGCTACTATGAATTAGAGAACTAGATTAATAAGGGTATCCAAAGATGTGTATTCACAATACATTTAAATATACAGCAGAAATTCGTCATTAGAAAAGTTAATTTTTATTTATGTTCATGTGGGAAAAGTTCAGCTCCATAAAATGGGGAAAACTGTATTAGAACAAAAATAAAATAAAACTATCTCAGTGTAGAAGGGTTTCTCCTTTACTGAGCGAAGACAAAAAAATTAAGTGTAGGATCAGAACATATACCACACTTTGATCTTACCGAAAAATACAAAAGTTGAACAAAATAGAAAATTTGAAACAAGTCTACAATTATACAATTGAAATCGAAAATATCTATTCAACGATAGGTTATGAAACATTTTCTTATTTCATCGATTAATATTTAAAGTGCCGTTTATTTGAGTTTTATGTTTTTTGGCATACACTCTGACTATCATATCAATTCAACCGATAGAAAGATTATGCTTGCACAGATATTAACACAATTCATACAGTATGCCCTCATATATGTCGTTGTTAAATGCCGACTGTTGCGCAGCTGGACAAGTATTTCTGATACGACTACCCGCCGGAAAAGTATTCCTGTTTGTTTAGTGGAAATCGTTCCAGACAAAGCATTAAACCATTTGATGTAAGGAGCTAAAAAGAACAAACTATGATTAACGCAAAGACAATAACTGCATATTATCATTAGTATTGAAAGTACAAAAGCTATAGGTAGGAGGAAAACAGCAGAAGCAGATTTCCACAAGCCTGCAATTCTTGAAAAGACGGTACTGGGATAGGAAACTGTATTACAATGAGATATCAAAACAGCGAATTGATGGAAACATCTTGACCAACAAGTCAAACGAGCTGGAAAAAAATAAGCAGGGAATAGATTACACAATTCCGAAGAACACATGGCATGTTAGTACTTATAGAAGAAACATCACGTCTCTGAGAGAGATAGAGTGTAGAGAAAAAAAGTGGGGCCAATCAAATTAATCATACGTTTCTGTACCTTATCAAAACCCCTCAAATTAGACAGATTCACAAGGCCAAATATGAGAAAAGTAGTTCATACATGGTCTGATAGTAGATTTTCTGAGATAGAAAATAGACTCAGGTGTGAGATAGTGTTTAGAGCGATAGACATAACCGCAGAACCGGCATTACAAGAACCCTAAAGAGCATTGGATCTAATGCATGAACCCCAAGAAAGATTTGATGAGAGAGAAATACCAATAAGTTTCCCAAGAACAGAGCCATCTATGAGAATGACAGACACAAGCTTAGTCTTAAGAGGATTAAATGAAACAAGCTATTTCGTACCCCAATCCAGAACTGAACCCAGGTCAACTCTTGATCAGTCTAATATTTCAACTGATCAGAGGGAGATGGGACAGAAACAACACCAGAGAAGAGCGTGGTATCATCAGCATAGATATTAGTCCTACATGTTTATATTACGCTCGTCTCTTCTGGAGAAATACACTGGCTTCTCGGTATTGGAGCTTCTGGTCGCAGTGTATGAGCGAGCGTCATGATGCATGAATTTCGTGAATGTTTCACTGTGAATTGATGGATAAATCAAGGCAAGGCATTGCTTCATAAATATTCAGATAACATTTTGTTGAAAATTTGATTCAAAAAGGTACCCATTCATTTTAATTTTTATCATAGTTTTCCTTTGATTCACCTAAAGAAGTCACACTGTCGCTGAAAAGTTATTGACTACTGTAAATTAGAGGGCCATACTAATAAGGGTTTCCTATTTGGGGAGCTGTTCAGCGAAATGCGTGCTCACAATAATATTTAAATCTCTGCATTTTGGTATGATCAAAGAAAACAGGGAACAGAAAGAAAATTTAAAACGCAAACAATTCAAGAATGAAGCTATCCAACATCTAAGGGGCGCTACAGCGAAGGAGTGTGATGTTGCTGTTTGTTGGATTTGTCGATATCTGGGGACCTCTGCATTCCAGAGAGTTCGATTCTTTTTGCTTGTCATGTTTTTGGGGGGTATTTACGTTGAAGAGGCACAAGTGCAGCAAGTTTGTCGGAGCACATTCTGTTTTCTGTTGACGTACTTCTAAAATAAGCACAGAGATGAAATATTGCGGCGATGAGCCATAGGCTGGTGCTTGATTCACAACGTTAGACCTATTAGGTTAAATAGTCTTCTTTTCTTCTCTCAAAGGGGAAGAGACTAGTGGCGTGTGAACCAACAAAGTTATGGCAACAAAATTCCATGCATGGGCGAATTGTGGCTTTGTAGATATATACCTTTATTACTGACTTCATCTGATTACATCTTCAATTCTCTGACGTATTACTGTTCATAATCGAATCTAGCATTCAGTTTTAAAATGTTATTACTCTATTAGCAACATCACTGATTTTTTTAATCCATCTACTTTTTTTGAATCTGCCTAGAAATAAACTGTTTCTATTGGGATGAAATATAAAAAAAAAGGTCTACCATAGTTATAAAAGCGACTAGTGATTTTGACGTGTTCAATGAAAGTTCCTTTGCAAAGATGTTGGTCAGTATGACATGGTCTTTGTTACAGCCACACTTAAAGACCATTACAGTTTGAGGGAACTTTGTCTTCATGACTCGCGAAAATTTGTGCCGACTGTAGGCTCGCTATCTGTGGTTTTGCTCATTATTAAACTGGTTCTGAGAAGAAAACACGGTATCCCAGGTTCAAGTGGGTGTTTGTCATTGTTAAACAGTACCTTGGTTTTCGTAAGGCTGTTCGCATGGTAATTGCTTACGAGTATTTATTCACTCCTCTCCAGGAGTTAGACACAAGGCCAGTTTTTATCTTACTCCCAAAAGTAAGATGTGACCCAAGGTCGGGTCGGAAAAGTGGAGTTTGAAAAGCCAGCGCTCGAGAGGTGAGCACTCTGGCCATTAAAAATTGCCTGGGCAGCCCCGTGGGTATTCTCCGGTAGGGGCGCTTCAGGCAGTAAGCAATAAACTTACTCCTCCCCAAAGAGGGGAGGCGAAGCCTTGGGGGGGACCTCCTAGAACTGCACAGGACAGACGCATCGACCGGCGTAAATCAAGCCCCGAAAGCCAAGACAATACCAGTCTATGCGGTGCAGTATCCATCGGAACAGAGTTTGCCCTTGCGACTCTTGTATCAAGAGTAGCGAAGATCATTGCCCAGCGTTCTCTTCATAGTCGACACTCCGATGCCAATCTCTCGTGAACGTCGCCATTGCTTGTCCTTTATCTTCACATTTTTCCAGTTACTCGACGAATTTCGTTGTACGCATATAGTCAATACGTTTGTTATGATTCTTCCTGCTAGCTACTGATTCTAAATCTTCGTCGCTATTCTCCAGCTCACATATCACAACTTTCCTCTCATCCAAACAGCACGGAGCTGCAGTTTTCCAATATTTTAATGTGCTACGACTCATGATGCAAGTAACTAGGGCCTCTAGCTCTCAAATCCAACAATAGTAAATAGAAACAGCTATATTTTCGCCTTTGTGCTTTAAATATATCTTAAATAAAAATATTATCAAAGATGTCCTGAACACGAAGTATCATAAGCCTTTGGTCATTCCTTGTTAAATTATACCTCTTATATAAATTTTGAAATTCACTTTGAGTTCGCATCATCTGTTTACCATAACATTATCGCTGATACTGGCCGTTATCTTTCTCTATACTCTAAGTGGCAATACACTTACTAAGTATCCCAGTACTTTTGTGTCATTCAAGTCGAGGTCTGGATGGTGATTTCCTATCCCCGGTCTCTCCATCCACTGATACTTCACCGCCATTTTCTATAGCACCAACTGATACCATCGCGTTTTATTATCGAGGGTATATGTGTTTTTGAAATGAATACCTACCCTGGCAGTTTTAGTTCCCTTGGTTTTCTGTAATGTTCTTTCTATCTGCCTCGTTTTTATTTCGAATAATTATCTTATTTCAGTTTACTATTGGTCAGTAGGTTTCACATGGTTATGCCGGGTGGCGTCCGCATTCGAAGATTTTCTTAATATTTGATCTAATTTCATCAGTAGCGGCTTAAGACAGTGTTTACCCTCCCTTTGATGACACTTTCTCCTGTGCTATTTTTGAGAAGCTGCGGAACCATTCCAAGTGATCCTATTATCATTGGTATTACAGTGCTTCTCTTTGCGTTCCATATTCACTTCAGTTCTCTCGAAAGCTCATGTTTTTTCTTAGTTTTATGCTTCCTTTTTTTCAATCTTAGATCAGGTGGCATTGCAAAATCAACTATTTGGTAGTTTTTCCCTTTCCTGTTGACTTATCATATCCCGTGTTTTTGCTGGATGAGTTTGCTAGTTTTCATTTCCATGTCGCAAAGAATATTATGCTTTTAATTTGTTAATGCTGTCTCTCATTTCGGCTTGTTTCTTTTATGTGTATGTTAATGTCGATTGTACAGTTGTGAAAATGCAGTAGACTGCATTTTCTTTAGGAATGTATATGAATAGCAGACGTTGCAAATCCCAGATGCTCAGACGTGAGTTGGGGGCACGGAAGAACGTGAAAATGCCTTTGGTTTAATTTTAGGCCACCCCAGAGAAATCCATGCTGGGATTCTTACGGATTGTCGCCATGGTAACTCTGTATGACAGTTATCTTAGGTTAAGATATGTGACAAAGTGCGTCGGTGGCCAACCGATGACCAGTTAAAAAAGACCGGGTCAACACAAAGAGGGAGGCTGGAAGGGGCAGAGCTGACCCACCAGGAATGACAGGCGGTTTGGAGGTTTTCTGGGATAGATACGAACAGTTTGAAGCTGGGCACTGCCCGGGGAAGATGGCCCATCTGGGTATGCTAGCCAAAGGACTGTAAGGGGTTGTTTCAACGTCGCCGGGATATAGAGCTCTCATTTTGCAACTCTGCCATTCCACTTAGAGACACGGGTATCTTGTGTAACATTAAACAAATAAATGTGCTACTTGTTCATCAATTGGAATAATGGATTTACTTAGCATGAGAATATTTTTTAAACCCTCAGACGAGATCAAACAACATCATTTGACCCGCACAACCTGTGGGATAATTACGACCGAGTGCAGTGAGCGCACGAACGAACAACGCGCATACGCATATGCACACACAGTTCCGAATCGATAAGCTTTCTTGATCGAGTTATGTCTTTTTTATATTCAATCAGATTAGTTTCTGCATGTACTTATTATGAGCTTTATCGTTTTGTCTTTTTCTCCAGTCGATATTTACTAATTACCCAGGTCTTGTCTATGTTGGTTTCATTTTGTCTGTTCCGATCGCATTGTATTTTTTCAGGTCTTCAGCAACAATTCCGTTTTCACTACACAACTTTCTTTCGTATCAATGTCCATGTTTTCCTGAGCTATCTGTGGTCAGTTTTATAAATGCTCTATGTAGCTTCTGGGGCCATTTTATTTTTCAATGTTTCTCCCTATTTTGCTGCTCTCCATATTGCTCACTTCGGTGCTGCTTTTAGGGCGGTAAGCAGCCAACCTGTATTCTGTGTCATGTATTTTCATAGTCCCCGGAGACTTTAATATTTACCATTCTTTAAATAACATAGAATTGTACACTATCATCCTTCGGGAGCAATGGTTATAAGTTCCCTAGTGATTTTACAAAAGTGCCACTTTGTGTAGCTTATAAAGGGTCAAGAGTATGCTACTGGGAATAGTGGCTAAGTATGCCCTTCTTTTTAGTTGTTGTTTAAGATATCATTAGGTAGGTATTGCGTTGATCAAGTGACCTGATAGCGTTTAAATTGGGCATGTTTAGCCCTTCCGGTGTTACAAGTTTTTCATTCTTAATTTCAAGAAGCGTAAATCTTTTCCATTTAGAATTCCACTTCTATGTCCTTGTTAGATATTCTGATTTGGTTTATTCGTGTTTCTAGTTTGTTTTATTTTTGTGTTTATGTAAAAAGCTTAAGATATACATAGGATTATTTAATTGTTTCTTTATGCCTGCAAATGGATAAACACCATTGCACCCGCTGAGTATGTTGGTGAGTGGCATCATGGATTATCACTATTATTATTATTATTATTATTAATACTAATAATACTAATACTACTACTAATAATATAATATTACTACGAATAATAATGATAATACTACTACTACTACTACTACTACTACTAATAATAATAATAATGATAATGATAATAACAATAATAATACTTTATTTTAAATTGTGCTGTTCATAATTTCGAACTTAAAGCTTCTAACATTGCCCGAAATTCGCAAATTGACGAGAATGAATTAAAGTTACGTATTTTAAGAATAATATTTATATTGAAGCGATTCACTCTCAAAATGGTTGCCAAAATTAATCAACTAGTTTTGTATGTCTTTCTAAACGATTACAGGATGAATACATCCATCACATTAAGTTTTTTTTCGGATTTTGGCAGATTTATTTGTAATAAACACTGTTTCATTTTATTGTTTTTTCTTATAAATGAAAACCTCACTTCCCCTTACTGTTGTTATTTATAAAAAATACAACTTCGGAATCCTACCGATTATGTGTAATACTTTCCTACGTGTAGTCGTAGTAATAGATTAATATTTTAGTAGTAGTAGTAGTTATTGATATACTTAATGTATACTTTAGTATAATGTTCTAAAAGGATTTTAAAATAGTTATTTAGAACGATTAAACTTATTACTATACTATCACGCATTCTGAATTTACTCAGGACGGCAAACGAATAAATATATTGTCCTCGATTTATCGAAAGTAAAGACAACGTTTATATAATATTTACGTAAACAACGTTCAAAATAAATAAACTTGAGACAATGAAAATACATAATAGCAGAGAGTATTAATCGCTTTATACATTACTAGCAGAGCTACACCGCGTTGCCGGAGCAATACATACATAGAAGTTAAACAACGTGTGTAATATAATTGTATTTAAACCTCTCTCTCTCTCTCGCTCGCCGTCTCGTTATCTTTCTCATTTTCCCTCTCTTCCATGTTGCTGTCCATCTCCATAACCCTCTCTTTCATCTCCTCCTAATTTAGGCGTCTCTTGTTTTAATGTGGTTGAAAATCATAATAATGTAATTCATTTAATGGAGCTATTCATTTGAAATGTAATACTGTAATCTTACCTTTATTGCTCCTGTAAAAGACCGAGTAGAACTAAACTCAATGAAATTATTGAGGCCTGGTAAATCCGATATCTTCACTCGCTTTCACAATATGAAGATACATCATATTGATAATAAAAATAGTCCAAAGAGATTTACATGTAATTCTGTAATTTACATTTATTTCTCTCGGAACATTCCAAGTAGAACAAAAGGTTATGTTATTCCCCACCGCTTACACCATATGTGATGTTAATAATGATGATTTTATTGCTCTTGGACAACACCAAGTAGAAGAAAAGTTGCTGTTAATCCCCAGACTGACTTACGAAATATAATACTGTAATGTGAGTAAGGATCCCTTCACACTACTGCCAGAAGTACGATTAAAATCAAAGTATGAAGAGAAATGATGCTGATAATAGCTATTTAATTATTGTTAATAATTTTCACCTTCGCATTCGTACTGTTCCAATATAACCGAATCTTGGATAGAACCATTGTAAGATCTACCAAGAATATTAAAACATTAAATAAATTATTTTCTTCATTCTTTCTTGCTTTCTGAAAAGCAAGACATAACTGTACAACAATTTTATATAACCCACTCTGCGAGGGCCGTGTCTGAATGTTGTTTTAGTGTCATATTTTTAAGCTATTAGACTTGTGAACACGAAGTGTTATTGGTATGATCGGTAAGACTATGTTTACTGTATATATATACATTATATATATATTCGATGTTATGTAAAAGCTAGACTCGTTAAATTTATTTTAAATAAATCTTGCCGAATACATCCTGAATCAGCACTCACTTAAAGAACGTAGTGGCTTTTACAATGCATTTTTTAATTCGCAAACTAATAGAAAACGATCAAAACATAAATTTAGATCCAGGCTAGATATTTGTACAACATATTCACGACAAAACGTGGGACATACCATCTGTAAAAAGACGAACCACATATTTCGCATTTTAAAGTATATGGTGTTATTAGAAAAAGCACTCATACACCATTCTTTTCACACTATAAGCACACTACTTATTTCAAATTTAAACGTTTTTTTATTCAAATCAGTCAGTAATTTCATGTATTTTTCTCTTTATAATTTATATTATTCATAATATTTAACTTCAAAAAGAATATACAGTTATAAGGGGGAAATAATTGGTGTGTCTGAAAATGTATACATAGTTGCATTGGTTAAAATATTAAATGCAATATACTATTTCATATGAATAGTGGATGCTTTTTTACAGTAGAACTCACTCTAAAAAGGGCATCGGCAATTTCCGGATATTTGAGTTAAACGCCGCACAGTGCCGAATGGAAAAATCCGTTGGCTAACCTACGTCCAAGAACCACACAAACGAGGTTGTATTTACAAGCGGGACAAAACATAAGACATTTTGCATGAAATAAATATTTATTTTTTTAACAAAAAAATAACAGTGATTAAGTATTTAAATTAAAGTTATTTTTTCTTATTATTATAACTAAACATTTGTAAAGAAGGAAACACCTTCTAATTATCTCCCTCCCACAAGGTAAGATGTGACACAAGGTCGGAAAGTGGGAAAGAACCAGCGCTCGAGAATTTGCGCACTCTGGCTGTTTAAAAAGTTTAGATGTCGTCTGCTTATTCATCTCACTTCGGGACTTTCCGGGGTTAAACGTAAACCCCAGAAAGTACCGACGCCGAAACACTTTTACCGCGGGTCCCTATCTACCAAAGCACCCAATATTGTGTTCTTTAATTCCTATGTTTATGTGTAATAAAGAAAATTATAAGGTGTGTTTCAATTCCCAGCGTTGCCCGTGTATTTGACAAATATATCTATTTTTGTAGTTTTCCTTAATTTCAGCATTAAAAGTATACAATGAAATTTGTATTAATTGTTTTTATTATTTTTCTGTCTCTATTGAAACGTAGTTTAAGTAAAAAAATATTTTGTTTTGATTAACACCTACCCCCATTTAAAACATAATACACAACAGCATAGTTTATAAAAAGGAACGAACCACATATGGACGTAAAATATATATGATCAAATAGAATGGAAAAGGGAAGACTTCAAACCTTAGAATAAATGTCAATGCCTCGCCCCACTGTTACGAAGGATTTATCAAGAGTGATGAAGTCTAAAGAGTGGCAACATACAAAAAGAGGAAAATAAACATTTTTGACTTGCACCTATACATATCTATATATAATTATACATGTGTGTATATATATATATATATATATATATATATATATATATATAGATATATATAGATATATGATGATTAACACTTCTTTACTTAAGAGCATCCCTACACAAGTTGTAATGCCCGATTGTGGTCGAATATATTGTTAAGCAGGCCGGTTTATTTTTACTGGTTTTCATCACCGTGAGTCTTGTAGGAATGTATGTACATCTAAGATGGTCATGCTATGCGTTAGTACGAGTGGAAGAGCACACTCTCCTTTTATCAAGCATGGTTTCAGTGACAAGCCAAAGATAGATAACTGAATGACGATGTAGACCGCAGGTTTTACATAGGAGATTCCGTCTCCTAGATGTATGATCTAAGAAAATCTATGGGTTTATCTCGTCGAGTACAGTAGCAACGCGTCTTAGCACTATACCAGGTATTTCTACGCGCCTACTAATATATATATATATATATATATATATATATATATATACACACACTTTTCGTCATGTTAAAACATAAATTTCTCTAGACAAGCACTAGAACAAACAATTAATAATTAATGTAAATAACTAACGCTCCCTAAAAACATTCATATTTACAGGCCTTCTTACTATATTCGCAAAAAATGTATCTAGGATTACATGTAAAATATATGAACTATTATTTATAGTAAGCATGATAATTTTACATACATACGTACATACATACATACACACACAAACATGATAAAAATAATCTTAAGAGTAGATTAAAATATATATATTTAAATAACTAAAATTTGAAATACGAAAAATGTTATTTTGCAAATTCTTCCACGATATTAAGTGACGTCTATAAAGATGTTCTATATAAGTTTAGTATCCAAACCGTAGAAGGCTAACTGTTCTACTAATATATATATACATATATATATATATATATATATATATATATATATATATATACATACACATATATCTCAATGTATTATATATATATATGTATATATATATGCATATAAAGAAATCTATATATGTATATAAATACATATATATACATATATATCATATATATATATATATATATATATATATACTTATATGTATATATACACACATATATCTCTATGTATTATATATATATGTGAATATATATATACATATAAAGAAATATATATATGTATATATATAAATACATATATATATATACATACCATATATATACATATATGTATACATATACAAATACATATATATACATATATATTGAAAGGAATATATATACATATGTATATATAATTATATATATATAATCATGTATATATACATATATATACAAAAGAATATATACATACATATCTATATATAATGATATATATATACCATTATGTATGAATATACACACAAATATATACGTAAAAAAGAATATATGTATATAAGTATATATAAGTATATATATATCTATAATTAGGTATGTATACATATATATATACATGAAAGAATATATATACATATATATATAATATATATACAAGTATATATGTATATATAGATATATAAAAGAATATATATATACATATATAATATATATATATACACATGTATATGTATATAAAAGAATATATATATACATATAATATATATATACATGTATATGTATATAAAAGAATATATATACATATATAATATATATATATATACATGTATATGTATATAAAAGAATATATATACATATATAATATATATATATATACATGTATATGTATATAAAAGAATATATATACATATATAATATATATATACATGTATATGTATATAAAAGAATATATACACATATATAATATATATATACATGTATATGTATATAAAAGAATATATACACATATATAATATATATATACATGTATATGTATAGAAAAGAATATATATACATATATAATATATATACATGTATATGTATATAAAAGAATATATATACATATATAATATATATACATATAATGTATATGTATATAAAAGAATATATATACATATATAATATATATATACATGTATATATACATATATATATATATATAAAAGAATATATATAGACATATATATAATATATATACAAGTATGTAATATATACATGCATACGTATATAAAAGAATATATATATATACATATATATATATATAATATATGTAAAAGAATATATATACAGATATATATACTATATATATATATATAAAAGAATATATATATACATATATATATATAATATATATACAAGTATGTATATATCCATATATATAAAGGAATATATATATACATATATACATATATATATATACATATATACATATATATAAAAAAGAATATATATACAAGTATGTAGGTTAAACCGGGGTATTAAGCACCATGGGGCATTAGGCCCTAGCAAGTAGGTAAGGTTCACAAACTTCTCTATAGCATTACTATGGCACTTATAGGGAAATAAGCAATAATCTTGTCTGATCGCTAACCAATCACAGGCTCTGTTTCTCAAGAGAAGTATTTAATGAGCCAAGCAAAAGTAGTCTTTATGTGGCAAGTTCAGAAGCTGTTTTCACTACGTCTGCAGCCATTTTCAAACACAGGTCACAACTTTTTACTCCAGAAGGGCATCTGTACAAAACGTTGTTTCTCTGCGAAACCACTGAGCCGGCAAACTGTACCTTTGCTGCTGAAGAATTGAAATATATAAGAGGTAAGTACCAACACATTTTTACACTTGATTTCATTCAGATATTCATTTTTCAGAGCTGGAAAGTGTGTCATGGTGGTATGCATCCACAGCCTACCAAATTGTTCATAATTTCCACACCCATTTTAAAAACTGCTGCAAATTTAACTTGCCATGTTTTTGTATGCTTTTAGCATGCTAATTGCTTTGTACTGGTACTCATCTAAGCATAATGCACATAATTGTGTTTAATTAATTTGTTTACAAAATATGTCGATCTTTTAAAGAAGGATGTGCTTAATGCCCCATGTGTGTATTTTTCTGAACGAAAAGAGTTTAAAATCGCTTACAGTGATGTAAGTAATAAGAAACATGATTATCATTTAAGTTCGGCCTGTTTTTATTATTGGGGAAGTTATATAAAACCAGAAATTTGTGATAACAAGTCAACTTTTTTTTAATGAAATCGTTCCAATAATACTTGGGTACACAGGTGTCTAACGCCCCTTTAATTTTTTTTTTGTTCACAGATGGTTCGCAACTATCGGAAGAAATGGCAGCTGCATATTCCGAGGTGAACCATTGCTAAAGAATTTTCGCATGGAGACATAGGCTTCAATGCCTGCTTTGACCCATTGAGTTAGTTCGTTTGCCCACTGGTTGGCAGGGACTGAGAAGGTTTCACTCCATGGGGCGTCGCTGATGTGATCTCTGATTGACTCAAAATCAGTCTGCTCGTAGTATCTCGTTGTTTTGAGCAACGGTTCATCAGCTTTTGGACGACTTTTTAGGGTGATAAATATACCCAAAAAAACTTAGTTATTTATATAATTATTCTTATTTAATAGGTTTTAATACACAGGAAAATTGAATATCGTCATGGAGATTTGTAACGTTTGAACTTTATCTATTTAACACATTGTTTGTTTTTCTTTTAGTTGATGTGAAATTTATGTAGTGTTAGTATCTTTCCTTAATTAATATTCGAAGGCGTGTCACTATTTTATTTACTTATATTACCTTTCATTTTTCGAGAACAACAAATCGCGGAAAGTACACTTTATCGAGGTCATGTGTGGATTTAGATGAACGTGTTTTAAAGGAACAAACTGAATACGAACCCAGCACATCGAGGTTCTCAGTTCGTGTAGTTAACACTTTTATGATGTGTTAGTATTATCGGATTAACACCCTAATATGTTATTATTTCTTTTTCTGCTAACTCAGCCCTTCTTCGTTTCTAAGGAAGAATACAGGACCTATTCTCGCCAAATCACGCTGTCAGAGGGTCATGATTGACCACGCGAGATTTGAGTGATATAAAAGAAAGAACGCACTTCCACCTTCCTCTTTTTCATCCCTTTTCCTTACGACCAGCGACTAAGACGGTCCCTTCAACAGACTCCTAAAGCATGGGGACAAGAAGCTGCCTGCCACTGTCTTACACTTACTACACGCCGTCTCCCCCTCCCTCCTCACCGGACACAGGACAAATAGTAAGCTTAAACACTTTTTTTCTTTTCTCTGTTTTAAGTATCGTTCAACACAAATTCCTACTATTTCGTACACTGCAAAAAAAGGGTTGAGAGACGGCTCATTTTCTTAAATATACGCGCACACCAAAACACGTGTGCTTTCCAAGAACACACTTTAAAAGAGACATTTTATACAATGAGTGAAAGGGACATTTTCCTGTACACAAAACTCAGACTTTCATTGAGGAATTTATACCAATTAAATGAACCACGTTAAATAAATTGTTATGTTTATATGGATTTTGAGTGCTGGCTTTCTTACTTTTTGTGTTGGTTACTGGCGTATTTTTACTCGTTCTTTCATGTTTAACGTTTTGAATTCGTTAGTACCCCCACAGTATCATGAACTCGATGTTGATCATTGGTAGTAATTTAATATATAGTTGCAGATTGACCTTAAATAAACAGTATATCGGCAATAGTTGAACAATAACGTTCAACACATTGCAGTGAAAACATCAATTGCGGCCAATACACCAAGTCTTTCATTAGAAACTATTGGAAAATATAACTTACGTATGAAATGTAATAACAGAATCGATTAATATACATACATGGAAATTTAATTTATTTTGTAAGGTAATATGTGACTATGTGATACTATTTTTAATAAAAAGTACAACTTAAGTGACTGTGTCCTTACCAGTAGGGGATTCGCCCTCGACACAGACTGACAGTGACTTTTTTGCCCTCGGGATCGAGTAAGGTTCGGTTCAGTTTTAAGAGTTCAACCTTCCCAGATGTTTATTATCTTTGAGATTTGGTTAGTGCATTGCTACTTGCCTGAGACGGTCTTAACGGGAATGTCAACAAGACTGCTGAGGCACGTTTTGTAGGAAAGAGCGCACTGATCGAAATGCGCTGTTTTTTTGTTAACCACACCTGACCTCGTGTCTGACATCTTGAAGAGGAGGTCAATAAAATACTATATTTAACTATAAT
>OY744515.1:216718177-216728177 GCA_963556195.1 Sepiola atlantica | reverse complement strand
TTCGCGACGTTTGCGAATCCCTTGGTGCGCGTTATCAGCTTTGTTTGAACAATAATGGTCATCAGTTTGAACATTTGCGAACATGATTCTTCAATTACATCTGTCTCATGTATTCGATGCTATTTCATTTCACTCTATGTTCATAAATAAAAGTTTTCTCGTCATTCTACGAGTGAGTAAATTTTTTTGAGACACCCTGTATATATATATATATATATATAATATTTGTTATTTAATATCCAATGTTATGAAGCACAGATTCACATCGTTTCACAAAACTTTTTTTTATTCAGCATACAAAATTTTCGGTTTACATCTAGAAATTGTAAAATGCTCCTGTCTATTTATTTGTGTGTGTGGATATCTTCAGTGTCAGTTAAATAAGACAAAGAAAAAACAATGAAAACACAAGGCAATCAAAGCCTAAATTACAATCAGCACTAATTATCAGCATCTTATCTTTTTTTATATACACATCTTATGCTTTTCGCTGTTTGTATTTTAATCATTCATCATTAGTATTAACATTTACCTCAATATTCCTAAATTAAAAAAATATATTTTCGCTAACCGTCACATTATTTTCTTTTTTTTGCTCGGGGTTTTAGCCATCGATTTCTCTTTATTTGATATTCCCTTCATTACATTATACTTTTTATTTTCGTAAATTAGGTGTCTTCCGTTTTACCGAGTCACCGCAATTACACAGCCTTATCTATTACTAGCCCTGCAATAATTAACTATAATAATATTTAGAAGAATATCGCTATGATTAAAACATATATCTATTTAATCATAAACACTTTTCTTATAATTAATATTATCAGCTATTTTATTTTACACTAAACCCTTTCTTTCGTGATCTTGATTTCGCTGTCATAATTGAAATATCTCCACGTGAGTAACGATTGATGTTTTTTAACTGAATAACCATATTAGATATGCTAATTCACAACATTTTATCTTATAAGGTAATATATTTTATGTATCGTATTTTCCGTTAAGCACGATTGTTTTTTTTATTTTAATAGTCACGGGTTTGACGTCCTATGTAAACAAACTTCTGTGGCGGGGTCATGATGCAATACCGTCCTAAATTTAAATAAAGTATATAATAATGTGATATGCAGATTTTTTTTCTATATCCCTTGTTTTATTTTAAATTATATTACAATATTAAAATATATGTTTTTTTTATCAATTCGATATACTACTAGTTATTATTCTGTAATATTTCGTACTAAAACTTTGACAATGGTACCGATCTATCCAGTTACATCGTTTCTCTGAAATGATATAACACGTATTCTAATTTGTCTTTATTTTATATATCTATTACAGTCTGAATACCTACTTTCAATGTAGTGGTTACAATAACTTATTTTTATTATTATATATCGATCATAATCGTTATTCTAATTTTGGTATTTTTATCTGTGTTCAGTAAATAAACAGCTCAGCCGATACAATCATAATGACAACTCATTCTATGGTTACACATTATTTTGTCATTATGAAATATGTTTAATATTTTTGTTGCTAATTTATTTCTGAACATTATTACAAATCTTTAATATTACAAGTGGAATTTTCTATCTGAACCTTATTTTTATCCTTAGTATTTAAACAATTTATGATAGGTTTGTATATTTATGAGAGGTTTTTCTTTCTTTCTGTATTAATTTGTTTATTATTTATTTATTTTTTTAAATGTGATTTTGCCATGTATACCTGTATTTATTATTTAGCTATAACTCTTTTCGTGTATTTATAGATGTTCATTTCACTCATAGTCTGTTATACTTCATATTTATTCTAACAACAATACATGTCTTTTATTTGCTTTATATATAATCTATTAAATTGCTCGTTGTTCAACTGTCATATTTACAATATTTATATTTGCTATCATGCAAGCATTTCTCTTATTCATAATATCTCCGTATGCCATTTTGTCAACTGTATTAGTTATACATAAATTGCATTTTCCCGCTTAATTGGTAAGTATTTTCTGGCTTTAACTAATACGAGCCATTCCATAGTGTACTTATTTTTTTTTAGTTCCTTTATATATTCTACTAAATACATGGCCAATTTATAAACTGGACCACCACAGGCTTTTCTGATCTTATCATATAGTAATTATACCTACATTCCAAAGGGTCTCCTGTTGAACCTATTTGTGTTTAGGAGTTGGTACATTCATACACTATACTTTCAGTCATGCACTCTCCTTTTACGTTACATTTTCTTGCTTTATTTGAGCTTCCCGTATTATCAAAACTATTATTCGACTTTTTAATTTTAGCTTCATTCGATGAGATTATGGTGTTTATAATGTCTGTCATAGTTTAATAGGATACTTTGTGAAACGATGTGAATCTATTCCTTCTAACATTTGATATGGTATACAATTATATAAAAAAACATTGTATATAACATAGCTTTAGATGTACACTATTGCACTATTCCAATTGTTTCATGTTATATAATATATATATATATATATATATATATATATATATATATATATATATATATTGTATATATCTTTTATATAATGTTGTATAGAGTCCGGGAGCGTTGCCAACACACATACATTATAATTAATATTGTTTATTGGTGTTTACAGTTATTTAACACATCTTACTATAGGAATAAGGAATACAATCCGCATATCAATAGCCTGACAATAAGTGGGAATTATTTATATCAAATTTTAAATTGCCTCTTCTAAAAGACTAAGTAGTCCACAAACAGGAATACAAACACACACGTGTCAACACTTGTGCACCTGTCTCTCATATAATTAAAGCGGTTTACAGGATATTGTTTTCCGTCCGTGGAGTGACTTATAGTATTTACACACCCGTTTTTTTTTGTTTAACATACTGATTTTTTTTTGCCACTGAGGTGGTGTCGATGGCCGGTGATTGTGGCGTCTGAATAACATCCGTGAAAAACTCAAGACAAATACGACAAGGACATAGAAATATTCGACACAAAACAGTTAAGATTGTAAATAACATATTACCGGGTCATTTGATAGTAACTGCCGGTTGTTTTTGCAATAACGACATGCAGGCTTCACATTAGTCGGCTTGAAGTTAGTGGTGGTTATTGCATCTCTCATGTCGTTGGTTGAAACGTGGGCGTTACGTAACTCGGAGAAATAATTCAGTAATTCTGGTCGCTCTTTCTATTTAGTGCTGGCCGGATAAAGACGTGAGAAAAGTCGAAAGATGCGTTAACTGTAGTTTATACTAAATTGTAAAGTAGAATTGCAAACGTTGAATTGAGTGATATGTCCTGAAAAAGACGGAATTTCTGATCGGACAGACACATATAATGCCTGTATCTGACTATGAAAAAGGAGTATTGGTCGCTGTACTCGGTCTATAGGCTGTCAAGTGAACGGTTAGACAGCAAGGGCGATTTCGACAGCAGGATGTAGCTGTTAGTAGCTCATCAGAAGAAAAGTCGAAATAATGGAGACATCAGCATGGACAGATTGAAAACCTAGAGCTAGAGTCCCTAGTCGGAAACACCAGTTGATGATATCAATGGTCGCACCAAAAAACAGCGCGATTCACGACTTGACCTACGGGTTGTTAAAGCTTGACCGAACTATTAAAGAATCCTGCTGACATACCAAAAAAATAAATCAGCTCAATAATTGTATACGGTGTCAAGGCGGGTCAACAGATACAGATCGATATCTGAAGAAATGGTCTAAGAGCTTCACAGCGATAAAGATCGCAGGCAAATCGATGCGAAACGACAACAGGATAGGATAACGTGCTCCTCGAAGTGTTCGGTTTATTTGCTTCCCAAATCAGCAAAATCGCACAGACGGTCCAAAAGTGTGAAAAGAACAGCTTCTTGAATGGGGTACTCTTGTTGAGTACCATAATAGCTGGGGACGAACCCAACTTCAAGACACAGGCGCCTCGGACGATCGACAACAACCTATCGCTCTCACGAAGTGAGGGGATAATATATAGGAGGATGTTAGCCAGGTACTTGTCGTAATATTATCTTTTATCAACAAGAATGTTCTTGCAATGATGAAGAGAGTATCTAAATAGGTAGAATAATGCCCAGTCGCACCGTTGTTGTATTAATAAAGCTGTACGTCGTCTGTTTTTCAGCACTGAATGCCGTGTACATATCAAATGAAACAAGCTAGTGGACAGGGTTAACCGAAGATAAACATGGCAACAATTAATTATTAGTTAAAGAAAACGAAAGGTGAGACAATCTATATTTTTGGTTCTTTTACTGAAAAAAGTGGCAAAACTCTTATTAAATTATAACTATATACGCATTTTATGTTAACTAATATGTAGGAACAAGGTTTGAAATCGGAACATTGTAGGCGTTGCTTTATAAGAAATCATAACTTAGAGATTATATTTTCAATCACTTTATTTACAGTGGGGAACTGACTGCAGAAAAATAATCCTGCTTTCTCAATATGGAGATATTCATCCTGTCGCATGATAGAGTATTACGACCGCAGAAGTATTAGTTGATATTTCGCAGAACAATAGTGCGGCTCACATTTCGTTAACTGGTTAAGCTCTCGAAAGAACGCATAGGAATGTGATGCCCTTTTAATTCCTACTTAATTGCCGAAATAGCTTGTAAACTAGGCACCCGTTGTGTGTAGCCTTCACTTTATCGGTAACATTGACAGGATGCATAACAAAGGTAGTCTACATAAAAAAAATGTTCAACAAGCTTTGCAACTGTCTTCACGATTCTCAGCGGGACTAATTCAGCTATTTCCATTCTATCATCCATAGAGAAGAGGTTAGATCAACAATAAGACGACGTTTGCATGATCAGCCAAGTGAGTTTAATTTAATTAGGTAATTTGTTAAACTAGTCACAGTAAACGAACACACGCGCGAAGTTGACATTTCCTGCTTATCGTCGCGTGTCTTCAATAAGCAGTCACACTCGAATAAATTATATAAAAATATATTATATAAATATATACAGAAATATGTATATGATATACCTATATACATTAATTGATAATATATATAATATACCTATATACATTAATTGATAATATATATATATATACCTATATACATTAATTGATAATATATATAATTATATAATATACCTATATACATTAATTGATAATATATATAATTATATAATATACCTATATACATTAATTGATAATATATATATATATATATATACAATACCTATATACATTAATTGATAAGATATATATATATATATACAATACCTATATACATTAATTGATAAGATATATATATATATATATATATATATATACAATACTTATATACATTAATTGATAAGATATATATATATATATATACAATACTTATATACATTAATTGATAAGATATATATATATATACTATACCTATATACATTAATTGATAATATATATATATATATATACATTAATTGATAATATATATATATACATTAATTGATAATATATATATATATATACATTAATTGATAATATATATATATACATTAATTGATAATATATATATATATATATACATTAATTGATAATATATATATATATATACATTAATTGATAATATATATATATATATATACATCAATTGATAATATATATATATATATACATTAATTGATAATATATATATATATATATACATTAATTGAAAATATATATATACATTAATTGATAATATATATATATATATATATATACATTAATTGATAATATATATATATATATATATATACATTAATTGATAATATATATATATATATATATATACATTAATTGATAATATATATATATATATTAATTGATAATATATATATATATATACATTAATTGATAATATATATATATATATACATTAATTGATAATATATATATATATACATTAATTGATAATATATTAGTTGATAATATATATATATATATACATTAATTGATAATATATATATATACATTAATTGATAATATATCAGTTGATAATATATATATATATGCACATTGGTTGATAATATATATATATATACATTAATTGATAATATACATATATATATATACATTAATTGATAATATATATATATATACATTAATTGATAATATATATATATATATACATTAATTGATAATATATATATATATATACATTAATTGATAATATATATATACATTAATTGATAATATATATATATATATATATACATTAATTGATAATATATATATATATATATATATACATTAATTGATAATATATATATATATATTAATTGATAATATATATATATATATATATATACATTAATTGATAATATATATATATATATATATATACATTAATTGATAATATATATATATATACATTAATTGATAATATATATATATACATTAATTGATAATATATATATACATTAATTGATAATATATTAGTTGATAATATATATATATATATACATTAATTGATAATATATATATATACATTAATTGATAATATATTAGTTGATAATATATATATATACCCATTAGTTGATAATATATATATATATACATTAATTGATAATATACATATATATATATATACATTAATTGATAATATATATATATATATACATTAATTGATAATATATATATATATATATACATTAATTGATAATATATATATATATATATACATTAATTGATAATATATATATATATATATATATATATATATATATACATTAATTGATAATATATATATATATATACATTAATTGATAATATATATATATACATCAATTGATAATATATATATATATATACATTAATTGATAATATATATATATATATATATTAATTGATAATATATATATATACATTAATTGATAATATATATATATATATACATTAATTGATAATATATATATATATATACATTAATTGATAATATATATATATATATATATACATTAATTGATAATATATATATATATATACATTAATTGATAATATATATATATATATATATATACATTAATTGATAATATATATATATATAATATACTTATATACATTAATTGATAATATATATATATATAATATACTTATATACATTAATTGATAATATATATATATATAATATACTTATATACATTAATTGATAATATATATATATATAATATACTTATATACATTAATTGATAATATATATATATATATATATATATATATATATATATATATATATATATATATATATACATTATTAACGTTCAGATGCAAGGATTTAGACTAATTCTTTATCCAGGGATTTTCAAAGATAACACTCTTCTCGTCAGAGGATAACATTGTGTAATCTGATATTTATGATAAATAAATATTATCTTTTCCATTTCACTTTGAAAATTTGAGAAGAAATACCAGGAAAGGTTGGGGATGAAATAATAAATGGTTGAGAGGGAGAATGGTAGCAGTATTGAGTAGCAATAGTCGATAAGAAGGGGACGCTATGGTTGAGACAGCAAAATAGCAAAAGTTTGTAGATTTGGAGAAATGTTTGTAGATTTGGAAAAGTTTTAAAAAAAGTTTTACAGGCTTTCAAATAAAAGGCAGAGTGTCTAAAAATATCTTACTTTGTCCGTATGGATTTGTGTCTCCGTTTTGTGTATAATTCCGTAGAATTACAAATAAAAGTCCGTGGAGTAATATTGTAAGTATCTTATTCGGCGGATCCGAATCGAAGATTTACTGTTAAAAGACGCTATGTTGCCAGGTTCATATCTGCCTTCAAACACCTGGCCTCCAGGCAGTGGGATGTTTCAAAAGTTGTCATATTAGCTTAAATAGTCGACTTTTGGTAGAAAACTCAGCCGATTAAAGTGAACAGAACTGGATCCAACGAAAGCAGTTGGACTAATGCCTACAACTAATGTTTTAAGGGTGTGTGTGGAGGAGTAGCGTGGGTGTGGGGAGTGGTTAGGTTTGGGGTTGGTAAAGACTATAAATTAAAAAAAACAAAAAAAACAAACAGAAACCACCACTTTATCAAGGCCGAGACTACCCGTGGACAAGTGTTAATATGATTTCTATTCATCCTCCCCAGGAGATTAGACACAAGTGTCATGTGGGATTGATTAAAACGTTTCAGTGGAATGATTTGGATTTGAACCTGTCACACCCAGGTTCTCAGTCCGCGTCGATACCAACTAAGCAACTGTGCCATCCCCTATAAATTCAAGTTTTACTTTAAATTTTCATCTCAAGCCTTGAAGTGAGAAAGGGCGTATTGGGTGTGTCTGTAGGGTGGGGAGATTACGTTGCTTGTATTTTGAGGTGAAAGAAAGGTTTTCTGGGTTCGGTGGGTTGGCGGACAGTTTTTCAGTAAATGGTTGGTAATTTACGTAAAAACTGGCGTCCGCTAGCAATTTTAGCATGTACTCCTTCACTATTCTCAGTCATGCTCACTCATTATAACATCTAAACATCTTGGAGACGATCCACGTTCGTCTTAAACGTCCCTCCCTTTGTAAACAAAGGGAGTGTATATTGGGACTAGATGTAATCAGTCTCTAAGATTCATCCTCCATTGTACATATAACATAACGCTATTTTATTTTCTGTACTCTCTCTTTTCACCTTTTTTTTAATCCCTCGTGTTTTTTTTTAAATCCCTCGATACAGTCTTTGTTAAGAAAGGGCGAACCCGCTCGGCTGGCATTTTTTTTTTTATTAACTTTTAATCATGAATTATAGAAACCGTCTTCCCTTCATGCTTGCGATAATAAAATGTTGTACTCCCCAAAAAATCATGAAATGATATATATTATATATATATATATATATATATATATATATATATATAGATAGATAGATAGATATGTAGGTGTATATGATGTTACAGAAGATCAAGTCAAAACAGGATGATACCGTCGGTATACATAGCCGATCTTTCAAAAATCCTGATTATCTTCAGTTAAACTTAGCAGACTGGCATTAGAAAATGATTGTTCACGCGCTGTCATACATTTGAGCGGTATTTTGTTCTACTGTTGTGTATTTCTATTAAGGGTGTTTATTTTCTGACAGTCATAGGCTTTCGAATTGAAAAGAAATACTTATAAAAAGTACAAACAATAACAATAAATTTAACAACAAGAGTCATGATACTATTAAACACCTCAGATATTAGTAATGATAATTTACAATATATAACAATGATATTTACAATGATAATGAAATAAATATGTATCAATAATAATACTACTAATTATGAACTAATATGATAGTAAGTTATTAATAATAATATTTATGTAAAAATTATATTATCATCGATTTTAGAAAGATTGACATACGGGGCTTTTGTATTTTCGTTATTTGAAGTGGGAATGGGTTAAAATGTTACGGAGATCAAAAGCTGGCTGGTCGAATTAACAGCCGCTCCCTCTTTGTCAGGATGTTTTTATTATTTTCTTTTTGGGGCGAAAACAATCAAGACACTCATCAAACTGAAATAACGACCGAAGGGAGACAATTTTATTCGAGTTTGCGACATCCTTGATTTCTTTCTACACGCATTGCGCAGAAAAGAAAATAATGAGAAACCCGGCCATGGAAATTCTAAGTTCCAGTGCGTTAATCACTCTATTATTTTAACGCCCTTCCCACTACAAATAATGAATAAACAAAAGCCCCCGTAAACTGAACGTTATAGGACAGATTATAATATTATTACTTTTCATAAACCTTATGATTATCTATTTCTTTATCATCATAATTATTAACTATGTTTAATATTGTTATTAACAAATGTATTTAATTAACAATGATTTATCTAAAAATGTATGTTGTGTTACAGAAATGTATATATATATATGTATATATATATATATATATATATATATATAGCTATTATATAAATAATATGCATATATATATATATATATATATATATATATATATATATATATATATATATATATATATATATATATATAT
>OY744515.1:216700677-216713177 GCA_963556195.1 Sepiola atlantica | reverse complement strand
AGTAATTCACGAGGAAATAAAACGTATACGGTAATTAAAAAAAAGACAACTGTTTTCTTGGCCATTCTGTAGAAAGACTTCACATGTATAGATTAGCACGTTAAATTGAAAAAAACACTGTACAATGTTGAAAATGGTGAATCTTTGACAACGGTTTCATCTTCCTAAATATTTTATCAAATAACACGTGTTTTATAAGCTGCCCAGGACCGCCCGAAATATTAAAATGTAATTCATAATAATGCCTATAAGTTTACAAGTTATATATTTATTAAAAGCCTAATTTTTATTTGTTAAATGTGAAGAAATATAGTTTTCCGCAAAGAAACACACAGATATAGCCCAAAACAGTAAATTACTGAAAATGATCGGGAAGATCAAAAGCGCTTGAGATGCACGAAAACAGAACTCGTTTTCATACTAAACGACCAGAGTCGAGGCAACGATTGGAAACATATGTTGCTCGGGATTTAATAGAGATCACTACTATGTAGTTTTTTGAACGCCATATTACTTTATTTGTAGAGTCGGAAGAAGTCGAAATGTTAGATATTCTCTCTTAATTAGTGTCTTATATATATATATATATATATATATATATATATATATATATATATATATATATATATATATATATATACTTACAATTTTATTAAAATCGGATATCCGTAATTAGAGTTTAAAAGTAGTTCAGTAACTGAGAGGGAACTCACATTAGATATTCGGCACATAAAATGGTAACGGTGAGATTCGAGACCACTTCTTTCGTCTTCGCCAGAAAATTTTATACATATGACATGAATTTCATAAAATAGGATATGCTTCAAGTGTTTAAGATAGTATGCATTTAGAGATTCTGGCACACTTCCATTGATTTTCCTAGTTGATGTTACATAGGAATACACTTTCAAAATTAATGTAGATTCTCGAATCTTTCTTATCACAGGGAACACACTATGTGTTATATATATATATATATATATATATATATATATATATGAGAAAGAAAGGATGAAGGTAATCCGACGTAATGGGAAATGAAAAGGAAAAACCAAAAAGGATGTTTAAAAATTAAAGTTTATATATTCATCAACGTTTCGTCTTTATTTGTAAGACTTCCCCAGGATGATAATTTGAAGAAAAATGTCATGCAAGTACGTGAAAATATTGGGTTGACATGAAAAAGTAGTAGTCACTACTGGATGCGCAGGACCGATGTCCAGGCTTATTGAAGTCAGTAGCATGGAATGAGATTAAAGAGGATGGTTCTGAGTGAACAAGTGGAACGGGTGGGGGGTGAACGGAAATAATGTGGATGGCTGTTAGTGAAGAAGTGGAGGGTGAGAAAAAAGATAGATGTGTTATGGTGCCGTACATGTACGGAGAACAAATGGACTCGTCCATCCATAATAAAAGACGAGAAGCATTCCAACTCAGTGAGTTTTTCCCAGCCCAGTTCTATACTGCCAGTCCAGAATACCACTTCTTGTATATATATTCTTTTTGATGAATACATAAAAAAACATCTTTTGGTTTTTCCTTTTTCATTTCCCATATACTTTTTCTTCAATAATATATCCTTGTACTTATAACCCATGTTTCCGTACGTTATTTCGGCCCCTAACAGGGTCACAAAACGATGGAAATACTTTAGTGTTTTGTGTATATACAAAATTGAATAATATTGACATACATATTATGTATTTATATATATATATATATATATATATATATATATAGTGATAGATATACGATGACTCTAAAACTAATTAACCGGCCCTTACGCACTGTGCAACACAGATTCTATACGTAAGAGGTCGTTTATTGCGCTATATTTATTGCCATTTAGTTTTACGAAAAGGGGGTAAAGAAAGGTTAGAAAACTGCCGACAACTTCAGATACAAATATTCTAGAAATGTCCGTATTTTGTATCCATTTTAAAGCATTTTCAGTTTGTATAATATGAGCACTAACTCACATTGAAATATTAAAATATGTAAGACTGCATTAAATGTGGTCCATAGTGATTATACATCAATTAATTACGATTTGGACAATTTAAAGGAACTAGTTCAATGAGCGGAACAATTATTTGAACCAGTTCTGACTTTCCAACAATCCATGATACAATTACCGATTTTGGAACAATTTTGGAACAGCATCAAAATAAATGGAGCGATAAAAGACATTATTTATGGGACTATTATCATAATCTGTTAACAACTTTTGATGGAAATACTATTTTCTTTATGAATTTGATCAGAAAATTCAAGACATGATTCTCTAATATCAAATACTTTCAGAGGAAGTCACCATCTTAGAAATATGTGAAAAGCACCTGAATGGCCTAATGATTACCGCTATCGAATCTATAAATCATATTGGGAAAGCAATGACACCGTAACCTTCTAGCTATTTGTAAAATAGCAAGTTGATTTAATCAATCTCTCCAATGAATAGTTAACTAGAAGTGTTACGTTCTGAAATTAACTAGACCAAAAGGCGATCAATTAAAAAAAAAGAAAGCTATAAAATACAGATTTTTGCGTTAGCACGTGATATATTTAATATAAGAAAACCCCTGAAGGCATTGCATCTGCGCAATATTCAAAAGATTATTTTCATCACGTAAAATTGTTTAACGCACGCAAAAGCAAATCCAATACTCTAAGTACCGCACCTGGATCCACAGTTAATCTTTACTTATTATAAATAAACACACTGTTCTATTCTAAGCCCTCTTCCAAAATTAGTTGAATCGTCTCGGCCGAACAATTCAAAAGCACACCGTAGGTCTTGATAGGTGTTTAGGTTTAAGACATGTATCCTCCTTAAAACTAGTATATACAAGGAACTTGTGTCTTTTCGTTGGTTAAGAGGCAGTGTCTTTACTTCTAGACATCACTTTGGGATTTATTCAATTTGCGATTTCTCAAATCAGTGGACAGTCGCGCAAGTCGTCTTATATATAAGAACAGGGAATTCGTTCTATTCAGGAGAGAGATTACAAGGCGCAGCGAATAACTTTGTCTCTTAATTTGAGTACTCTCTCGTTCCTCTGTCTGCAACTTAAACTGGAACTAATAGATGAACACTGCGTAACAGTTTATATAGCCAGACTGCCCACTTGATATTGCTTGGACACACTATTCTCAGCACTGACAGAATGCAATCTTATTAGTCGCTCGCTATCTCGATTAATCCGTCAGGGAGAGATTAGCCACGTCAGCCTCGTTATCGCTTAACAAGCATCCTCTAACAAAATCAGTGTCTATCACCTGAAACGTTTTTACACTTAGACCAATACAACCCTAAATCGCTTCGACTGTTTACTGATCCTCAGGTTACACCCGGGATTTCCGCTAATGGCGTTCCTAACAGACCTGTAGTATAAACAACTCTTTTCTACTCGGACGTTATTCGCATAACCTGTGAATATGTAATTGCAATTTTCTCAGTATAATTTAAAAAAATGTATACTAGATTTTTTTAATATCCTTATATAATTCGTACAGTCCCAGATAAGAAGATTAATATGTATGTAAATATATAACCTAAGTACTTGCATTCTAAATAAATTAACACTTGTTATGCATTTTCATAAAAGAGACATGCGCAAAATAAAATTATAGAATACTCTAGAAGAAAAATTTACTTAAAAAAGGGAAATTACACAATTGATGTGGGTGTCGTGCGATGTGTATAACATCCAATGAAATCTGTAAGCAACGACAAAAAAAAAACCCAACCAAAATAACAAAGCACGCCCGTTTTAGAAAATACACATTTCCATGCAATAATCAATGAACACAATATGCATACACGGAATTTATCCACACCACAAGTTTCTTTTGATTTCGCTTGACACGTATAAAATCAATGTAATCACGGTAATAGTTTATATATATATATATACATATACATATATATATATATGCATATACATATATATATGCAAATATATACATATATATATGCATATGCATATATACATATGCATATGCATATATACATATGCATATATATATACATATGCATATATACATATGCATATATATACATACATATATATATACATATGCATATATATACATACATATATATATATACATATGCATATCTACATATGCATATCTACATATGCATATATATACATACCTATGCATATATATACATATATATATATGAATATATATATATGCATATGTATATATATATATATATTCATATATATATATGTATATATATGCATATGTATGTATATATATGCATATGTATATATGCATATGTATATATATATATTCATATATATATATGTATATATATGTATATATATGCATATGTATGTATATATGCATATGTATATATATGAATATATATATATACATATGCATATATACATATGCATATATACATATGCATATATACATACAGATGCATATATACATATGCATATATACATACAGATGCATATATATACATATATATATACATACAGATGCATATATATACATATATATATACATATATATGAATATATATATATACATATGCATATATACATATGCATATATATACATACATATGCATATATATAGATATATATATATATGAATATATATATATATACATATGCATATATATACATACATATGCATATATATATATACATATGCATATATATACATACATATGCATATATATATACATATATATATGAATATATATATACATATATATATATGAAGCAATCCAACAAAAGATATAAGCGTCAACTAATATCTTATAATTAGTGAAACATCCGGATAAAAAAACTGAAGCTCAATATACTGGATAGAGCATTAATATTATAATATAAAATGAAGTAATAAAATAAGGTGTCAATCAAATTTTATTAGAATTCAAAGGGAAATATTAAACCTTAAACCTTGAATATATTTACAACTTCTAGATTAGGAAAAATTAAGCCCTAATTTGGATTGGACTTCTTGATTGAACAAACCTAACCTTAAATTAAACTTCCTAATCTGATAAAATTAAATCTTAAATTAAACTATTAAATTATTAAGTTCTAATTATTTAGATAACTTCGTAATTGGGAAAATTAAATCTTAATTGGGAAAAATTAAACCTTAGGGCAGGTTAAACTTTTTAATTGGGGAATGTCAGGCCTTGAGTTGGAATTCCTGGGCTGATGGGATTGAATCTTAAATTAAACTACTAATAATTTCTAGCCTGTTTAAATTAAATCTTAAAAATTAAATCTTGAATTAAACTATAAAATTATTGGAATTTAATAACTTCGTAATTTTTAACTTCATAAATATTCTAAATTACTTGATGGGGCTAGCTTTGTGAAGTCGGTTTTTTACTGTAAGCCAGATTTTAAGTAATACTTTTGGATGGGTACGTGATCACATGACTTGACCTAATTTTCCTAACTCCCTTTTAGCTTTCTTTTAACTTCTTAGCTCTTTCCCCTTTGACATAGAATAAGCTTACTGACCCAGACAGTGAAAACCTAATTTGGGTGGGATGGATGGCGGGGTTGTATGTTGCTGTCTTTTCTTGAACCTGTCAAACAGGAAGTAGGACAGACATAATCTTGAACCCGTTGAAGTCATTCTGAGATGTAGACAATTTAATATCGCCTTCTGTTCGTTAGGGATTTGTTATGTCTGGAGAGAAGATCACTTATATATTTTTCGCTCTTCTGGCTAGATGTGATGGGAGTCCGTCTTGTTTTGTTCAATTCGGATTTAGCGGGTTTTCTAATTGAACAACGAATTTGGATTTGATTGGGGTTGCACATGTTGGGATCTCGGAACTTTGATTGGACTTTTTGTATTATTTTGATTGATTTATTTATCATTAACATTGAATATGGACACATTTCGCGACTGGATAACTTTACCGACCCCTTCAATTTCACATATTTGGACTGCTATTTGTATCTTGGAGTAATGTCCTTCCTGATTATGCTTCTCAACTTGTATGACCTGGATGGACTGTATGGATTCAACAAAAGTATGTTTTTGGATTGATATGTTTGATGTTATGTATTTTTATATATTTGTGTATATAATTTTATATATTTTCAAAGCGTAATTTTATTGCCTGTAGTAGTATAACTGCGGTAATGGTCCTCTGAAGAGAAGAATTATCTTTGAAAACTCATGAGCTAAGGACTTAAGGATGCTTTGCATGAACTTTGAATTCTAATAAAATTTGATTGACACCTTATTTTATTACTTCATTTTATATTATAATATTAATGCTCTATCCAGTATATTGAGCTTCAGTTTTTTTATCCGGATGTTTCACTCATTATAAGATATTAGTTGACGCTTATATCTTTTGTTGGATTGCTTCATATATTTAAGCTCCCGTGAGGTAGAGCTTTAATTACAATCCGGATATGTTCAGCAAAGAATTTCTTCCATTATCAGCCAAAAACATACCTACTCCAACTAAGGAGGCTTATATATACAAATTGGTCCAGTCAATAAATAAGTTTTTGATAAATGTTAGATGGAGAGCTTACCATCATGATCTAAAATCATCACCGGATCGGATTGACATTGGAGACACGAAACGGCAAAATACTGGTGGAGGTGGACTACCATTGAACTCATTTAAGGAGCTTAAAAAAATTGAGAGAATTTCCGCAGCTCATTACGGCCTTAAAACAATATCTTTCCCTAGGCAGAATGATGATTTGGCCGGCTTTGAGAATGCCTTGTTCGACTTGGTCAGAAGAATTAAATTCAGGAAGCAGACTAAATATTGCAGTTCTATCGTCAAAAAAATAAATAGATTTACCAGGAGAGTTAACAAACATACGGATTTCATTGTTCCGGCAGACAAGACTAAGAACTACTACAAATTGGATTATACCTCTTACAAGAACTTAATATACCGTGAGTTGCATAAATCATATAAAATTGCACCACCCAATAAAATTATAGATATAAATCTGGAGGCTAAAAAACTACTTAAATATATGAATCTAACTAACCATGCAGAAATAGTTACGCCAGCTACACCTAGATTTTCTCTTAAAGACCATAAGACTAACTTTCAACAAAACCCATCAATAAGGTTAATTTGCCCATCAAAATCTGACTTAGGCATAATCAGTAAAAAAATTCTTGATAGGGTCATCCCGACAATCAGAAATAAAATTTTCTTTTCATTGTGGCAATCTTCAGATAGCGTAATTGAATGGTTTATGAACCTTAAAGATAAACATTGATTAAGTTTTATAACTTTTGACATAGACAACTATTACCAATCTATTACCCCAATTCTCTTAAATAAAGCCCTAAATTTAGCGAAAAATAATTCAGACCTTACTGATCAGGAAATTAAACTGATCACCTTAGCAAGAAGATCTATTCTCCAATTCGAAGGCAAATTATGGACCAGAAAGGACACCCCCAACGATTTCGATATTACTATGGGAGCTTCTGATTCTGCTCAGGTAACGGATCTAGTGGGTTTATTCCTCTTAAATGAAATGAAACATAGGTTTAAAAATTTAAGAGGGGGCCTATACAGAGACGATGCCCTATTTGTCTCAGATGAAAGACCTAGAAGATATAGCAAAACAATTGAAGAATTACATGATTTTTTCAGAAATTTCGGCCTTTCCATAACTGTTGATCCGGAGAGAAAAACTTCTAACTTCCTTGATATCACCCTTAACCTCAATGACGGATCATATAGCCCTTTCCATAAACCCAATCTAACTCTTTTCTATGTACATAAACTATCTAACCACCCGAAAGCTATAATTAATTCAATAGTACCGTCTGTTTCCAATAGAATATCTAAGCTTTCTGCCAATAAAAACATTTTCAACAAAAACGACCAATTTTATAACAATGCATTGCTCAACTCTGGATATTCTAAAAAATAACTTATAACCAAAACAAAGAGAATGATAGAACTGTAAATATTATTACACATAATATGACAACTAGCAATAGGAGCCGAACTAAAAGAAATGTAAATAAACAAAGACCCCTAAGGCACTCTATCATACCTGATGAAAATCAAGAACATATAGATAGCCCTACACCTACTGCACGTAAACGCCTTAGAAGGAAAAATAATATTTGGTTTAACCCACCTTTCAATAATAACGTTAAAACCAATATCTCGAAGGAATTCTTTAAAATATTGGAAAACTCTTTTAAATACCCACATAAATATAGCTCCATACTTAATAAGAATTCAATTAAAATTTCATACTCTACTATGCCAAATATAGCCCAAACAATAATCTCAGCAAATAGCAAAAAAATAAAAAATATCCAATCTAATTCTAATTATTCCAATCCTATAAATACATGCAACTGCAGGCGCACCAGTGATTGCCCATTGGACAATAGATGCACATCTTCTGATATTGTATATGCTTGTACTGTAACTGAGCAAAATAATTATATAATGAATCCTAGAGACCACATAAATACAGCCCATAATCAAATTCCACAATTGAGCACCACAACCAATTTGCACCATAATTCTAGACCTAACAATTCTAATATCCATCCTCTACCTCAGCAAACCGGTAATGAGTTCCCAATGGAAGGTAACGATAACAATAATATACAATCAATCAACCAACCTAATCCACATCATATAAATACAGTAAATAGAAATAGACCTGTGAATAGGAATATGAATGGCGCGGGAATAAGGGTAAATCCTAGGGTACACACATATATTGGGGCCACAGCAAATTTAATTAAATCCCGCATTTCCATGCATAACTACTCCTTCAATAACGATGTCGGTAACAACAGAACATCCCTGACCACTTTAGTTAAAAAATTAAGATCAAATAATATTCCACACAATATAAAATGGTCTATCTTAAAAAAATCAAACTCCTACAGCCCAGGATCCAGATCTTGTGGTCTATGCAACTCTGAAGCTGTAATGATAGCTACTGCACCTAAACATTTAAATCTGATAAATTCTAGGAGTGAATTAGTCTCCAAATGTCGACACAGAAGGAAATTCAAATATGCTATATGGAAACCACCACCAGTTTTGCCGTAGCTGTTTGGGCGAGCAATGAAACCGGGGGTGTCCAGACTTCGAGATGGGTCCTTTTTGATTTTTAATCTTTTTTGCCTTAGGGATTTAGACTCCGAGGTTGTAAGGGTTTATACAACTAAATTTTCAGTTTCTAAATGTATACACCTAAATTTTCAGTTTCTAAATATATTTACAATATCTTTACAATATCTTTACAACCTCTTAATTGGGAAATATTAAACCTTAAACCTTGAATATATTTACAACTTCTAGATTAGGAAAAATTAAGCCCTAATTTGGATTGGACTTCTTGATTGAACAAACCTAACCTTAAATTAAACTTCCTAATCTGATAAAATTAAATCTTAAATTAAACTATTAAATTATTAAGTTCTAATTATTTAGATAACTTCGTAATTGGGAAAATTAAATCTTAATTGGGAAAAATTAAACCTTAGGGCAGGTTAAACTTTTTAATTGGGGAATGTCAGGCCTTGAGTTGGAATTCCTGGGCTGATGGGATTGAATCTTAAATTAAACTACTAATAATTTCTAGCCTGTTAAAATTAAATCTTAAAAATTAAATCTTGAATTAAACTATAAAATTATTGGAATTTAATAACTTCGTAATTTTTAACTTCATAAATATTCTAAATGACTTGATGGGGCTAGATTTGTGAAGTCGGTTTTTTACTGTAAGCCAGATTTTAAGTAATACTTTTGGATGGGTACGTGATCTCATGACTTGACCTAATTTTCCTAACTCCCTTTTAGCTTTCTTTTAACTTCTTAGCTCTTTCCCCTTTGACATAGAATAAGCTTACTGACCCAGACAGTGAA
The DNA here is from genome assembly GCA_963556195.1 of Sepiola atlantica. Taxonomy (NCBI): domain Eukaryota; kingdom Metazoa; phylum Mollusca; class Cephalopoda; order Sepiida; family Sepiolidae; genus Sepiola; species Sepiola atlantica. Next base: position 216,703,285 of record OY744515.1, on the reverse strand, counting down.
AACCTAATTTGGGTGGGATGGATGGCGGGGTTGTATGTTGCTGTCTTTTCTTGAACCTGTCAAACAGGAAGTAGGACAGACATAATCTTGAACCCGTTGAAGTCATTCTGAGATGTAGACAATTTAATATCGCCTTCTGTTCGTTAGGGATTTGTTATGTCTGGAGAGAAGATCACTTATATATTTTTCGCTCTTCTGGCTAGATGTGATGGGAGTCCGTCTTGTTTTGTTCAATTCGGATTTAGCGGGTTTTCTAATTGAACAACGAATTTGGATTTGATTGGGGTTGCACATGTTGGGATCTCGGAACTTTAGTTGGACTTTTTGTATTATTTTGATTGATTTATTTATCATTAACATTGAATATGGACACATTTCGCGACTGGATAACTTTACCGGCCCCTTCAATTTCACATATTTGGACTGCTATTTGTATCTTGGAGTAATGTCCTTCCTGATTATGCTTCTCAACTTGTATGACCTGGATGGACTGTATGGATTCAACAAAAGTATGTTTTTGGATTGATATGTTTGATGTTATGTATTTTTATATATTTGTGTATATAATTTTATATATTTTCAAAGCGTAATTTTATTGCCTGTAGTAGTATAACTGCGGTAATGGTCCTCTGAAGAGAAGAATTATCTTTGAAAACTCATGAGCTAAGGACTTAAGGATGCTTTGCATGAACTTTGAATTCTAATAAAATTTGATTGACACCTTATTTTATTACTTCATTTTATATTATAATATACATATATATATATATGAATATATATATATACATATATATATGAATATATATATATACATATATATATGAATATATATATACATATATATAGATACATATGAATATATATAGATACATATGAATATATATATATACATATGAATATATATATATACATATGAATATATATATATACATATGAATATATATAGATACATACAAATATATATAGATACATATGAATATATATATACATATGCACACATATACATACATATAAATATATATAGATACATATGCATATATATATACATATGCATATATATACATACATATAAATATATACATACATATGAATATATATATACCTATGCATATAAATATATATATATACATATACATATGAATATATATACATATGCATATGTATATATATACATATGCATATGTATATATATGAATATATATATACATGCATATATACATATACATATGAATATATATATACATATGCATATATATGAATATATATATACATGCATATATACATATACATATGAATATATATATACATATGCATATATACATATACATATGAATATATATATACATATGCATATATATATATACATATACATATGAATATATATATACATATGCATATATATATATACATATACATATGAATATATATATACATACATATACATATGAATATATATACACATATGCATATATATATATACATACACATATGAATATATATATATACATATACATATGAATATATATATATACATATACATATGAATATATATATATACATATGCATATATATATATATACATATGAATATATATATATATATATATATATATACATATGAATATATATATATACATATGCATATATATATATATACATATGAATATATATATATATATATATATATATACATATGAATATATATATACATATGCATATATATATATACATATACATATGCATATATATATACATATACATATGCATATATATATATACATATGAATATATATATATACATATGCATATATATATATATATGTACATATACATATGAATATATATATACATATGCGTATAAATATACATATGAATATATATATATATACATATGAATATATAAATATACATATACATATAAATATACATATACATATGAATATATAGATACATATGCATATATATATACATATGCATATATATACATACATATGAATATATATATATACATATGCATATAAATTTACATACATATGAATATATATATATACATATGCATATAAATTTACATACATATGAATATATATATATATACATATGCATATAAATTTACATATACATATGATATATATATATACATATGCATATAAATTTACATATACATATGATATATATATACATATGCATATATACATGCATATGAATATATATATACATATGCATATGAATATATATATACATATATGCATATATATATACATACATATGAATATATATACATACATATGCATATGAATATATATATATATACATATGCATATATATACATACATATGAATATATATACATACATATGAATATACATACATACATATGCATATATATATATACATATGCATATATATATATATACATATGCATATATATACATACACATATATATATACATATATATATATACATACACATATATATATACATATATATATATATATATACAAATATATATATACAAATATATATATATCTATGCATATATATACATATATATACATATATATATATACATATGCATATATATACATATGCATATATATACATGTATATAT
>OY744515.1:216693177-216695677 GCA_963556195.1 Sepiola atlantica | reverse complement strand
GTGCGAAGGGCGAGGTAAAACAAGGGGGGAATAATCGAGGCTATTAAAAAAGTGAGAAGAATTAAAAACAGGAGGGGAAGAATAATTAGAGTGCACAGTGGAAGCAGTAAGGAGTTCGATATCGAGGTGTGCAAATGGGATATGGAGTAGATAAGGCTAATCAACAAGTAAATAAAAGGGCTAGGATAATATGAGTAGAGTGGGTTAGTTATCACGTTGAAAGGGAAAAGAATGAAGAATGGAAGTGTTGAAGGGAAGCGGACGAATGCATTAAAAGAAGTTAAACGGGAAAGAAAATGGAAAGCCAAATAAAGTTATACAGTTAAGGAGGGTAAGTGGAAAGATTTAGGGGGTAATGGAAGAAAGGTGTTAAAACTAAGGGAAATGCGAAGCTAACGAAGTTTATGGGTAATTTTATTAAGTTAAGAGAAGGTTAAAGGGATGAGGGAGATATAAGTAGAGATTAAAGAACAACAGGAATTAGAACTATCAGAAAGGGGTTTCGAGATGTAAGGAGAGAAAATCCGAGATGAAGGGAGGGTATTTAATCAAATGGGGGAGGGGTGTCTGGGGGATTATTATGGTTGCTATACCTGAATTTACGTTTATGCCTGCAACTGGAGATAAGTTCATTCTTAGAATTAATAATATTTTTAGATTTAGTAGCAGTAGCTATCATAAAGGTTTCCAGAGTACAAAGTTGGCAATGGGATGCTCCAGGGGTATATGATTTGGACTTTTTAAGTATTGACCAGTGAAGTGAATAGGGAATATTTTTGAGATTGAGGTGTCTAATTAGATTGGAAAGTGAAGTGCCTGTGCTGTTATCGCTGCTATTTTTAAAGGAATATATATGGTTAGAGATCCGGGTCTTTATGGGGAAAGAGGACGCCCCAATATATGTGTGTATCTTGAAGGGTGGTGCTATAGTTGCATTGAGATTACTAATGGTATTAGAAGAGATTTGGGTTTGGAGATCCAAGTTATGCGAGGAAAGTTGTTTGGAGAGGTGGGGTGGAGCGGATATGGGGGAAATGTGAGTTGGCCCATGAGCACTATTTATTATTGGGGGTGCTTGGTTAGAGGTATGGTTGTATAAGCGGGAGTTTAGAGTAGAAGCGGATTGGGGGTGCGGGGAGATCCGGAGTTCGGGTGGAGTATGGGAACTGTGATTACTCACAACATTGGTGGAGCGAGGGAATTGTTTAACAGTACAAGCGTATATTACGTCCTTCTGTACACAGTTGTTGTTAAGGGGACAATCTCTAGGTTTACGGCAGTTACAAGTGGTGAGGGATGTGGTGGGTGGTTGCTGTTGGATATGTTTGATTTTCCTATTGTTAGAGGTTATGATAGTTTGTTCAATATTGAACATAGTAGAGTATGATATTTTAATAGAATTTTTGTTAAGGATAGTGCTATATCTGTGGGGATGCTTAAAAGATCTGTCTAAGATTTGGAAAAATTCTTTAGGTATATTGGTTTTAACATTACTGCTGAAAGGCGGATTAAACCAAATGTTATTCTTTCTTCTAAGTTTTTTTCTTTGTTTATGCGAATGTGGGTCTACCCGATTATCAATATCTTTAGTTCCTATGGGCTTATTAGAGTGTGTTTTGATTATCTTAGGTGCTGATGAGTTAAACTTTTTATTTCTGTGTGTGGTCATGTTGTGAGTAATAATGCCTGAAGATTTGTTAACTTGAGTAAGGGGGTTGCAGTTATATTTAATTTTGTGATTGTAGCCTGAGTTAAGCAAAGCATTATTGTAAAAGCTAGAATTTTGATCGAAGATAGATTTATTCGCAGATAGCTTAGAGATTCTATTAGATACTGAAGGGACAATTGAGTTTATGATGGATTTAGGGTGGTTAGATAGGCTATGTACGTAGAAAAGGGTTAAGTTAGGTTTATGGTATGGGCTGAAGGTTCCCGAGTTAAGATCTAATGTAAGGTCAAGAAAGTTGGATATTCTTTTCTCAGGTTCCACTGTAATGGTCAAACCAAAGTTTTTAAAGAAGTTATGCAGGTTTTTGATCGTGTTGTTATATTGTCTCGATCTCTCCCCAGATACAAACAGGGCATCGTCCCTATACAAGCCACCCTGTAAGTATCCAAAATTAAACCCCAATTCTCTCATCAAGTACAAACCTACCAGGTCAGTGACCTGGGCAGAGTCTGAGGCCCCCATGGTAATGTCAAAGTTATTGGGGGTGTCCTTCCTAGTCCAAAGCTTATTATCAAATTCTAGTAGGGATCTTCTGGCTAATATTATTAGTTTAATCTCTATGTCAGTAATGTCAGAATTATTTTTGGCGAAGATTAATGCTTTGTTAAGTAAGATAGGGGAAATGGATTGGTAATAATTATTAATGTCGAATGTTATGAAGTTCAAGTTAGGTTTAGACTTATCAATGAGGTTAAGGAACCAGATAGTAACCTCATCAGAGGATTGCCAAAGAGTGTAACGAATTTTTTCTTTCAAGGTAGGGATAATTCT
>OY744515.1:216650677-216680677 GCA_963556195.1 Sepiola atlantica | reverse complement strand
TCAGTCAACACCATGGCGAAACGTCAAAAACTTGATTACTCTGTGAGACAAGCTATTGTGAAGCTACACAAGGAAAAGCACACCATTAGAGAGATTTCAGAGAGAGTGAAACTTTCCAAGAGTGTTGTAGGCAGGATTGTTAAATCCTACAATGATACTGGCAAAATAGCTAGTGCTTTTAAAACCGGCAGACCCCGCAAAACTTCAGCAAGAGAAGATCGAATAATGCAGCGTATGTCATTAAAGGACCGTTTTAAGTCTTGCACAGAAATTAAAAGGGTTATGAATAGTACCTCATGTGTTAATGTGTCAAGACAGACTGTTTCTAGACGACTGCAAGAAATAGGGCTGTTTAATAGAACGCCAAGGAAGAAACCACTTGTTAGTTCGAAGAAGAAGAAGAAGAGATTAAAGTTTGCAAACAGGTATGTAATTTGGACATATGAAAATTGGGCAAAAGTATTTTTCAGTGATGAAAGCAAGTTTAATCTATTTGGAAATGACGGAAAAAACTTTGTAAAGAGACGTATTGGTGAAAAATTAAGTACAAAGTGTACTAAGAAAACTGTCAAATTTGGGGGCGGAAACGTCATGGTATTTGGAATGTTTTCTAGCCAAGGTACAACGCCTCTTGTCCGATTACAAACTCGTGTAAACGCGCAGATGTATAAAAACATTGTTCAAGATCATATTGTGCCAATCATACATAATTCAGGATTCGATAGGGCAATGTTTATGCAAGATAATGCTCCATGTCACAAGGCAAAGGTGGTAATGAGTTACCTTAGCGAGCAAGATTTCGAAATTATGGATTGGCCACCGCAAAGTCCTGACTTAAATCCAATAGAAAATCTTTGGAAGATCTTAGGAGTGAAAGTTAGGGAAAGAAATCCCACTAACACGGAGGATTTGTGGGTGAAGCTTCAAGAAGAATGGTCTAAAATTAGTATCAAGGATTGTCAAGAACTGATCCGTTCTTGTAGTCGAAGATGTGCAGCTGTCATTGAGAGCAAGGGCTCATTTACTAAATATTAATTACACATGTACTTTTATCGTTTTTTTTTGGCTGTTTACATTGTTTTTCTCAATTTTGTCCCTTACTTTTGGACATTCCAAATTTGGAAATAAATGAATAATTGTTATAATTCTTTTTCAAAGTGTTCAAATTTTAGTATGTTATTATGGATGACAACAACTACCGGTTGTCAAAATTTCAGCTTTTTACGGTTATTATTTCAAATAAATATTAGGTTTTAAAATTTTGTCCCTTAGTTTTGGACGCGACTGTATATATATACATATACAAAGACCTATATATATATATACATATACATATAACTATATATATACATATACATATAACTATATATACGTATACATATAACTATATATATACGTATACATATAACTATATATATACGTATACATATAACTATATATATATATATATATACGTATACATATAACTATATATATATATATATATACATATACATATAACTATATATATATATACATATACATATAACTATATATATATATACATATACATATAACTATATATATATATATACATATACATATAACTATATATATATATATACATATACATATAACTATATATATATATACATATAACTATATATATATATATACATATACATATAACTATATATATATATATACATATACATATAACTATATATATATATATACATATACATATAACTATATATATATATATACATATACATATAACTATATATATATATACATATACATATAACTATATATATATATACATATACATATAACTATATATATACGTATACATATAACTATATATATATATACATATAAATATATACATATACATATAACTATATATATATATCGATATATATATATATATACATATAAATATATATATATATACATGGCGGCGATAGGTACTTATATTGTATCTGCACCCAGGGCGGCGATAGGTACTTATATAGTATCTGCACCGGGGTTGCGAAAGGTATGTATATATTATGTGCACTGGGGCGGCGATAGGTTCTAAATATAGTATGCGCACCGGGGTGGCAATAGATACGTATATAGTATGAACACCGGGGCGGAGATAAGTACCTATATAGAAGGCGCAGATAAAGGTGGTACTTTTTATAGAAATAAGTAATACTATTGCCCTGGGAAACATAGGATGAAATAGTGGGGAAGAAACAGCTTTCGCAAAAGAGAAAATTAGAAAGTAGCGGTGAAATGGGGCGACAAGGGAAGAGAAAAGTAGAAAGATAAAGAGACGGCTATAAAGAGTAGGACAGAAATAGAAGTTTTAATATAAAGATGTTACACACGCGATTTTTCTTCAATTATATGTTTTTTATGACCCCAAGCAACGCCGGGTAGCCCCGCTAGTATATATATATATATACCTACATAATATATACATATATATATATATACCTACATAGTATATACATACACCTATATATACATGTATATTCCTATATATACATGTATATACCTATAGTATCATATACATACATACACATACATATATACACATATACACACATATATATATATACATGCATATATATGTACACATACACACATATATATACATATACACATATATATACACATATACACATATATATATATACATATACACACACATATATACATATACACACACATATGTACATATACACATATATGTACATATACACACACATATATATATACACACATATATATATACACATATATATATATACACATATACACACATATATATACATATACACACATATATGTACATATACACACATATATGTACATATACACACACACATATATATATATATATATATATATATACACATATACATTTATATATACATATACACATATATATATATATATACATATTTATATATGGATTCCTATTCATACCGTTGTTGTAAAAACACAAACAAGTTAATAAAATTTCATGAATAAATAATTCACTTCTTAAAAACAGGTACTACATTTCGTTGTGTACAATCACTTTTATCGGTGAGTATACACCTTTGTAATTACATGCAACTTTGAAAATACATGGGCCTGATTACCATCTGGTATTTTAATTTTTTACACCGGTACTGCACTTAAAAAACACATCACCCACTTAATCACGCCACATTTTCTCCCAGACTACAGCGTAAACTCATCACAAGTATAAGATATTTTTCATCATGTAAACGCTAATAAAGATATCCTTGAGACGTAGAAAATGTATTCACTAATTTCCCAGTAAAATGAAAGCGTTGGTGCTGTTATTGGGAATATTTACAAATTCTCAGCCATTCCCACCATCCGCCTCAATATACATCCTAACACAAAACGTAAACTGATATACGCTTACACTAATCAATTACTTTTACTTGGCACAAATCGGGTCCTATACACCCACACATCCAGGATATTTATGGGTTTAAGTGTCAGTGTTTGCTTTTTTTTAATTCCATATGTTCCTACTTACTTACTTCGTGGGCGGAGATAGACTTACACTATACGTTTAATGTAGGGGCACTCGCACAGAAAAGATGTTGCAAGCCTTCTCTACTTCAATCGTTATATTCATTGTAGGTGTTCGACATAGCTCCGGAAGACCTCAACTAGCTACAACCGCAGCAATGATCTTTGGTATTTGGAACAGAGCATAAGAAAACAAACAGATCTTCCTGGAACAGAGTTTATTTTTTTAACATCGCATCTGTTGAAAAAACACAACGAGGCTGTTTGACAATAAATTCTAATGTAAACAAATATTTGTTAAACCGTCCTCTTTGATAATCAATTCCTCTTAAATAATATTCTGCATATTCCACGAACAGATTCCAATGTATTTTAGTGGTGGCGTTCATTGTTCAACTGAACATCTATTTAACCGAGTGGTCCCCTGGCAATATAAGTGGTGACCTATTAGTATGAAGAGATCCAACTCTCCTATTGGGACGAAAAAAAATCAGTTTTAAAACATTATTTATTCACTGACTTAAAATAGAATAGATGAAGTGTACTATGAGATCGAATAGTTCACTTTGCTCGCTAAAAGGTCAGCGTAGAAATGAAAAAAATATATAATGGAATGTTTATCATATATGATACAGTAGGCATCTTGTTGGCTTATTAGGCTTAATTCAGTGTAATTATACCCTATATTTTCAAGGGTTGCGTTAAATGTTATGGTTAGTAGAAGTAGTAGTAGTGGTGTTACGTATAGTAGTTAAATAGTTGTAATACCCACGGCACACTCGACATCCGAAGGATTCTTCATGTCAATGTGTGTTAAACAACTCCCCGATACCCTAGATGTATTTATTATTATTGTTATTAGTAGTAACATTATTAGTGATAATTGGAGTAATAAGAGACCAGTAGTATTACAATAGTGCCCTTCCTATCTATTATGATGTTTATTTGACCTCTTTTGGAAAAGGTCGGTAACATAATAGAAATATGTCGAGAGTCGTACACGGTCCAAACGGTAACTTGAATGACTTTCCTCCTCATGTCGTGGTCAGAGTTGCCTCCTTTCATCGCCCTTGGAGCATCTCATTCTCCAATCTCAGAAAGGGGTACCAGCTTACTCCACATCACCCCCCTCTGAGATAATTTCTTCACAACAGAAATTAATATCTTTTACGTTTCGGGTCCGGACGTAACGGTTCTTTTTCTTTTGCTTGATCGTCTTGCAATAACTGTTCAGCAATTGCTGGTGCTGGAATGTCAAACGTCTCATACAATATGTCCATCAGGACTTCCTGATCTTCCCTGACATCTTCCGTAAACCTTGATCTCAATTGATTTAGATGACGTTTATGTTCCCATTTGGAACTTTTCACCATGTACATAATTCCACCAATTCTTTTTGATATTACCCCATCATCCCAAAACGTTTTTCCATTTCTGAAATTTTTGAAAATCTGTGTCTCTGGTATTAAAGACCTTACACGAAAAATTACTTTTCTTCGCGTATTTCTTCGTTGGACTCGGTAATAATCTGTTAAATACTGTATCTTTCTAGCAAACATCAGTTTGACTGGTGACATGCCTGAAACTGTGTTTGGGTTTGGTGTGATTCTGTACACAGACAAACATTTCTGGATGGTCTTCTCCTCAGTGTCCATGCTGTGATTCTTTCTCAATGCCCTTTTAAAAGTGTCCACAAATCTTTCAGCCTGACCGTTGGATTTGGGATGGTAATGTGAAATTGTTGTGTGGTCAATGGACAAACATCTGCAAAAATCGTTAAATTCACTGGTAGTAAATTGTGTCCCATTGTCGCTTACTATTGTTTTGATACACCAAAACGACTGAAAAGTTCCTTTAGTACCTTTATAGCAGTTGTGGATGTCGGGTGTTTACATTTGAAAATCTCAGGCAACTTGGAGTAGCTATCTACAACTATTAGGTAATAATGACCATTCATGGGTCCAGCATAATCGATATGCAGTCTCGTCCATGGGACATCTGTTTTCGGCCATGATATAATTTTCACTGGTGGTGCTTTTGCTGCAAGTTTGCATCCTCTACATGCTTTAACAATCTGTTCTATATCCTTGTCCATCTTCGGCCAATAAGTATAACTCTTCATTAAAGCTTTCATACGTGCGATCCCTGGATGCCATTGATGGAATTCTTTTAACATCAACTTTTGCAGTACAACTGGCATCACCACTCTTCCAGCATATAGTAGCACTTCATCGCATATTGAATATGCTGTCGAATTTTTTGAAGTTTAATATTTCTTTGAAATTACTTCTTTCATCTTTTTGATTAAATCGTCTTTTCCAGCCTTGATTCTTATTTCATCTAACATGACAGGTAATTCACGTATAGCATTGCATAATGCGTCCTTAAAATCCGTTTCATCCCTTAAGCTATTGAATTTGTACAACCCCTTATGCGTGTTTATTGTTAATAATTTTGCACAATCTTCGTCAACTTTTACTTGGAGGTATGCGTCAGACAAATCAATTTTACTAAAAATCTTTCCTCAATTCAATTTAACAAACACGTCTCCCGGAGAGGGCCAAGGATAAGAAGGTTCTATTAAACAGTCATTTAGACCTGTAGAAAAATCTGCACACACACGTATTTTATGATTTTTCTTTTTCACAAAAACCACTGGTGACGACCAATCTGAATAACCAATTTTAGAAATGACACCCATTTCTTCCAGTCTTTGTAACTCCTGGTTCACGGTTTCTAATGCGGCATACGGCACCCTCTGTTTTGGTTTAAAGACAGGCTTGATATTTTCTTTTACCTCAAATTTTACTTCGGTTTTCGTGCAATTACCGAGACCACCTAAAACAACTCTAGAAAATTAATTATTTAGGTCCTTTATCAATTCATCCTTAACCTCATTTTTACCAGCTGGTGAATTCTTCTACCCTAATGGGAAGTGATTTAATTATCCTGTTCGATCTATTCGAGATTCCTATGAACTCATTTTGTAATAGAATGTATCTATTACAAAATGAGTTCATAGGAATCTCGAATAGATCGAACAGGATAATTAAATCACTTCCCATTAGGGTAGAAGAATTTTGTAAAACATAAACCTTAGATGTTTTAGTCTTTCCTAAAAACGATACTTCCCACAACTTTAACCTTCTTCCCGAAACTCCACGGGCTATTTTATCAGTCTCGGTTAACTGGGTTTGTAAATTCTTTTCCACGTTGTTTCATTTATTATGGAGATATCAAATCCAGTATAAAGCTGAAGTTGTACCTTCTCTCCATTTATTTTCACTTGCACGAATTTTCTTTTTTGACCCTCCTCGATTTATTTCTTTGTCAAAACCATTCTTACTTTATTTTTTCCGTTCGACATTCCTCTTTCGGTCTGATACATTTTACAGTGTGAACTCTTGTGGCCTATTCTGTTACACCGAAAACAACATTTATCTCGAAAAAAAAAAACAGTCATTTTTAGAATGAGGTCCACCACATCTGTAGCATAGCAATTTCATTTGGGATTTAAATTTCTTTCACTTTTACGTGTCCTACGAACTTCTTTCATATGCGAAATATGTGAAATTTCTTTTCTCTCGATTTTAAATTGTCATGTTTCAGATTCATTAATTTTTTAGCTTCTTCCGTAGCATTTTGTTATGTAATATCTGAGCTCTGTTCCATTTTTGATAATATTTTCGAACGAACATCTTTATCTCTATCCGTCAAACTTTTAACAAAAAACAAGGCATTTAAACATGTCAATTGTTAACGTGTAAGAGAAAACGTTCACAAAACGTTTACTTTTCCTGCATACGTAATAAAATCATCATTATTTTGCTTAACAATGTCCAGACAACTAAAACGGATATGAAATATACTGCTTCTCTCACCAAACATGCTTGTGAGTGTTTTTGTCTCCTCAAACGATACTTCGTCAGGTTTTCTAGGTAATAGTAAATGTGTGTACTTTGTACTCTCGTTAGGACCAAGCTTCTGTAATAGAAGTCCAACTTTTTGTTCGTTCGACCAAGTTTCGCACCGTTTGTTGAAAATTGTTTCAAACCGTCGAAAATAAGCTTGAAAAATTATTCCGTTGTCAGGGTCATATACGAATTCCGATATTGAATTTGCAATACCCTCGGCTGTGAAATCCGTAGAATTTTCCATCGTTCTATATTTTGCAACAGCTTCAAATAACACTTTCGTGTCGTTTGCTTGCTGTTTCCGTAACATTTCTTGTTGCACGTAATCTTGGAAATCTTGATGCCTTTTCTGTTGTTGTATTTGAGAAGACACTAATGTCTTTGTCAGTTCGACCAGGTCGTCAATTTTGTAAACTATACACAATACAATGAGTATACCAACAAAATAAAAAAAAATGGAACAAACACAATTGTAACTCTTTCGTTTGACTTAAAACGAAGTAAAAAGAAATAGTCTTACTTTTGACAAATTTTATTTTTATTTTTGTTTTTTTTTCTTGTTCTAGCCAAGGCTTGTCGAAGTCACAATATCCGGTCGTTGTGTTTCGAAAAATTCAAACGTGCTGATTTTTCTTTCTTTCCGTTGTTCAATGTGAGTTCTGGGATCGAAATCCTATGTCGCCAATATTATGTTTATTAGACTTCTTTTGGAAAAGGTCGGGTAACATATAATAGAACTATGTCGAGAGTCGTACACGGTCAAAACGGTGACTTAAAAGACTTGCCTCCTCATGTCGTGGTTAGAGTTGCCCCCCTTTCATCGCCCTTGCAGCATCTCATTCTCCAATATCAGGAAGGGGTACCAGCTTACTCCACATCACTATCATACATCCGATATTTCAAGGCTGTTTCATGCAAAACTTGGCGCAATATCAAATTTATATGAAATAAAAAAAGTAAACTTAGTATTATAATTAACTCACTACAATTTCTCACACCCGCCATTATCAGTGCTATCTCACTGGTAACAAAGGCTGGTGTCCCTAAAATCTGAGTGACAAGTCTAGCAAGATTTTCAGAACTTTTCGTTTTTGTCGATACTCGTTGTATAACAGATTTCTCGTCGATAACTGCCGTTCACGTCTGACATTTCTATTAGCAATACACCTCTTCATGACTGCAGTATTCTCCGTTCCCTTCCAGTGGAGGTCTAGAAGATGCTATCCCTCCTTAGTGTGTTCCTATATACTTTGACATTGTCCTTTATGAACATTTGCGTAGTACCAATCCATATTTATGTTAATGTGTTTATTTTCGGGGAGGAGGGTATATAACATTTTTATTAGCTTAGTTCATTTGTGCAGCAGCTTCAGTTCCATGATTTTATTCTATTATTTTACGACTACTAGTAATACTAATAACTAGCGGGACCCTGTGGAAATTCCACAGTGTTTTCTACATCAATCTGTATAATTTACTGTTAATAATATTATCCGGTGGCTAGAAATATGCACATATTTTACTCACAAACATTTTGCGTGACGGAATGGAAGTATATATATTTATTTATATTACTCGGTTGCCGGGGCAAAAGCTGTCTCTTCACTAAATCTTCTTAAATAGGAGTGTCAGATCGTGACACACAAAATAAATAACACACACTCTATCGTATTAATATATAAATAATAATAATAATAATAAAAAGAAGAACAAGAAGAAGAAATATTAAAAAATAAAATAAATAAATAAATAAATAAATACATACCGTAAGCCTGATAAGCGTTTCCGCTAATGAAACGGGATACCAGAGTTCTATCCTCGGTTGAGTCATAGCAAAGACTAAAACAAACATTGCTAAAACTCTCAGTATTATAAGGTCAGGATCAAGGACAATGAAGCAGTCCTGGGGAAAGAGTGGCGCCCTCCCCTACATCTTGGGTTAGCCGCTAATGTAAAGAGATCCTCTACTGTAATCGGACAATTTAGCCTTTTATAAAGTCTGAAATTAGCGACCACCTCACCTAAAATAAGCGAACGCCATTTTTGTTTGACGAATTTGACAATATAACTAAATAAATATTTGAAATAAAAAAAATTAATTTATCAGATGTTAACTATACAATATCATTGCTCTTGTCTTATTTTTACGTATCTATTTGGTACTTTGTTACATTGGGACCCGGGCTAACTTTGACCCTGACCCTAACTTTAACCCTAACCCCCAATGACCCTGAACTTTATAGGTAACCCTACCCCCCTCTGACCCTAACCCTAACCCTAACGACGGGGTCAAAGTTAGCGCGGGTCCCAATCTAACAAAGCACCATCTATTTGTTAGTAAGTTACGCTTTTTTTATTATGAGCACCCCTCGGATAAGAGTGAAATATTTAAAAAAATTAATAATTTGCATTCAAATAACGCGTGTACGATGGACACTCTACTAAAAAGGGTTGATATACCGTAAAAACTGGCAGGCTTCCGAATAAAACGAAATTATGCTTGTTACTTTTTTTTCGATTAGATTTTCTTTTTTATTTTGCTTTGAATCACGACTTTCCTCACTTTCGTTTTTGTTAATTTTTTTTTTACTTTTTGCGATTTATTTATTTGTTTTTATTGCGTTTTCACTTTTCAATTACGTTTATTCTCTCTCTCTCTCTTTCTCTATCTTCTCCCTCTATCTCTCTCTTACGAACACAAACTTTCTCTTTCTTTCGTACGCGCTCTCTGTGTTTCACTGAAAAAAAAAAAGGAATTCCACAGTGTTTTCTACATCAATCTGTATAATTTACTGTTAATAATATTATCCGGTGGCTAGAAATATGCACATATCTTACTCACCAAAATTTTGCGTGACGGGATGGAAGTATATATATTTATTATATTACTCGGTTGTCGGGGTAAAAGCTGTCTCTTCAGCAATCACTATCGGTCGCGACTCCCCTCCCCCGTTGTCAGGGGCAAAAGTAAATACTAAATCTTATTAAATGGGAGTGTCAGATCGTGACACAAAATAAGAAACTTAACTTCTCAGATGTTAACTATACAATATCATTGTCATTGTCTTATTTTTTACGTCTCTATTTGGTAGTTTGTTATATTGGGACCTGGGCTAACTGTGGCCCTGACCCTAACTTTAACCCTAACCCCCAATGACCCTGAACTTTATAGCTAACCTTAACCCCTCACTGACCCTAACCCTAACGACGGGGTCAAAGTTAGCGCGGGTCCTAATGTAAAAAAGCACCTTCTATTTGTTAGTAAGTTTACTTTTTGCGATTTATTTATTTGTTTTTATTGCGTTTTAACTCTTTCTCTATCCCCCCTCCCTATCTTACGAACACACACTCTCTCTTTCTTTCGACCACGCTCTCGGTGTTTCACTGAGAAAAAAAAACAAAAAAAACATTGCTTATTGTCCGTTCAAAACATTTAAAAAATAAATACTGATCCCTTACCATCCAAAAATAATGAATAAATGTTTTAACACTTTAAGAAGTGTTGCAAATAAAAAATAAATACTTAGTTCAAACTATCATTGAAAACAAAAACATTGCTTAACGTCCGTTCAAAAAAATAAAAATAAAAAAAATAATAGACATACCCTAAAAACGCCAAAATAAAAAACAAAAAATAGTTTTAAGTTTTAAGCAACACAAAAAAGTACTTTTTGACCAGGTGATTAAAAAAAATGTATTATTTCTTCCCCATCCCCTCGAAATGTAGAAAAAAAATCGTAGCGGTTGGTTGGGATCGAACTATGAACCAGTCGGGCCAAAGACAAAACTACTACGTCGCTTCCCGTTGCGCTAAAGGAAAATAATTAAAATATGATGCAAAAATTAGACTAATTAAATGTTGTTAATAATCTAGGTGCGGCACGCATGCGCAGAGCGTTTGCCGGAAGCGTGACACACGTACGTACACCTTAGCGTATTAATATATAGATTACAACAGCAACAGCCATAAACATAATAATAAAATACTAGGGTATATGTTACGACGCTCAGCAGAGGCGCGAACGGGGTCCAAAAAAAGAACGAGAAAGAGTTTAAAAACATAAATTTGCAACAAGTAAAGTTGACTTATGTCTAGAATATACATTTTTCTACTTACCTATGTAATTTGTTTGTATTTTTACGTAGTATAAATGGCTTTTTATTAGATGTTAAAAAAAAAATTCTTGTTTTTTAAAACATCTACTTTTTCAAATTTAAATGGCGGCGAGTGGCTCTATATTATTACGTAGAGCGGCCATTTGTAATTCTTCGAAAAACCTCTGTCGAACATAAATTTCTAATAATAGCACTTCAAACGGGTTTAAAATACAAACAAATAGCACATGCACATTTGAAACTAACTTTCACAGCTTACAGTTACTTTTATTTGTTGTAAATTTTTTTTTTAGCGTTTTTACTCTGCTGAGTCTCGTAAAAGATGCCCAAATACTACGACAAATAATAACTTTATTAGCAGTATTTGAACTTTGGTCTTCCCACAAAACATGCGTCATATCGAAAGTATCTAAAGCAAACCTTCGTGCAATGTTTACGAATAGTATTAAACACCTAGGTGTCAATATGGCTTTCATTAGGAGTAATACGCTTCGCAGTACTCAGCGTAAAAGTATTAGAGAAACTGTATCGTTCTATAATATAACTGTTATAACCTAGGTGTTTCCTATCAACTTTGATGGAATATTGGCCAACAGATATAACCAATAAGTGTGGAAAATTGTTTGCATCAACATTATTATTAGTAGTAGTAGTAAAAGAAATAGTAGTAGTAGTAGCAGGATTAGTAGTAGTAGCAAGATTATTATTATTAGTAGTAGTAGTAGTAAACACTGAAGTATTAGTAGAAGTGCTGGGATAAATTTTATCTCACTCTTATTACACAGCCTAATTTTCTGACTCTGAACTCGGTTGGAGCCATGTGACCGTCTTAAATTGTAACTTCCAACAGTGATGAGAGCATAAGCTTGAAACTTTGGCGAATTTAGGTATAACTTATTTAACATTTATTTATAAATATTATTATTATTATTATAAATGTCCTTTAAGAAATTAAAGTTGAGCACTGTTAGGATATATTAAAATCAGACTCACTTAGCTATCGGCAAGGTTCCAATACCGTTCGTCGAACCCTCTTGACTGTCTGTTGTTTTCTGCCCGCTGTATTTAGGCATTAATAGTATTAAATTTTTCATGCATCACGTAATAATTTCGGATGGTCGTGGGGATGAAGCGTGTAGAGTCTTGGTTGACTCTGTGAACCGTGTTGGTACCCCGTGACCGTCTGAAAGTCGGACGTCTTACACTGATGAGAGCGAAAACTTTAAATGCTGACGTATTTAAGTATAAATAATTTAATATTTATTTGTATGTATATATATATATATATATATATATATATATATATATTGATTTTAATAATAATGGCGAGGTAGCCATAAATCCCAAGGACGGAGAGGCCTATAATACTAAAGCGAGAAAGAACAAGACATATATTATCCATCCCTAACTCGAGAAAACGGTTAAAATACAAACAAATATGAATGGAGGAGAGAAAACAACAAAATTGGTGGTGAAATCAAAACGTCTTTCGAGTCGACTCATTTTCAAGATATTACGTCGACTAAAATAGGGTGTTTGAATAGCGAATTAAAATCGTGGTGAATACATGGATTATCGAATGAGTAAGAAAAAAATATGTACCCATCAGTTCCAAACTGTGGGTATACTCCTTCTGCTTGCACAGAGACGTTTTTTGTAAATTGATGGTGACTGCTTCGAGAATTTTAAGGCGATTCTTCGAGCGAGCCTTGTGCAAGACAGTAAATACCTCATCTGAATATCCCTCAGTGCATAATTGGCACTCCAATAAATAGTCGCCGATGGCCGACTCATAAGCTTGTAAACGCCCGGATGTCGACCACTGTCTGTGCCTACGTATCGAGAGGGGAATGTGTTGGGAAACTGACCTATAATCGCTGAATGGTACGCCCCACGTAGTCAGCCTCACACTGGCCACGAAAATGGTTTACAACTGAATTGTATTGAATGGTGGGGATACCATCCTTGCGAAAAGAGGGGAAAGCACTGCCGGTCCCAAACACCGTTCTCACATACGTCGCAAATAAGCAACGAGACACGGCTGAAACAATTTTATGCGAAAGTTCCTGACTAGCGGTGCCAATCCATGGTAATTTCACATAAACAGGGCACTTTTGGGGTCCGACATATTTTTCTCTATTAAATTTGGCAATTTTGTCCTTCATGCATCTTTCAACGGTGTCTAATGGATACCCATTAGAAGATAGGATTTCAGTTATTTTGCTAAGTTCTGCATCTAATTTGGAATTAGAGCAGATCACCAACGCCCGATGCACTAGGGTTTTTATCAGGTTTATATTTCTGATTTTAGAGGAGAATGAGTCCCAGCTTATATATTGACCTGAGAATGTTGGCTTTCTATATACACTGGTTACAAAGCATTCATCGGTTCTTTCAACCAACACGTCCAAGAATGCCAACAAGTTATTACTCTCTCCCTCCATTGTAACCCCAAGTGCCGGGTGAAGTAAATTTAGCTGTATAATAAAAATAATCATATATATATTATATATATATATATATATATATATATATATATATATATATATATATATATATATATATATATATGTCTGTGTGTGTGTGTGTGTGTGATTATTTTTATTTATACAGACATGTATAAAATCTGCGAGACTGGCATGTCGATGTTATCGATCAACAGCTGTTATAAACTGAGATCTCATCAGGGAGAGTTAGAATCCGATCTTTACCCCAGATCATATTTAGGAGAGATGAAATGCGGAAGAAAAGAAAAGAAAAAAAAATGAAATTTGGAAAATCACGTGGTTAGATTTGAGACCGTTGAGAATCACATAAAATAAAATAAAATAAAGTAAATTGAAATGTAAGACAGAATATAAAAATATGAATTATAAATTCATTGATGATAGAGAAAAATAAGTGGGTTGGAGAGAACGGAAAAAGAGTACATTAAAAAGAAACAGGGTTGAAGGTAAGAGGAAGTAAAAGACACAGCTAATATCTGATGTTGTTTTGGTGGCTGTCGAAGACGCGATGATATACTGTTGACGCTTTCCTCGTCTCGTTTCAATTGGTGGTGGGATGTTCATACATTAGTTTGTTTTCTTCACGTTTTTGTCTTAGTTTTATTCAAGTAGAAGGTAGAATCCGTAAGATGTTGATTCGGTAATACTTATTTTAGAAAGTGTAGTGTTATGCTTCCGAACTTTTTTAAAAATTAAAATATTCAATGCTTCCAAATGGGATATAACTATACTTTCTTATGTTAAACGCGTGTCCGCGCCTATTACCCAAAACGTCTTCGACATTTAAGCTATTACCGAATTAACATTTACGGATTCTACCTTCTACTAGCAATAAAACAAAATGTCTTGCACTACCGATGAGGACGTATTACGTCGGCAATTTGGGAATTTTTAATAAATTACTATTTATTAAAAAATGCATTGTTAGGCTCTAAACGCTTTCTTTATTATATATATATATATATATATATATATATATATATATATATATATATATATATATATACCGCGGTACATTGCTGAATTATGTAATACACAGTATCTAAATAAATTATATTAGCTCTCTTATATGATCGAGCACTTTATTGATTTCTTTTTATATACAGCCTGACACACACTATATATATATATATATATATATATATATATATATATATTGAGAGAGAGAGATAATAGCATTAAACTATACTTGGATACGATTCTATGAAAATAAATATGTCTTAACAGAATTTTATGATATATTTATTTTCATAGAATCGTATCCAAGCAGCAGTTATTTGCAATATGTAAATAATTTAGTATTACTGACTACCGTATGTTTTGAAATAAGGTGTTTGCGTTCTATACTCTAGTGTCACATACACCTTGTACATTAGTCAATATCGCACTAGTTAAGTATTGCCTGCGCTTTTACTATAGTCAGGATCATTGTATATATATAAATACGTTGCATAAAAAGAATAAAGCCTTACACACAAAAATATACACCCAGAAAATCTACGTTGCAAGCCAATAAAGCTGCTCGATCAAATATAGTAGGCTTTCCTGTACATAAAAAAACCATATCGGTCAAGTGAAAGAATTTAAGAAAATATCCGATAGACTTTCGCATTTGTGAATGAGGGAGACAACCCCGAAGCTTATATTTATAAAATGCTATCTTCAACTTCCGCTCACTCTGAAGAAGGAGTTAGTAAAGTATACGATCAAATGCAAATGATATACATAAGGAAGTCCGCTAAAAAGAAAACAGTTAAACCACCTAGAAGATGGCGAGATAACGTATGATTTTGGAAATCCAGATAAATCTGTCAGCTAAACAGAGTGATGCGAAACTGGTTATCGGAGAAACAGTTAATCCATTATAAATGGTATCATGCGGTTAGCGCAGAAACCATTTACTTATATATCATGGTTTATAAGCTCGCAGCGTTTAGCCATACTGATAACTCTTGAGAAGACGAAACAATGGTCTGTGGATGACTATATATCATATAGATACATGGTTCTAAATAGGTGGATCACTCTAATGAAGTAAATCATTGTGTACATTCAATCGTAAAGAAAAAGTGTCCTATTAAATAGAATTGATTCTTCGATGATATCAATATTGTAAAATCGGTTTAAAATCGTTATATATATATATGTGTCTTCCCTTATAAGCAGGGTTGCGTTATCTCAGACGTTAAAGCGATGAGCTGTTCTGATCGGTGGAGACGAGCCAGTCTGGAAATAGCTATATATATATATAAAGTTATAATATGTTTATCAAATGAGCTTAAACTTATATTTTTTGAAAAGCTCAACAATAAACTAGAGCTTCATAAATAAATTATATATATACACATTAAAACAATTAACACTTATTAATCGGTGCTTCTGTTCTAATCGTACACTGTTTAGAGCTGACTTCTTCGACAATAATTAGAATTGTTTCAAAACAATATTCACGTGCCAAGATTCAAATTATCATAAAAAACAAAAAAAATACATTAGAACAAAAAAAAAACATAAAAATAAAAAGTAGGAAGTAAAAAAGATGGGCTGCTCTTATGTTATTACTCCTGAAGTTATGGGTGGGGTTAAAGACTTATTGACGTCAATTACATACAATTCTTACGGCCGTTCCACTCGCCCGCATATTTACACATGTGCGAAGTATAGGTGTCATGATACATCCGTCTATTCCCACTGAAATTGTTTACAGCACAAACAACCAAACGCATACGAATTACGTATTTTCAAACAAATAAGGGTTGGCACATGTGTTGCATAACTACCGAAATCAAACGTCACGAGAAGCAAGGGGGGGAAGAGAGCTTATTTATTACTACAGGCAGAAATCCTTCCGACTGAGGCAGTTCTCCAAAACCACCTCACAGTTCGCTATTACATCCTCTCCGGCCGAAAACAACGCGAAATGTTCACGAGAGGATTAATAGTGATTTCAATCTTTTTTCTTAATACTTCTGATGATACAATTTTCATAGACATTTTCATAGTCATTCTTTAAGCAAACATGTTTCTCAGTAATTTTAACACATTTTGGAGAGTCATTTTTCAACAGGGACCTTAAACACACTTTTCTTAAGAGTCATTTAAACAGATTTCTAAACACATTTTTCAAGAGTCCAAAAGTCACTTTGAAACACAGTTTCCAGATATTTTACATTATAAGAAAGTTACCTTTGTATTTCTCGTTTGCTGCTGGCCCTCGTCTTGTTGCTGGCTGTGATCGCCGCGCGGCACCTGTTTTTGTGGGCAAACTCTATCTTTAAGCGGAGGACAAAGACACTCGAAGTCGGATTTTCTGAGAGATTTCTTTTGTTCTTTTTATTTCATGCTTTCATTCGAGTGGAGGGGTTTCCATTATTGGTTCTTCATTCACATCTTCCTAGGTTCGTACTGTGTGGGACGTTAGACGCTGTTAGTTTTTCTTAGTAGCTTTGGCCCATATCTCTTCGATTCACACCCAAACTCTTGCATTCGAGAGCTACCTCATGCGCTCGCCACAGGCTTCCATGGTGAACTCTTTTGGATACAGCCCTTATCGAGAGCGATTACATTCTTGGGAAAACTTCGCTCGCTTTTCCGAAACGACGTTGTCGTTTCGAGCGCCCATGGCGAACTGATTCTAAAAAGCTAAGTTCTTGTTCTCCGTGGTGACGTAATCATCATTCCCACGCACGAGATGGGGACAAACACGACTCACTCTGATCTCTGACTCAAAGGTCACGTCAGGTGTCTAAATTTATTATGACTATTCTTGGATCAAACACTTCTCTGAACTCACTTCTGAATCCAGAAACAAAACCTATTTTTCAATAACAAAATTAGCTATTTGATACTAGTTGACCTACTGTGCCTTGCATAATGGGGCCCTACAGTACTGTAACACATGTACAACCAAGCGCATTACTACTGTATTGATATGACTAAAATTAAAGTCTGCAAACACAACCATATAACTGAGTGGCAAATATTTACACACACTCTTTATAGAGAAAGACACATTGTAATAGCTTATACACATACTCACCTATTGACAAATTATACGCACCTCAATCTGGATAATATAATAAAAAAAGAAGAAATATATCCATCTAATTTCAAATTGTACAATTTTGCGAAACTTCTATTTACTTAATTAGAATTTTCCACTTACTGTGATAAACTGGTATTAAATTAATTAATTCATACGCATACCAGTTAATTAGAATGTTTAACCAGTATTTATTAAATCTATCAATTTTATACGGATTATTAAGTCAAGTAGATACACCGAGAATGTCGCTCTCATCCAATATTGTACATTTTTCAAAACATCTAGTTAATCAATTACAATTATCCATCTACTATAATTGCCCGGGGTTTTATAAATACACCTATTTTCAGACCAGCCAATTGGCATGTTTAATAGGTAATTACTAAACCTAACAATTCATATAAATATTATTAATATAATAAAATAAATAGTTGTGATAGTTCATATTATTAATTATTAGAGACCATCCCGAATAGATTTCTTTAAAAACAAAGTTCTGCAAAACCATATTGTAAATAAATAAAAAACAGGTAAATAGCTGCCAAGACTCATATTACAATTGCATGCATGAACATCTTCACACAGCAACAACTAATTTAAAAATGATTAGTAAATCCTTAACTACTTCGATTAACATATTCACAAATGGATAGCGACATCATTTCATTAATCCTGAATTATATATGCAATGTAATAAATGTGATCTTTAACGATAAGACTATCTGTGTATGCCTTTTGAATAATATTGTAGATTAATCGTATTTTATATGTAGAACTGCGTGAGACAAATAACACAATCTCGCTTATTCTCTTAATGTAAGTACTTTAATCTGAACCGGGTCCTAATATCACTAAAAACATATAATTAAATAGAGATGTTCCACCAGTTAACATTTTGGGAATTCCTGTTTCATTTACTATCCTTTTAAAAGATGAGTATCTTACAAAATTCGACCATCTGTTATAAAGAGCGATTTTGTCAGTCCGTCTTCATGTCTGTCCGTCAGTCACAATTTTGCTTGAAAGTAATAAATTCATTACGGAATTATTCTATCGCAATATCAAATATCTTAACTATGTTTACAAATGGAAAATATTGTATGATATTAAATAATACATTCTCAACAAATAAAACGGCTGCCATGACCGGAAATCGAAACCGAAACTTGGAGATATAATTCCGAACATTCTACTAACTGAGCTATTTGCACTTTCTTAAAAATAAATCTTACAACATTCTTTAACAAAATAGGTATAGATTTGGCGTAACGTCATAGATTTATTATTTACGTTATATTTCAAAAGATGAGTTCAATCATAAGCGATATATATATATAGGTAAACTTACACTTAAACTATTTATACAATTTATTTAGCTTTAAATATGTATTTTATGTGTGTTTCTCACAATTCGATGATTTTAGACAAGTAAATAAGAACACCCTCTCGCAGACAGCGAGAAGAAAAAGGTGACGAAGTAGCCTAGTAAACATGCGACACGGGGGGGGCACCTATTTGATACTCTCTATAATATGTTTAAATCTGTTGAGTAGCTGTTAAGGTATTTCTTAATTTATTTCATGGAAGTCGCTCGAAACAAAACATGAAACAACTTTATGTAAGGATTCAAAAAGCACGAAATATTATTAAATGGCATGATAAAATTGGATAGTCATTTGAAAGTATTCTTTTAACTTACTGTTATTAATTAAGAGGCAGAATAATTTTACCTAAAGAAAAAAAACATAAGCATAGTAGTGACTGACCCAGTCATCCACACCGGATATACTAAAAAAAAACAACACTTGAGAATACTCCGACATATACTAGTGCATATAGAGAGGTTTCTGCAAGAGCTACCTCTGAGTTCGGTCAGTTATTTGACGAACACACCCTGAAAGTAGCCCACTACTATCGTACTATACACTAGACTTAAAAAAGGCCTACCAAATAGTAACCCTTCAAAACCCCACATATGGCAGGAAGGGCTTACACGGCTTGCTGACAAAAATGTCTACCTCTAAACTCGTGGTTGAGGGACTCACAAAAGAACAATGATTTTATCGTGACTAGAAGAAACATAAAATTTCCCTATTTTATTTGATTTTTCATAACTGGCGACGCTTTCAAACACACTTCTTACTTGTTTTGTTCTTCTTTCAAAATAAAAGTTTAACGCCCGCTACTGTATTTAAAAGAAAAAATATATAGATTATCTTTTTTGTTTTGTTTTGACCAAAAATGGTTACGCTGCGAAATAAACAGCTAACTTGTTCTTAATATTCTTTCAAGGTAGAGTGGTTAGTCAAAGTAACCACGTTGTCAGTGAAAACAAGTATGCCTAAAACAAATGCAATCACATATTAATCCTCAAATATTGCAATCAAAAATAGTGCAAAAAGTAAGAATATACGTGTCAGATATAAGTGTAGCAATATCTTAAACTTAGTTTAGACTTAGATGAGAAAGTGGGAAGTAAGACAATTAAAATTATAAAAATGTCAGGATATGATGTATTGGATATAAAGGCACAAGTGACACGTCGCGATTTAGAGATACCTTTCTCTTTGGTACATTAACTAATAGGGTTCGGTCTTTCTCAAAGCATTGTCTACGTTTAAACTTCCAATGAGAAAGCGAGGAGAAACACACTACTTAAGGTTTACCTTTGCAGTGCCGTAAAAGTATTACGCGTCAATCAAATATAATACTGACGTTTTTATTTGTTATATTATGATACACTTACTTCTTCTATCCGTGGCTGTAACTCTTGATAATATATCATCATGAAGGCCCCCCTTTTCAACTGGACATACGTGTAACTATATCTTTAAAATAAAGTAAAGTTTATTTTTTCTTATTTAATTGACCAGTATAGCTTTGTATAACGAAATTCATGAACTAATCTGTTCGTTTTATACACATTCCTAATGGGTGTTAAAAAATATGCGTTTCGTATTTCAACTTATCTTCTATATTTCCGGTTCAGCAGCCTCTAACACAGACACTAACATGTCAAGTCTAATATAATTCCACATTTCTTAATATCTTGACTTTTTTACTGAATCACAGCACTTTTTAATATGATGCGTCATTATTTACTTATTCTCTCTCTCTCCCTCTCTCATATATATATAATATATATATATACAGACGTATATTTACGTATTACTCGCACACATATCTCCGCCTATACATATTTACATAAATCTATCCCATAACTGAATGTATTGCCTTTCTAGATCATAAACGAGATAAGTAACGCCATTTCCGTACCTTAAAATAAATTAACACCAATACTCAAAAGTGATTCTTATCCTCAAATCTGTGTGGGCGAACGCCTGGTGATTTTTTTAAACACACCGGCCAGTCGTACGAATATTAATACAGGTATTGACATAATTCACGCACACACACACACACATATATATATATATATATATATATATATATATATATATATATATATATATTTAATATAAATTCTGTATATATATTGTTTAATACATATTCTCATATTTTGATCATTATTATAACTATTATAATGTTTCTTATAGGTAATTCAATGTTTTTAATATTTGAAATATTTGATTTGCTGTTTCTAATATATTTCCATTATTAACTGGCTACAGCAGTAATATATGGTTGAATAATGGGAGGTTATGTCTCCAATATTATATGAATATATGACCGGTTGAAATAATACTGAAATCTGATGTGTTTTCTTAAGTGACTACTCTATGTTATGTTGAAAGCGCGTTGACAAAGGGACGGTTTTGAAAAGATCGTACATTAAATAGTCGTTGTGTTTGTATTCTTGGAACTAATATAGATAATGTTCTAATTTTGTATATATATATATATATATATATATATATATATATATATATATATATATATATATATATATTACAAAGAGAGAAAGAGAGAGAGACAGGGAGACGGACTGAATACGAAATAGAATCTCTTCCTCATCTACCACGAGTGGCCACCAACGGCAAAATATGGATTATTGGAGGGATATTACCCATATGTTAAGTTGTAGTCGGCGTATTCTACAGCCTTAGTCGACCTGTCAGTATTGTTATGGACACTGGCGTCAGTTCTAGATTTGGCGTGTTATCCTCATGTTCAATCGAATGCTATTTAGTAATAGCCTTGCGAAAGATAAAACTATCAATCGTGTTATCCTACTATGGTGGAAATGATATGATGAACTACACTTAATCCTGGGCTGGGTTAATTGTCTTTCAAAAAGTAAAACCTCGTAATAAAATATCGCGATAATATAAATCAAACTCTTAGAATGTTTTTTAATTTTTTTTGTTTATATTATTAATATTAATATTATTATTATCATTAATAATATTAATATTAATATTATTATTATTATAATCTCACTAAGAATTCTTACATAGGTCATAGTGAATAACTGGTGGTTTTCCCTGGATTCTGAGTAACAAGTAGTTTCCTCAGACTTCCACTGCTCTTCGCCTTTTTCAATATCCACTGCAAATTATTTTGCGTAATTGAAACTATCGCTAACCATGAATTTTTCGCTAGTAATGAAAATAACCTTCCGTAGGATTTGAGTCGCAAAAAAAATCAAAAAGTCCCAGTACTTTATCTAGCGGATGTCCGGTTAGTGCTTTCCCTCAGTCTTTCCACCGTCGTTAACTTTTCACGACGATTTGCTGTGATATCAGCCGAGCCTGGTCCCGTCATATTCTGTGTGCGTGTATACGAGGGGATACTACAATGTCATGCAGTTGCAGTTCCCTTGAATTCATGTGGTAGTGTTCTTTCTATATATTTTTTTGTTTTCTTTCTATATATTTAGCTTCTATGTGACTCGTTAGTTGATGTGGATTGGTTTTCGCATTCGATAATTACGTTATCTGCTGGTCTATTCATGTTTGCTCATTGTATAGTTCTCCGATTCAGATTTTTCCCAATTCTGTTCCAGGTTTTTCGGAACATTTTCAAGTACTTCGACAATTATTAATATAATATTGACTTTTATATGTTTTATATTTCTTTCAGTTCTTTTACACGTTTTCTGTATTTGTTTACATTTTTCTGTCTACTTTAACTTCGCCCTGTGGTAAGCTGCGACGACAAAATCTACAATTTGGCAGTTTTTTTCTTCTTGGCGATTATTTTGACACGGGGTCTTCATGCTTGTATGAACTTTTCTGTTAGAACCTCAATGTCCCATAGGATTTTCTGATTTTCGTTTCGTGCAGCATCCGGTTTGTGTCTGTTCCAGTTGTTTGCATATTCAAAATGCAATCATTTTCTTAGTTCTTAGTGTACAGTCTTCCACATACAGTTGTGTCTATTCTTGTATTTTGCTTGGGTTAGTTTGTTGTATCTATTTATTATATGATTTACTGTTTCGTCTCTTTGTCCAAAGAGTTCGCCTTTACTGTTTTTCTGGAGTTTGTCTATTTTGCCGTTGATATATTACGTTCTAGCTGCATTGTTCTGCGCATCAATCAGTAGTGATTCTGTTTCACTGTTCCAGTATCTTTTTGGAAACCATGTCGATATGTTTTCGTGATTCTCTTTTGCAGTAGTTCTAATGAATCGTTCCTGTAACTGGTTCAATTCACTCGTCTCCGTTCTTATCTGTTTGGATTTCGTTTTGTACCTTTATCTTGTTCATGACGGCATCTATTGCTGCGATGATAAGCCTTCATGTAGTTGTCGAATTGCTTGTATTGTGTCATTAACACAGTTGTATATGATGATCAGACCTCTTCCTCATTCACTCCTTTTTCAGTAGAGTCTTCTTAGTATTACTATTATTAGTATTACTATTATTAGTATTACTATTATTAGTATTACTATTATTAGTATTACTATTGTTATTATTATTATTATTATTATTATTATTACTATACTAAAGCTATGTTTTTAATACTCATTTCAATCATGTTTTTCGTATATTATTTAATACATCGAAATACATATTAAAATATATCGTAATTTTGTTGGATTGCGTTATACTTGAATATCTTCAATTTTACTTGTTCTAATTCGCTTTGATTTGAAAGTAAATAACAAAGGTGGCCTATGTCTTATTAAGTTTCTTTGTAGAACCCTCTCTTCTCTTTCTCTATCGGGTTAGATCAAACACGCGCTAATGTTTACACCCTCTTTGTGGATGAACCCTCAACTGTAATAAAGGAAAACAAAATTGGAATCGTCCATTATAAACAAAAGGGGAAAACACCGTATGGAGCTATATGATTTTACTCATACTTTAGAGGAACAGAAAGAAGACACATAAATTATTAATATTTCGTGCTCAAAGCGAGTAATCGGGTGTTTTGTGTGTTAATTTTAAAATTTAACTGGCTTGGCAAATTCATTTTCCCGATTTAAATACTACAATGTAAGTGTGGCCTGTCGGGCCACATATTTACTCTCTCTCTCTCTCTCTCTCTCTCTCTCTCTCTCCTATATATATATATATATATATATATATATATAGATAGATAGATAGATAGCTTAGTTGCTACAAAAAGAGATAAAGTAAAATGGAAAGACAAAAAGAATAAAAGAGATAGAAACTATTTCTTAACAAATAAACCTGCACTATAATCAAATGCTTCTGAGGTATACTCATGATTGGAGGGGGGGGGCATACTACGTTTAAACATGACTTTTAATCGGTGAATTCTGAATGCTAAATAAGCTGACCACTTTGTGATTATCAAAAACAGAATTAAATATAATAACGAGGAAGTTGAAACATTCTTCCAAATAAGACCAATTACAATGGAAATAAAATATGCTTATGTGTTAAAAGAATCGACGAACAGTCGACGAGACCAGCGAACCAAAATAAGATGTGACCTTCAACAAAGGTAAACATGAAAAGAACAATTCATCCATCCATTTCTTTTCAAACATCTTCTCGTGTGGATATTAGTGGCGAGTTCACTTGCTTTGTTACTGATCGAAATGAATCAGTCTACAACGGAATGTAGCCTATTTTTGAAACTAAAAAAAACACACACAGAAATAATCTAGGCTTATTAGGAATATATAACCAATGGGAACGCTTTTAGTTTCGCTAATATGTTCTTTGTTATTTAGTTTTTGATGAAATTCAAATACAACAATTGGAGAAGAACACAAACGTCCGCCCAACATTATTTGAATGAAGAAAAATGAGCTGATTGCGTTGTTTATTCCTTCAATCAACCTGCTCAAAAATGCTAGCATTATAGAAATCGATTTTTCAGTTAGTATTATCTACTTTTTTTTACACAACAGCTATATAATATCGAAAACTCAAAATGTAATTCTAATGGTGAGACACTCAATTGTTTATATCATTATTTTGTACTACAAACACTTTACTTCTGTAGACTTATCTATCTATATATATATATATATATATATATATAAAGCAAAGGTGTATGTATGTATGTATGTATGTTGTTCAACGACTGATCTCAGAGCCAAACTATATACAGATTTAGAAGCAGACATTTCCAACCGATATCTGTATCCATGCCCCAAATTCTCAAATAAAAAGTATGTACCGAATGTTAATCAAATTTCAAATAATGATTCTTGACACAAGATTTAGTATCATTGAATTTTGATTTTAATTTTCGGAATTGGACATAAAAGTGGTGCTTAACTCTTCGGTGTATTTATTTTACCCATCATGTTGCGGATGACGAAAGTCACAGCACCGTTTCACAATTTTGTATCACTTTTTTTAATGGATGTAGAAAAGCCTTAATTTTTACAATTTTCTTTTCACAAAGTGTGTTCAATATGTCAGTTAACGACGACTTGTAAATACAAATTAGAAAAGGGATACCTATTTTGGTTAGATTAACGTTGGAAGCTGATCAGCTTTAATTGAATATTAACCAGGTATATTTCAAATACTATATATAATCATACTATTTTGCATATATCAATAGATTTTAAAGAAAAATATAATTATTAACAATTAACGCCCTAAATCAATCGACCAATCGCCTTGACTAATAGCACCCTATATGAGAGTCCAACATTCAACCTCCTCGACCTGACATCCACTAGTGACATGAATTGGAACGCATACGTAGAAGATACTTCCAAGTCAGTGCAAAGAGTATGGACTCAGATTAGAGAGAGAGAGAGAGAGAGAGAGAGAATCAGATTTATGGGTCACTGTTCAAAGGCTAAGGATGACATTGCCAGCAATGTTCTTTTGTGGATGTCAAAAGAGGGATGTCGTCCAGTGTGCAGACTGCAGAAAACTGACGCCAAGTAGCTGATAGAGAATTTACAATGCACATATGAACACCCTCTATAATGTGATGGAGGATAGAGTGTATGGCATGAAAGAGACATAAAGATCTGTGACACTTCCATAACTAGATGGTGATGATGATGATGGATTAACAGTAATATCAAATCAAAACAAATAAATATTCCCTCAACGAATAGGCGATGACAATTAAAACAGATGGAATGTAAATGTTAATTAAACATACATGAAATTGAATTCATAAACGTGTACATATTTTACACCGAATGTTTTTACACTGTGATACAATGAAGACCGACAGGATAGGAAGTGACTAATCGACAAAAACAAAAGAAAATACGGGATAGAAAATGACTCATCGAAAGAGACAAAAGACAATTTGGGAGTGGTCAATTTCCATTGTTCAGGACAGGTCACTAGGAAAATTACACTGGACACGACATTTTAGGAGTTAAGAGTGTTTTACGACACCTGACTACAGTAAGGTAGGTTAGTTTTACAACAGTTGACGACAATATAGTTTATGACAAAAGTTGACGAGTTTGAGTTTTCGGAGAGAAGCCGAGCAGCTAGGATCTAACCTCCCGAGAGAGCGCATCGGACCGGGAAAACGATGAGATGAGCTGACGACTTGAAAAACGACAATGGGGCCTCGACAGTCACACACACTCATAGTTCAAACTAAATTATACACAACGTATATGTGTTTGCGTTCTTTATCGTGAGTGGTGTTTCTTTTATTTTAACTTGTGGACCAGTGCTGTGCCCTCGACGTTCCGTCAGTAGATAGACGACTCGGCTGGACGATGATGACAAAGAAGAGTGCAACGGAAACACAACGTTGGGGTCGACGATCCTAGGTGGGGCAGCACGTGGTAATACAAATGGTTGCCAGTGACCAGGCATGAGCCTAAGAAGACAACGTGGGCGCAGAGTAAACAAGGAAAAACAAAGAGAAAGGGCAAACGAAAGAGCTCACATGATAAAAAGAAAGAAAAAAATAGAGACACAAAAATGGTTCGACAATTGGCGCCGATGACCCGGGTCGAACCTTGCAAGCAAAAGAAAATAGACACCCAAATGTTGTACAACTGATGTCGTTTGACCAAGGATCGATCCTTACAAGCAAAGAAAGACAGAAAGAGAATTGAAGAAAAAAAAAACACAGAACGAACAATGAATACAAAACAAAGTAAATATTCCGGATGCAGGCGAATAGAAAACGAGATAAAAAGAAAGAAAGGAAGAAAGAAACAAAAAAAAGAACACACACGGACTCCCACAAAAAAGAAATTGATAAAAAAAAGCAGGTAAGTGAGGAGGGTTTCTCTGCTTTTTACTCCGCACGCAAAAAAGCAAAAAAAAAAGAAAAAATGCTCAATATCAAAATAGATCTATATTATATGATTATTGTGATTAAGAAAACATGTACAAAAACTGTGACACTTGCATGTCGATGTTATCGATCAACATCTGTTATAAGCTGAGATCTCATCAAGTAGAGTTGAAATCCGATCTGACACTTAGGTTATATATGCACACATATATATATATATATATATATATATATATATATATATATAAATATATATACACCTATATATACATGCACATATATGTATATATACATATATACATGTGTATGCACACATATATATGCATACACATACATATATATGCATATATATATATGCACACACATACATATATATGCACACATATATATGCATACACATACATATATATACATACATATACATTTATATATACATACATATACATTTATATATACATACATATACATTTATATATACATATACATTTATATATACATACACATTTATATATACATACACATACATATATATTTATATATACATACCTATACATACATATATATTTATATATACATACCTATACATACATATATATTTATATATACATACATATACATACATATATATTTATATATACATACATATACATACATATATATTTATATATACATACATATACATACATATATATTTATATATACATACATATACATACATATATATTTATATATACATACATATACATACATATATATTTATATATACATACATATACATACATATATATTTATATATACATACATATACATACATATATATTTATATATACATACATATACATACATATATATTAATATATACATACATATACATACATATATATATTTATATATACATACATATACATACATATATATATTTATATATACATACATATACATACATATATATTTATATATACATACATATACATACATATATATTTATATATACATACATATACATACATATATATTTATATATACATACATATATATTTATATATACATACATATATATTTATATATACATACATATATATTTATATATACATACATATATATTTATATATACATACATATACATACATATATATTTATATATACATACATATACATACATATATATTTATATATACATACATATACATACATATATATTTATATATACATACATATACATACATATATATTTATATATACATACATATACATACATATATATTTATATATACATACACATACATATATATTTATATATACATACACATACATACATATATATTTATATATACATACACATACATACATATATATTTATATATACATACACATACATATATATATATTTATATATACATACATATACATACATATATATTTATATATACATACATATACATACATATATATTTATATATACATACATATACATACATATATATTTATATATACATACATATACATACATATATATTTATATATACATACATATACATACATATATATTTATATATACATACATATACATACATATATATTTATATATACATACATATACATACATATATATTTATATATACATACATATACATACATATATATTTATATATACATACATATACATACATATATATTTATATATACATACATATGCATACATATATATTTATATATACATACATATGCATACATATATATTTATATATACATACATATGCATACATATATATTTATACATACATACATATACATACATATATATTTATATATACATACATATACATACATATATATTTATATATACATACATATATATTTATATATACATACATATACATACATATATATTTATATATACATACATATATATTTATATATACATACATATACATACATATATATTTATATATACATACATATACATACATATATATTTATATATACATACATATACATACATATATATTTATATATACATACATATACATACATATATATTTATATATACATACATATACATACATATATATTTATATATACATACATATACATACATATATATATACATACATATACATGCACATACATATACATACATATATATATATTTATATATACATATATATTTATATATACATACATATATATATATATTTATATATACATACACATACATATTTATACATACATACATATACATATATTTATACATACATACATATACATATATT
>OY744515.1:216610677-216643177 GCA_963556195.1 Sepiola atlantica | reverse complement strand
ACAAAATCAGACAAAGAATGGGGTTCTACTGTATCTCCCCCAACCTCTCTAAAACAACTTTAAACGAAAATAAAATACGTCTAGACACTGGATGATTCCCTGAATATAATTTTGGTGTTTTATTCTTTCTTTCTTTTTTTTTCTTCTTTCTTTTGCCCCCTATCTTCTCTTTAGTTTCTCTTCGTTTTTATATTACTATGTACATTTGAAATTGCAGGTTTTTTATGCATACATATATGTATTTTAAATAATAAATAAATATATATATATAATGTATAATTATATGCTGACATTTTGCACACTTGTTTCTGACACTTTACATATTTGCATATATTTCCGTCCATTCAAACCCTACCACTATATATATTCCCCAATTACATGACCCTCTCGTCTTTTATCATGTTTATCACACTTTTCAATCGCTCTTTAAAGAGCCCACATCACATCTGGCGAAACGTTGATCTTATGGTTCTTCCACCGTTTCATTTTTAATTTCATATATATTTATATACATGTATATACATATATATTTATATACATACACACATATACATACATACCCACATATATATACATACACATATAAATTATATATATATATATATACAAATGAAATTGTTATTTGCGCGATGTTCATTTACTCTATTATAGCACTATAATATGTACTAGTGGGGTCAGTTGTACTATTATGGAAGTCTGGTGTAATTGTACCACATTTGCTCAAAACAAAAAACGCACTTATATATGTAGTAATTTATGACAGTCTCACTCTATGGTTTTTCGGCGCGAATGAAGACCCCATGATATTAGTGTACCATATATGGACAGAAGAGCTACTACTACAATTAAATATTTACCTGAAGGCCAATTAAGCGTATTTCTGTTCGTGTCTAACGTTTCACACAACTACCAAATTAGAAAACATTTTGGCAATATTTTCTTTTTTGCATTGCATCTTCGACTATAGAGTATCACATTTTTTTTTAAAAGGGCTGAAAGGTGATTACGTAATAAGAACATGAAATTGTGTTAACGTATGGTAGTATGTAGTGTAAGAGACAATCATACCAGTATCACTGAAACTCTGTATCGCTGAAAAGCAAGGGATCCAGCGTCGTTGTGAAACTCGTTTGACGGCAAATGAATCGTTTACAAATTACATTATAATGATCAGACCGGTTTACAATCTCAAGTCGATAAATAAATCGTCTCCTACTCACTAATTATTTATTGGTCCGATAGTGTTTCTTCATTATATAATTAACACGAACGACATATTGGAGGGCGATTGCTGAGTGATGTTACCATTAAGACGGCTTGGTTGGGCAGAGTCACTTTAGATCAGATTTCGGGATTATTTGATACTAAAACATAATTTATCCACATTAAATGTGTGTTAATCAACAATCGCTTCACCAAGACTCGTTTCCTATTTACTTTAATTACGCAAAACACACTCTAAAATGTAAATTAGTTCTGGGATTGTGTTGTTTAAAAAAATAACATTGAAATTGTTCTAATAAACCGTAATTTATAATTACCTAAACAAGCCACTCATCTCTCTCTCTCTTAGCTATCTGTGTATTTCTCTCACCCCTTTTTACTCTACGTTGCTTCAAGAATTCTCTAACATGTTTACTCTTTCTTTGAACATTTATCGAAAGAAGCACTCTCTTTTTTCAGCGTGGTCATTTAATTGGCAATGGTGTGTCTGTACACACAACTGACATGTCTGCGAATTAGATACCTACATAAGTCTCTTTACATCTTCATAAGAAAAAAATAAATACTAATGATATTTTACATACTACTACTACTACTACTATTACTAGTAATAATAATAATTAATATTATCATTACTATTATTAGTATAATAAGGAGGAGGATGAGAAGACCGAGGAGGGACAGCATAAATAAAACCTCTACTGGAAGTGCAGAGACTGCTGGGACCTTGGGGGAGGCTTATTGCCATCTAACTCCAAGAGAAAAAAATGGTCCTTACCAGCGACAAATCAATGGTGACGGCTGTTGCGATAGTGCAATGTAACTAGCGGGGGCTATCGAACAACGGTGGAGAATACTGGAAATCTAAGGAGACTTGTTGTCACTTGAACTCCAGGGAATACCACCACTTGTCGGTGAGCAATCACTGATGACCTGTGTGAGAATTCCTAGTAAGTAATATAACAATAAGATTATTAATAATAATATGTAAGTAAGGAGACATGTTTTCAGTTATACAAGAAGGTTCATTTAGTAACGTATATACATTCGATACAACGAGCTGCTATATTAACAGTATCCAGTAAGAGATAGTGGTTCTTACTTTTAGGAAGTGTATAAATGAGTAATCAATATAATATGTATCGCAAGACTTTATCTCAGTCTAACGATTCAATAATGTATCAGTCTAACCAGATTACTTCAGGTTGATTGGGAAGTGCAGTATAGTCAATAGAAATGGTGTATGGTAACGTTGTGTAGATCATGGTGTGGGTAGGCGTCGTGTTTAGAATAGACTCTGATTGTTTTGATAATTTCAGTTGCGACTGACTAAACATTTGTTTGGTTTTCATTTTGACGTATGTGTATTTAAGAATGTATCAAAAACACTTGCTAACCTATGTCGCCCATCGACAAAGAAACGGGAAAAACATTATAACAGACTTGAAAACAAAGAGGATAGGACGAGTCACCTTCTAGTTTCTTCCCCCAAAACTTTGGGTTTGGAGAGTTGCTTTGCAACCATCAGCGACGTGTGCCCAAAAGAATATCGCCATTCTACATGGAAGAAAGAAGATATAAATAACAATAGTAAAAAAGCACCATTCGATGACTGACTAGCAAAGAAAGAGAGCGTGTTCCATCAGTAAGTACAGTAATTATTTTGATATAACAGCTAAACATTGACATTTCTGAAATGTAAACTAAATATAACATTTGTCAAAATGCATCAAAGATATAACTGACATTATGATTACATTGTAGTAATCTCAATTAAATTAAATAAATTATTATTTAAAACAAATAATTGACAATGTGTTACATAAGGAGGGCGATTTATTTGAAGGAAACACGTTTGAGGAACACCTTATGGGCAAAAGGTGACCCATGCACGGAAGTCATCGAAACCACAGTATTTTTGGATGGAAATTTAATGGATCTTGTCTAACGATAATTGAAGCATAAAAGTGTCTAGGGGGCCGTCCCCAATACCGAAGTGCGCACCATGTAACACAACGAACTATCTGTCATTTTCCCTATTTCCCAATCACCCACAATACATCTGTCTCACTGATGTTTTTTGTGACAGTTCTTCTCTTTGTAAAACACGGTTATAAAAAAACTAAAGCATTCTGGGTCACTATTATTAAAATTGAAAACAGAAGCGTTTATCAATGACAGGATTAATTCATTGTTTTTTGTTTACTTTAATCTTATTAAATTCAAAATAATATTTCATCAGAGTTGACCAGTATTGTTGAAAGGAAAAAAACGAGCGTGAAAGGGAGAGAAAAAAATATGCTACGTGTGACGTATTTTTAAACACATTTTCTCCTTTGCACATTTACAGAATAGTAGAGTAAAAATGTTATGTTATCTGTTTGTTGCACTTTTCAACTTTCTTAGGAAACAAATAAAATATAAAAAAAAATGAACAGTGTGATTATTCATTTTTGTAGAAGTACGAAAGAAAAAAAATATTTTTCACTTTGTTAAAGTTCTGTTTTACTTTGATAATGTGTTATTTTGTTATTCTTGTGGTTAATTAGTTGTATGCTGACATTTTCAGCTTTGCAAAAGAAACAATTGTGTGAATTAGAAATGTTGTAGAATGGTAGAAAATAAAAGATCTTTTGTCATTATTTTTTCAGTTTAGTTAGACCGTAGATATATTTTTTTCTGGATTCAAACTGTGGTTACTGATGTAATATTAAATGCCTGTATTTATTTGTATTTTTTACCAGATATATATATATATATATATATATATATATATATATATATATATATATAGCTATTTAAAATAATTACCATATGAAGCACAAACATACTATCAACTTTTGATAATTGTTATCTTACTCTCTAATTACTGCTATTTGTTATTTTAAATTTGTTCGTTTATATATTAAAAATCAATCAAATATGCTACAAAGAGTCGTAAATTCCTTTAAAAAAAGAATGGAGCTATGCATGCAGAATGAAGGTGGAAATTCTGAAAATTTGCTGTAATTCTAAACTCACATACATGAATTTGTTGAATAAACTTTCTGTTTTTTATTACCGTATTTTTTAACTTTAGAATTTCAAAAATAAATAGCTAAGTGACTTATGAATAACCCTGTATGTATATATATATATATATATATATATATATATATATATATATGATATAGAGAGAGAAAGAGAGAGATACTGACTGACAGACAAACAGCAATACAGAAAGACATACTACCATGTTATTACCTTGTTGTTTGAATAACTATTTCAGAGAAAACAGTTACTACAGTTCGTTGAAAATGTAGATTAGTTGCTGTTCGAGTAAGAATTCAAGTTAAGTGGTGTTTAGTGTGTTTAACGATCTTATATGTTCTATGCGGTACATTTGTTTCCGTTCCAAACAAAATTGTGTTTAAGTCAATTTGAATTTGTGGAAACACCGATGGTGGGGTTATTTAAAAAATATCTCGGTTGTCTATCGGTTAAGCAAAAACATATTAGATGTTGGCGACCTCGAGCAGGTACAATAGTTCCCTCCAAACACGGTAAAAGCGAACGGGAAGTAGATGAACACAGATGATGGCCATTTTATAATTCAATGGGGTCGCAGTTGCTTAACGGATCTAGTAGTTTATTTTAGAATTAAGTTGTGAAATGTGTTCCGTTCTTCGGATTTGGATGCTGCTCGGCCTGATCTCTGGGAACGCGTAGATAGGAGCAAGGACATCGTACGATTAGACAATAGGGCAGGTCGATTTCGGAATCGTGGTTATGCGATGGCAATGATAGTTGGGGTTTGGCATGATGAATAACGACACAAAATATTTTTTCCCAAATCGTTACCGTTAATTGAGGAAACGACTTTAAAGGTTGAAAATTAGCGATTTCGCATGTACTTTCGGTGATCAGTGAAATATTTCCCGCCATAAAACATTCCGTACCGTTGGAGAAATAGAAATGTGTAAATATCATTTAATAAATTATTTACATTATTCTCAATAAATCAAATAAAAATAAATAAGGATCATAAATAATGAAAAATATTCACTTGTAAAGGAAAAATTGAGATTAAATATACAGTATTTTACTGTTTACGTAAGTGACCGATAAAAGATTGCTTTATTTTTTTTCTCTCCTGGAATTCAGGATTTGTGATTTTTCAGTAGAAAACAAATTAATTTAATTATCAATAAAACACCATTAAACCGAAAAATGCCTTCATTTTAATGATGAAATAAAATAAATATAATGTTTTTTATTAATAGTGACGCTGGAACTTTCTTTTGGGGGTATTATTTAAATTTACACCGTTTTAAATGCGTGTTTGTTATTGTATATCGAGTGTATGAAATATTGACCGCTGTTGGATTTTAATTGTAAACATAATTAGTAATTTTGTATTTTTATGTAAGAAATTTAATTATTTGACATAGAAAGAAAAAAAGCTTGTTTAATCTATATCATTTTATATTTTAAGTGTATCTGGCGTTTCAAACGCGTTTGTTTTTCTCCGTTGAAGAAATATTTCCATTTTTAGGTAAGTTATTTTCGTTCCATTTCTTTTTTACGTGTTTCAAATTAAATTTAATAAATGAAGTTTGTTTCAAAATACCATAATGTTTCAGTTTTGTATTAGAAAAAACTAATTTTTGGCGCATTTTAATTTATTTATTTTTCTATTTTACGGACCATTTTTTTCTGTGTAAAATTACCGATTATATCGCTAGAGTAATCCGTTTTTTACCCAATATTTTAGATTTTAGAGTATTTTTATTTTTACTGTGATTGTCATGAATTGGGTGATCATTTTACATATAATGTATTTGGGAAAGTGATCCCCCACTCTTAAATCTAAATTATTGGGTAAATAAAGGATTTTACCATAACTCAAACAGTATTGAGTCTGTTTAAATAGTCCTGTCATTTTAAGCCACACTTTTAGATACAGCCTAACCCTAACCCCAACAGACAATCACTAAAGCTAACCAAAACTATTTACCATAATTGTCAGCCATTTTTTTTAATATACAACTAGAAGATATAAATAAAACTGTTTTAGACTTATTCATTTATTTTCTTCTTTTTTTCAGATAAAAATGTCTGTAAAAGGACGTTCTGTTTTAACTCGCAGTAAGAGTTCCAAAAGATTTGCTTGTCCACCTTGCCCTTTGGATAAAACGGAACCCCCAACAGCAACAAGATTCTTCACATGTTACTTTCTCTACATCAGAAATCTTTTCACAGACATCTTCCAGTGACGAAACAACCGATGACAGTTTTGAGCCAGGGAGACAGTCTAAGTCTTTTAAAAGTCCCGAGATCTTCTATGGAACTTCTAACCTTGGGGCTTGCCTTGCTAATGCCTTTCTATTACACTTACAACACATGAGCTTTCTTCATCTAACCATTAATTTAAAAGACATTGTTATAGATAAATCAAAAATAGATCGAGAAAAGGCAAGAGTGAACGTAACCAGCCATCAAAAACATGTCCAGGAATATGAACATCTTATCTGCATTGGAGTTGATTGCAGAGTTGATAAGGACACTTTGTATTACAAGGAAGTTACAGGGGAAAATGGTGAAAAAATGATTAAGAAAAGCAAGGGACCAGAGCGCCTTTAACATTTACCAGAGAGATAGGAACTGCAAGTAAATATCTCACCCATAGAGTGATACCCAACATTGGTGCAACTGGTGTTCTTCTAACAGAGGATGTTGCTGCTGTTCTAGAAGAGTACAACAGTGTAAATACCGTTAAGGCAATTCTGGTGGGCAATACCAGTACAAACACTGGTTGTGAAACCGGGATGGTTACAGCTTTGGAGAAAAAACTTAAAAGAAAGTTACATACCATTGGCTGTTCACTTCATCAAAATGAACTGCCATTTAGAGCCATCTTTAAGTTAATTGATGGAACTACAAGAAGCCCTACCACGTTCACTGGTCCTTTAGGGAAACTTTGTGGAACTAATTACCAGGATTTGCCCCAGGTAGCATTTCATATTATTAGTGGTCTTCTGGATAATTTATATCTTACTGCAGAGATAATGAATGATTTAAGTGGTGACCAGCGACTACTTTGGGAATATGCTATAAGCATTTCTACAGGGAAAGTGAACCCTAGATTTGCTGCCTGGAAGATTGGGCCTCTGAATCAATCAGGATGGCTGACTTTAGCCATCAGGTTAATGTGCTTGTAGACCAGAGGTGCCTATCCACCTGAACTCTCGGATAAATTACACACCATTATAAAATTTATAATTGAAGTATATGCAGTTAGTTGGTTTGAGATTAAAAGGGACAATACTTTTTTAACCAACAATTGTATATCTTCAATATGATCCAGAGAGTCAAGCAACAGTCGACCGAAATCCAGAATGTTGTATTAAAAAGTTTACGATACAATGCCTTTGCTTTGCTTCCGGAAAACATTCTGTTGTCGATGTTGAAGTCAAATGAATTGGAGGTGAGGGAAGAGGCCATAAAAAGATATTGTCCATTAGGTAAGTAAACATTTATGTATACTTAATTATTTATGTCAATTTATAAGAATAATTTTAAGTTTTATTAAAATTACATAAAAAATATAACCAAGTACAGGTAAATTTTCTAATATAAATATTTTTGTTTTGTTTCAGAAGTAGCGAACCACCAAAGAAAAGATTGAAGAAAATTACTGCCATCAATTTTGAAGCCACACATTGGTCAGCTTTGATTGACCTCTCACAAAGAGGGGTTTGTGAACCTGCACTCGCAGAAAGGTTTTCAAACAATGAACTCCTAGAAGCTTCAATGAATGGAACAACATTGGAATTTCCAAATTTACCTGCACATTCACAAGGCGTGGAAAGAGCTGTCAAGTTAACAACCGAAGCTTCACAAATTGTATATGGACAGGAAGCAAGGCACAAGCACATTATAACCAAAACATTGTGTCACCAAATAAGACCTTCATTTACTTCGAAGGGAAACTACAGGGAACAATTTAGTTCTATTATAACATAATTTGGTAAACTTACAGTGTAAAACAAATTTAAATAAATATATCGAATCGCATACTTTAAAAAGCAAAATTAACGGTATCAAAACTAATTATTTATCGTAGCTAGAAAAGAGTCAGCAGTTAAAACAAGAACATGGCGCTACATTTCGTGACAGTCTCAAATCCAATATGGTGGTATTTTCAAAATCGTTTACACTTCAGGTGAAAGACAAAAATGTATGAAATTAAATTCGGTTTTCACATGCTTAAACTATGCAGGTTTGTAGAGAATTTCATTCTGATGCCTTTTTATGTAAGGTAAGTGTTGTTTTATTTTTTTATTTAGTAGTTATGGCCTGAGGACTACATTGTGAGCTTACCCATAATTTGATATGGTGCAGTAGGTTTTAGCACATTGTTCAATGAACAATTTAAATTTAAAACATTTGTTCCTATAATCTGTTTCCAGTAGTATTATTGTATAATACACTTTTATTTATATATTTTTAAAAGTAATTATGACCAAAAATGTAAAAGTGATTAGCCATTTTTGTAATTTTGTACAATTTCTACAGTTTTCATTTATTGAATACAGTTAAAAAATGACATATTTTACTAGTGGTGATTCATACTTAGAATTCTGGTTTGAATATATTTTCTATTCATAGTATCTAACAAAAAATATAAATTTTATTTGGATTTATTAGTGAAATAGTAACATTTTGAAGTCAATTTGTCAGCAGAATCCTGCGGAAATTAGGTATTTCTGAACATTATCGTACCCGATCTTTCAAACTAAATGCTCAGTTAAGTTTTAAAGTTAGGAATCTAATTTTTGGTATCAGTTCTCACAACACCAAACCCCAGCTTTCGCCACCGTAGCAGCGTTGATTTTCTAAAAAAAGTGAAAAATCGACCTGCCCTATTAGACAATGCTGCAGCCTCAGCATATCTAATAGGTCTGAAAGTTATTTGGGGTGAAGCGTTTCGCAGTCTACGGATCATAAGACAACAGTCTATAAAGTAATTTTCGATGGTCTGACAGTACGATATGGACCTGGTTTGGTGATTCGACGTATTCAGGCGTAGGTGTTACAAATAATCTTTTATTTTGCACCGGGCTGTGTAGTTAGAACCATGTATTGGGTCAACTATGTAGAGTTCGGTGTTCGTTCCTTTTCCGGTAAAAAGGGGTCGGGAGTTGAAACAAGGTGTGGTGTTTTTCGGAAATTTATGCTGAAGTGTCTGAACCTATGGTCACAATGTGATAAGTTGTATAGAAAGGTACAATATGTACAATTCTTGAGCTGAACTCATATATACTATACATATATATACTATACATATATATATATATATATATATATATATACATATATATATATA
Source organism: Sepiola atlantica (assembly GCA_963556195.1). Taxonomy (NCBI): domain Eukaryota; kingdom Metazoa; phylum Mollusca; class Cephalopoda; order Sepiida; family Sepiolidae; genus Sepiola; species Sepiola atlantica. The sequence continues at coordinate 216,633,585 of OY744515.1, read as the reverse complement.
TTAGGGGAGGTCGATTTTGAAACTGTAAATTATCGCAAACGAAGAAAGTTGCCAAATAATGTCAAAAGTTACCACAAGAAATATTTTTCTTTAAAACTTTGTATTTATTGGAGCATTGCAACTTTAAGATCAAATAAATCGAGATTTTTTCTCACAGCCTAGATTTCACCGGCAGAAGTGTCGCCTTAAATTAAACCCGGGTTTTAACAAAAAAAGTAATACATTACTTAATAATAAATATTTTAAAGTTTATTATTCCTTTTCTTAAGAAATTAAATGTACATATTCAAATTAAAAAGGAATAAAACACTATAATATTTAATTTTATATATAAATAATTATTTATTTACATAGGCGTTTTATTTATTGGATATTTTTTATGGTATTCACCGGTTGAAAATTCAACGAGCGAATTTGAATTCACGTGTTGATTCTGTGTTTACAAATTTAATTATCACAAATATATATTGAATTGTCGAGCGCTGGCTTATCTAATCCCACTTTCCCGACCTTTTGTCACACCTTACCTTGTGGGAGTTAGATAAATAAAAACTAGTTCAGCCAGGGTGTTTTACCCCACCAAATAAACTGGTATCGTCCGGGTCTTTGGGTCTGGATTCACGCCCGTCTATTGGGACTTGTCCGTCCTGTGCAGTTCTAGGAGGTGCACCTCCCAGGTTTTGCCTTCCCTCTTTGGGGAGGAGTAAGTTTATTGCTTACTGTCTGAGGCGGCCCTACCGGGGAATGCCGACGGAGCTGCCCAGGCAATTTTTAAATTGCCAGAGTGCTCACCTCTCGAGCACTGGCTTTCTCATCCCACTTTCCAGACCTTGTGTCAATCTTACCTTGTTGGAGATATATAAATAAAATCTAGTTCAGCCAGGGGTTTTTACCCCACCAAATAAATCGGTATCGTCCGGGTCTTTGGGTCTGGATTTACACCCGTCTATTGGAGCTTGTCCGTCCTGTGCAATTCTAGGAGGTGCACCCTCCCAGGCTTTGCCTTCCCTCTTTGGGAGGGATTAAGTTTATTGCTAACTGTCTGAGACGTCCCTACAGGGGAATGCCGACGGGGCTGCCCAGTCAATTTTTTAATGACCAGAGTTCTCACCTCTATAGCGCAGGCTTATCTAATCCCACTTTTATGACCTTGTGTCACATCTTACCTTGTTTGAGGTGGACAAATAAAACTATTTCAGCCAGGGTTTTTTACCCCACCTAAAATATTATATGTATTGGAGTTGATGGGAGAATGGATAAGGACACATTGATGTATAAGGAAATTGTGGATGAAAATAGACATAGAATTATGAAAAAAACTAAGGGACCAGAACTCCATTTAACTTTTACAAAAGAAACACCATGTGAAAGTAAATATCTGACACAGAGTTCTTCCTAATAGTGGTGCAACAGGTGCTGTTCATGCAGATCAAGTGGTGGATGTTTTGCATGAATTCCACAGTGAGAACAGTATCAAGGCTATACTTGTTGACAACACTAATACCAACACAGGTTGCGAAGGTGGAATGGTTGCAATTTTAGAAAAAAAACTTTAAAAATCTTCACACAATTGGTTGCTCTTTGCATCATAATGAACTACCTTTCAGAGCCCTTTTTAAAAACATAGATGGTTGCGCAAAGGGCCCTACAACATTCAGTGGCCCTCTGGGGAAATTATGCTCAAATGATTGCCATGATTTACCCCAAATATCATTTTCCACTATTAGCAATCCTCTAGAGTCAATTTTTTAAATTGATGAAATACATGATCTTAGTTCTGACCAAAGACTCCTTTATGAATACACAGTAGGTATTTCTAGAGGTAAGGTTAACTCTACATATACCTCCTGGAAAATTGGTCCTTTAAACCAAGCAAGGTGGTTAACTTTGGCCATCAGGCTCATGTGTTTATGGACTCGTGGTGCATACCCACAAAGGCACACAACAAAACTACACTATGTAGTAAATTTTATTGTAAATGTGTATGCCACTTTTTGGTTTGAAATTAAAAGAAATAGTAAATTCCACAATCAGCAAGTGCACATTTTTAATATGACCCAGAGGATTAAGGAGCAGCCTCAGGAAATCCAAGATATCACATTTAGAAATATACAAGGTAATACATTTTGTTTACTGCCTGAAAACTTTCTATATTCCATGGTTAAATCTGAAGAGAGTGAAGTAAGAGAAGAAGCTTTAAAAAGAATTTTGGCCATTAGGTAAGTAATATTTATTCATATATTTCTGACTCAATTATTTATTCCAATTTATAGAATGATTTTTAAAGATTTTATCTAATTTCACCATAATTATTAAAGCAGTACAGATTGGAATTTTTTAATAATTCAATTAATTAATTTGTTCTTTCAGGAGTGAGGAGTCAACCAGAAAAAGATTAAAAAGAATACAACCTATTAATTTTAATGCCACACATTGGACACAATTAATAGATTTAAAATTATGCTGCATTTTTGGCATTGTCAGGGCGTGGAACGGGCAGTTAAGTTAATAACAGAAGCTTCACAAACTGTATATGGTTTTGAAGCAAGGCATCAACACTTTACAGCCAAAGTTTTGAGTCAGAAATTGAGACCAGCATTTTTGTCTAAGGGGTCTTATATGGAGCAATTTGACTCAATATTAAGCTCCATTAAAATAGTGTTAGGTTTTTCCTTATTTCTTTGCTTGTTATATTTTCACTTATAACAGAAAAAAATCATTTTTTAAGGTATTCAAATATTACTGTTTAATTCATAACGTTAAAAGATAGTTTACAAAAGCAGATACTGAAAATGAGGGGGGGGGCAAATTTTCAATTTGAAGATTTCCTTAATTAATATCATTTTTATAAAATAAAAGGACATTCGCTGATTTTAAATGCACAAATTATTTGGTTTTCACACCAGTATTCAAGCAAATCTTGCAAAAACGAGGAATTTTCAGTATATTCTTGTCTACGATCTTTGATACCAAACGCTCAAAAAACCGCTGAAGTTTTTGATCTAATTTTTTGCATGAGTATTTAATAGGTCTATATACAACTTTCGGGACGTGCCTTTTTTAAATATTTAAAAAAAAGTGTAAAATCGACCTACCCTAATATATATATATACTATACATATATATTCTATACATATATATATATTCTATACATTCTATACATATATATATATACATTCTATACATATATATATATATATATTCTATACATATATATATATATATTCTATACATATATATATATATATTCTATACATATATATATATATTCTATACATATATATATATATTCTATACACATATATATATATTCTATACATATTCTATACATATATATATATTCTATACATATTCTATACATATATATATATTCTATACATATATCTCTATATATATATTCTATACATATATCTCTATATATATATTCTATACATATATCTCTATATATATATTCTATACATATATCTATATATATATATATTCTATACATATATCTATATATATATATATTCTATACATATATCTATATATATATTCTATACATATATCTATATATATATATATTCTATACATATATCTATATATATATATTCTATACATATATCTATATATATATATTCTATACATATATCTATATATATATATTCTATACATATATCTATATATATATATTCTATACATATATCTATATATATATATTCTATACATATATCTATATATATATATTCTATACATATATCTATATATGTATATTCTATACATATATCTATATATGTATATTCTATACATATATCTCTATATATATATTTTATACATATATCTATATATATATATTCTATACATATATCTATATATATATATTCTATACATATATATATATATACATATATTTGATACATATATATATACATATATATATATATATATATATATTCTATACATATATATATATATTCTACACATATATATATTCTATACATATATATATTCTATACATATATATATTCTATACATATATATATTCTATATATATATATATTCTATACATATATATATACATATATTCTATACATATATATACATATATTCTATACATATATATACATATATTCTATACATATATATACATATATTCTATACATATATATATATACATATACATATATTCTATACATATATATATATACATATATTCTATACATATATATATATATACATATATTCTATACATATATATATATATACATATATTCTATACATATACATATATTCTATACATATATATATACATATATTCTATACATATATATATATATACATATATTCTATACATATATATATATATACATATATTCTATACATATATATATATATACATATATTCTATACATATATATATATATACATATATTCTATACATATATTTATACATATATTCTATACATATATATATACATATATTCTATACATATATATATACATATATTCTATACATATATATATATATATATACATATATTCTATATATATATTCTATACATATATATATATATATATACATATATTCTATATATATATTCTATACATATATATATATATATTCTATACATATATATATATATATATTCTATACATATATATACATATACATATATTCTATACATATATATACATATACATATATTCTATACATATATACATATACATATATTCTATACATAGATATATCTATATATTCTATACATAGATATATCTATACATATATTCTATACATATATATATATATACATATATTCTATACATATATATATATATATATTCTATACATAGATATATCTATACATATATTCTATACATATATATATATATATATTCTATACATATATATATATATATTCTATACATATATATATATATATATTCTATACATATATATATATATATATATATTCTATACATATATATATATATATTCTATACATATATATATATATATTCTATACACATATATATATATATTCTATACACATATATATATATATATTCTATACATATATATATATATATTCTATACATATATATATATATATATATTCTATACACATATATATATATATTCTATACATATATATATATATATATATTCTATACACATATATATATATATTCTATACACATATATATATATATTCTATACACATATATATATATATTCTATACATATATATATATATATATTCTATACATATATATATATATATATTCTATACATATATATATATATATATTCTATACATATATATATATATATATTCTATACATATATATATATATATATATATATTCTATACATATATATATATATATTCTATACATATATATATATATATTCTATACATATATATATATATATTCTATACATATATATATATATATTCTATACATATATATATATATATTCTATACATATATATATATATATTCTATACATATATATATATATATATTCTATACATATATATATATATATATTCTATACATACATATATATATATATTCTATACATACATATATATATATATTCTATACATATATATATATATATATATATTCTATACATACATATATATATATATTCTATACATACATATATATATATATATATATATTCTATACATATATATATATATATATATATATATTCTATACATATATATATATATATAGGATCAAAATAAACCAAAGTGAAAACTTTTAGTAGATGGAACCTATTGTGAAAAGGATTAGCTCAATATACGAGATCGAGCAATAGAGTTTTTCTTCACTTTCTACAATTTCACCGAACTTTTTCAACGGAAACTTACCACCCGGACAATTTGCATATCTTTTTCACGGAATTTTTCTTTTCATTCAATACGTTTTTTTACAAAAATTATTTTAATTATTTTTAATAATAATTCTCATATTTTTCAAATATTTGAACTTTGGTTTTTTCGAAAGCCAACTTATCCATCTGTATTTCTCCTCTGATGATAAGATTTCGATCTTTGAAAAGCCTTGGCTTAAGGAAAGAAAAATAAACACTAGTTTATTACTGACAACCTTGCATTGAACAATTGAAATTTGAAATAAATTTGGACAATCGTCGCGTATTTATCACTCTTTTTTCTTCTATCTCTCTCTCTATATATATATATATATTCTATACATATATATATATATATATATATTCTATACACATATATATATATTCTATACATATATATATATATATTCTATACATATATATATATATTCTATACATATATATATATATATTCTATACATATATATATATATATTCTATACATATATATATATATATATTCTATACATATATATATATATATATTCTATACATATATATATATATATATTCTATACATATATATATTCTATACATATATATATATTCTATACATATATATATATTCTATACATATATATATATTCTATACATACATATATATATATATATATATATATATATATAGTGTGTAGATTTCAATTTTGTGTAGAGAATTTGAATAACAGAGCTCAATGTAATTTAAACAGAGCAAAACAGAATTATAAAAAGAAAAACTATACACACATTAAGGTTGTACACATAATAACTTATTTCGACCCCTTTAATTAGGTCTCCTCAGATGTATAGACAACCACGTTTTTTTGATGTGGTTGTCTATACATCTGAGGAGACCTAATTAAAGGGGTCGAAATAAGTTATTATGTGTACAACCTTAATGTGTGTATAGTTTTTCTTTTTATAATTCTATATATATATATATATATATATATATATATATGTGTGTGTATCTTGGCAGCATCTTTTCTTTTATACAAGTATCATTAAAAATAACGGTCATCTTGTGTCTGGTTATTTTTCCAAAGATCCTTTCCGTTTTTCTGATTAGGTACTTAGTTTCAGACGGAAACTGGCTGATAAAATTGCCATAGCTTCCCAAAGAGCTTTCGGACGCTTCTATATCCATCGTCAGTGGATCAATGTTAACCAGGAATAGACCTAGGAGTGAATATATATTCTATTTACGCGTGAAAAATAAAGGACTGTGTTTTATGTAAATCTATATTTATAGGCATGTGAGTATATTAGTACTAATAGTATAGTTAATCTTGTTAATAGCTGGTTTTTCTGTTTTAATGTATAGGGCTTCGAGTATGTGGATTTAAGTGTATTAGTATCTTGTGCGATTATTTTGGTGTTATCTACTTTAAGTTTACGGATATGCGAACAAGATTAACTATACTCTCCCCCAAAGAGGGGAGACAAAGCCTGGGAAATTGGACCTCCCAGAACTGCATAGGACAGACCCATTGACCGGCGTAAATCAAGACCCGAAGGCCAAGACAACACCAGTATGGGGTGCAGTATCCATCGGAAGTAGAGAAATGGATTTTAAAGAAAGAAAGATGAAGATAAAAAGTTGCATAAAACTATATAAAATTACATAAAATTAATACAAAGTTCATTACATCGAAAGTTCAGATGCAAGGAGTTACATTAATCTTTAAACCATGGTTTTTCAAAGATAAAACTCTTCTCGTCAGAAATAACATTTTGACCGGTTTCGTTCTGTTGGAGAACGTTTTCAGAAATGAAGGTAATAAAATAGTTTTATTTTAAAGCCACATACATGGGATGAGGGGAAGATGATCTGATTGGACCATATGAAGAAGACATTATTTGATGTTGAAATATAGTATATCAATTTCATACCCACTCTCACTTGTTCATCCTGGTCAGCGACTCTTACTATCTCACCTCTTGTCGTCGCTCTCCCTCTTCCAACATATTCTCCAAACTCGCTCATTTGGTGTGAAAGTAAAAAAGAGAAAGAAAATAAATAGAAATATAAACAGAAGAATAAGAAATATAGAAGAATGTGCTACCCACCTGTTATATTTCAACATCACCTGATGTCTACTTCATATGGTCCAATCAGATCATCCTCCTCTCATCCCATGTAAACACTGTGCGCGTTGCTCAATTTACATAATCGATTACTTTTGAACTTGTAATAAATTAGTATTCGCAAATATACACTCATGATTGCTTTTCTCAGATTTCCTACATGTATTGACGCTATTTTGCTGTCTAATAATCTTACTTATGAATTATAATTATTTCTTTTATTATTTATTTATAAAATGAGTTACGTAGTGATTACCTCTACGCCCAAGTGATTGAACAGCGTACCTCCCTCTGAACGGGCGCGTTCCTCTACGTCCAACTGATTAAACAGCGTACCTCCCTCTGAACGGGCGCGTTAATACTTTACACATTTATTTTATTAACACGTTCTGAGTTTGTTTATTTTCTTAATCTTATTAGTCATCATATTGTTTAATTAAAATAATAATTGATTTAAAAATTACTATTTTAAAAAACACAAACACATAATAAATTTAGTTGTTTTTGTCAACAAAAAAAAACAACACATTGTACTGGATAACTGCATAACTGATTTCAGAATAGTGTTCGCTGTATTTTGTTTTTTTTAATTGTTGATTTTAATTTACATACACCTTTTTCCGCTTTGAAAGATATGAAATAATACTTATTATATTCTGACGTGGATTTGGCACAAAACGATTGAGTGTAAAGAAAAGCGAGCAGACGATAACTTGGGGGGGGGGCACATTTTACTGGGCAAGTAAATAACTGTTTTTAGAATCGTATTCGCTATATTTTTTATTGTTAATTTTATTTTAGGTACACTTTTCTTTTTTCTCTTTGAAAAACTAAAACTATTATTATTTATTATTTTCTAAATTCTTACGTGGATTTGGCGCAAAACGATTGGGTGGAAAGAAAAGCGAGCAGACGATAACAATGCAAACCTATATTTTTATTTTTATTAATGTTGTTATTTAACAGGTGCAATATACTATTTAAATTAATTGTAGTGATAAAAAGCTCCACCCAAATTACATACATACATAATATATTTATGACGCCGCAGCCTAGCGAAAATATGCGACCGGAGGGAGCATATATTTGCTAGTATATTAATAATGGATTCATGTATGTGTCTGTCTGAAGCTCAAACACATCAGAGTAGTATGACTGCTTAATAATTCCGCCAGCTTCATTATATACTATGAAAAAAAACCCGCAGTAAACACTATTCGCGTTTCTCAATTCACATAATCAATTGCTTTTGAACTTCTAATGAATTAGTATTCGCAAATATACACTCATGATTGTTTTCTTCAGATTTCCACATGTATTTACGCTATTTTGCTCGCTAATAATCTTACTTATAAATTATAATTATTTCTTTTATAATTTATATATATATATATATATTAGGGGAGGTCGATTTTGAAACTGTAAATTATCGCACTCGAAGAAAGTTGCCAAATATTGTCAAAAGTTACCACAAGAAATATTTTTCTTCAAAATTTTGTATTTATTTGAGCATTGCAACTTTAAGATCAAATAAATCGAGATTTTTTCTCACTGCCGAGATTTCACCGGCAGATGTGTCGCCTTAAATTAAACCCGGGTTTTAACAAAAAAAAGTAATACATTACTTAATAATAAATATTTTAAAGTTCATTATTATTTTTCTTAACAAATTAAATGTACATATTCAAATTAAAAAGGAATAAAACACTATGATATTTAATGTTATATATAAATAATTATTTGTTTACATAGGCGTTTTATTTATTGGATATTTTTTATGGTATTCACCGGTTGAAAATTCATCGGGCGAATTTGACTTCCCGTGTTGATTGTCTGTTTAATTATCACACATATATATTGAATTGTCGAGCGCTGGCTTATCTAATCCCACTTTCCCGACCTTTTGTCACACCTTACCTTGTGGGAGTTAGATAAATAAAAACTAGTTCAGCCAGGGAGTTTTACCCCACCAAATAAACCGGTATCGTCCGGGCCTTTGGGTCTGGATTCACGCCCGTCTATTGGGGCTTGTCCGTCCTGTGCAGTTCTAGGAGGTGCATCTCCCAGGTTTTGCCTTCCCTCTTTGGGAAGGAGTAAGTTTATTGCTTACTGTTGGAGGCGGCCCTACCGGGGAATGCCGACGAAGCTGCCCAGGCAATTTTTAAATGGCCAGAGTGCTCACCTCTCGAGCACTGGCTTTCTCATCCCACTTTCCTGACCTTTTGTCAATCTTACCTTGTTGGGGGTAGATAAATAAAATCTAGTTCAGCCAGGGGTTTTTACCCCACCAAATAAACCGGTATCGTCCGGGCCTTTGGGTCTGGATTTACGCCCTTCTATTGGGGCTTGTCCGTCCTGTGCAATTCTAGGAGGTGCATCCTCCCAGGCTTTGCCTTTCCTCTTTGGGGAGGAGTAAGTTTATTGCTAACTGTCTGAGGCGCCCCTACAGGGGAATGCCGACGGGGCTGCCCAGTCAATTTTTTAATGGCCAGAGTGCTCACCTCTATAGCTCAGGGTTATCTAATCCCACTTTCCTGACCTTGTGTCACATCTTACCTTGTTGGAGGTAGATAAATAAAACTATTTCAGCCAGGAGTTTTTACCCCACCTAAAATATATGTATTGGAGTTGATGGGAGAATGGATAAGGACACATTGATGTATAAGGAAATTGTGGATGAAAATAGACAGAGAATTATGAAAAAAACTAAGGGACCAGAACACCATTTAACTTTTACAAAAGAAACACCATGTGAAAGTAAATATCTGACACATAGAGTTCTTCCGAATAGTGGTGCAACAGGTGCTGTTCATGCAGATCAAGTGGTGGATGTTTTGCATGAATTCCACAGTGAGAACAGTATCAAGGCTATACTTGTTGACAACACTAATACCAACACAAGTTGCGATGGTGGAATGGTTGCAATTTTAGAAAAAAAACTTTTTAAAACTCTTCACACAATTGGTTGCTCTTTGCATCATAATGAACTACCTTTCAGAGCCCTTTTTAAAAACATAGATGGTTGCGCAAAGGGCCCTACAACATTCAGTAGCCCTCTGGGGAAATTATGCTCAAATGATTGATATGATTTACCCCAAATATCATTTTCCAAAATTGATGAAATACATGATCTTATTTCTGACCAAAGACTCCTTTATGAATACACAGTAGGTATTTCTAGAGGTAAGGTTGACTCTAGATATGCCTCCTGGAAAATTGGTCCTTTAAACCAAGCAAGATGGTTAACTTTGGCCATCAGGCTTATGTGTTTATGGACTCGTGGTGCATACCCATAAAGGCACACAACAAAACTACACTATGTAGTAAATTTTATTGTAAATGTGTATGCCACTTTTTGGTTTGAAATTAAAAGAAATAGTAAATTCCACAATCAGTAAGTGCACATTTTTAATATGACCCAGAGGATTAAGGAGAAGCCTCAGGAAATCCAAGATATCACATTTAGAAATATACAAGGTAATACATTTTGTTTACTGCCTGAAAACTTTCTATATTCCATGGTTAAATCTGAGGAGATTGAAGTAAGAGAAGAAGCTTTAAAAAGAATTTTGGCCATTAGGTAAGTAATATTTATTCATATATCTCTGACTCAATTATTTATTCCAATTTATAGAATGATTTTTTAAGATTTTATCTAATTTCACCATAATTATTAAAGCAGTACAAGTTGGAATTTTTTAATAATTCAATTAATTAATTTGTTCTTTCAGGAGTGAGGAGTCAACCAGAAAAAGATTAAAAAGAATACTACCTATTAATTTTAATGCCACACATTGGACACAATTAATAGATTTAAAATTAGGCGGCATTTTTGAACCACCAATGACGGAAGATTTTACTGAATCTGAACTTCGAGAATCGTTGATGAATGGAACCAAGCTTGACTTGCCAGATTTGCCCTCACATTCTCAGGGTGTGGAACGGGCAGTTAAGTTAATAACAGAAGCTTCACAAACTGTATATGGTTTTGAAGCAAGGCATCAACACATTACAGCCAAAGTTTTGAGTCAGAAATTGAGACCAGCATTTTTGTCTAAGGGGTCTTATATGGAGCAATTTGACTCTCTATATTAAGCTTCATTAAAATAGTGTTAGGTTTTTCCTTATTTCTTTGCTTGTTATATTTTCACTAATAACAGAAAAAATCATTTTTTTAGGTATTAAAATATTACTGTTTAATTCATAACGTTAAAAGGTAGTTTACAAAAGCAGATACTGAAAATGAGGGGGGGGGGCAAATTTTCAATTTGAAGATTTCTTTAATTCATATCATTTTTATAAAATAAAAGGACATTCCCTGCTTTTAAATGCTAAAATTATTTGGTTTTCACACCAATATTCAAGCAAATCTTGCAAAAACGAGGAATTTTCAGTATATTCTTGTCTACGATCTTTGATACCAAACGCTCAAAAAACCGCTGAAGTTTTTGATCTAATTTTTTGCATGAGTATTTAATAGGTCTATATACAACTTTCGGAACGTGCCTTTTTTTAATATTTAAAAAAAAGTGTAAAATCGACCTACCCTAATATATATATATATACATACAGACAGGAAATGCCTTACGTAGTAAATATAACTATGACAAAACTTGCTAACCAGCCAAGCTTAATCCATTGAATTGCTTCCCTCCCTCCGTTGATTGAGTATGGACGCGTTTGTATTGTAAACAAAACGCTGGTATTCACCGAAGGTTTTATTTAGACGTTCTGAGTTTGTTTATTTTCTTAATCTTATTACCCATTATGTGTTAAAACAAAAATTCACTGAATAAAATTGTTTACTTAAAATACTTATTGATTTAAAAATTACTATTTAAAAACACGCACACACACACATTATCACGAATTTTCTTTAGGTAAACTTTTTCTTTCTGAGAATTAAAAAGCTATTCGTGTTTACTGTATTTGATTTTTTAATACTTTCATATCTAATATAATCATTTGTTCACGACCTCAACTGAATTTATGATTACAAACTGTTTTTATTATTCCATGGTTTATTTATAAAAAAAAGATGTTACATTGTACTGGGAAACTATACAACTGATTTTAGAATCAAATTGTTTAATTGAACAAAGGTCATTAAACAAACACACACACACACATCGTGTTCACTGTATTTGATTTGTTGGTGCTTTTCACTTTAGGACCCGCGCTAACTTTGACCCCGTCGGTAGAGTTATGGTCAAAATCAAAGTGGAGGTTAGAGTTTGCCCTCTAGGGTTTTTTGGATTTATATCATTTTAAGTATTGTTGTTGTTATTATTATTATTATTATTATTATTATTATTATTATTATTATTATTATTTATTAATTTATTGTGTGGGATAAGAGAAAGGAAAGATAGTGAGGGACGGACAGGGCGAATTATCGAAGGTCTTTCGTAGAAATGATATCAACAAAAACAAAGTTAACTCTCAATTTACAAAAGGTAAAATATTTATTAAGTTTGAAAGAAACACTTTCATTGAGAATGATGAACAAAAAGGAATTAGTTTGAGATATCGAAGACAACTGAATCGATAACTCAAGAGCTGTGAATAATCCACTGGTCTAAAAAAATCGAGAGTAAACTTCTCACTATATTACATGAAATAATTTTTACTAAAATGCTTTAAATAGAGTCAAATAATCATTCTCAAAAGTTCAATGAAAAATTTGAGAAGTTTTAAAATAGTTAATTTATATAATTTACTTTTCAATAAGGAGACGACAAAAAGGTAAATGCAAAAGTTTGTTACTTTTTCGTTGTCTGTGTGTTCGCCTACCGTGGCTGATTCGCTTACTGCTATTTAGATATTGTTGACTTGTTTGAATTGAATCGAGTTGCAGCCAGCAGTGACATAAGCTTTCCAACCACTATCTTTATTTTCATACACTGGTCATTTGGAAAGTACAGATCTCTTTTTAAAGATTCTGATCGGCTCAACAGACACAGAATTCAGGACAAACCTGAAAAATCCTCTGATTGGTCCAAAATAAATTTATTCGATTTTTCAAATTAATTTTGTAAAAACGCGCGTCCAGTCGCATGCGCACACGGTTTCGGGGCACTTGAACTTCCGGCAGCGAAAGAGTGAACATCGTCGCTCACCATGCGAGATAGGGTTAGGTGTTTTTTTTCATTTTTAAATAAAAATACTTATATGTATGGGGGGAAAGAAAAAAATAAATTGGGACATGGCGGTCAAATTTTTTTTTTTCCTAACCAAAAATAATTCTTGGTATGGGGGAAGAGTGAAATAAAAAATTGAGGTGGGCTGCTAAAATCATTGTTCTTTTCTTTTGAACTAAAAACAACATTTCAATTTAAGAAAATAGAAAACCAACAATCTAGGTAGGGTCCAATTTAAAAAAAATATATTTTCAACTAGAAAATATTCTTGGTCATAAAAAAAGAAAAGCAATGTCTAACCACCTAAGAAGTATGACTAGGGTTCCATCGGTTTACGCGATAGCGTTCATTTCTGACGCGGCTGTCTAGCAAAAATATGCGATCAGAGGGAGCATATATTTGCAAGTATATATACTATATATAATATAAATATATATATATATATATATATATACACTATATATATATATCATAATATATACACTGTATATACATATCATAATATACACACTATATATATATATCATAATATACACACTATATATATATATATACACACTATATATATATATATACACATACACTATATATATATACATACACTATATATATATATACACTATATATATACACTATATATATATACACTATATATATATACACTATATATATATACACTATATATATATACACTATATATATATATACACATATACATACACTATATATATACATATATACACATATACATACACTATATATATACATATATACACATATACATACACTATATATATACACATATACATACACTATATATATATGCATATACATACACTATATATATGCATATATATATATATATACTATATATATATATATATACATATACATACTATATATATATATACATATATATATACATACACATATATATATATATACATACACATATATATATATATACATACACATATATATATACATATATATACATATATATACATATACATATATATACATATATATACATATACATATACATATATATACACTATATATATCATAATATATATATACCCTATATATATATCATAATATATACACTATATATATACACTATATATATACCATAATATATACACTATATATATATACACTATATATATATATACCACATTATATACACTATATATATACACTATATATATACCATAATATATACACTATATATATATACACTATATATATATATATACCATAATATATACACTATATATATACACACAATATAAATATATACCATAATATATACACTATATATATATACACTATATATATATACCATAATATATACACTATATATATATATACACTATATATATATATACCATAATATATACACTATATATATATATATACACTATATATCTATACCATAATATATACACTATATATATATATACACTATATATATATACCGTACTATATGCACTATATATATACACTATATATATATACACTATATATATATATATATCATAATATATACACTATATATATATATATATATACACTATATATATATATACACTATATGAATATACACTATATATATATACACTATATGAATATACACTATATATATATATACTATATATATACACACTATATATATATACTATATATATACACTATATATATATCATAATATATACACTATATATATATATACACTATATATATCATAATATATATATACACACTATATATATATATACAAACTATATATATATCATAATATATACACTATATATATACACACTATATATATATCATAATATATACACTATATATACACTATATATACACTATATACATATATCATAATATATACACTATATATATATACACTATATATACATATCATAATATATACACTATATATATACACTATATATACATATCATAATATATACACTACATATATACACTATATACATATATCATAATATATACACTATATATATATACACTATATACATATATCATAATATATACACTATATATATATACACACACTATATATATCTTAATATATACAATACATATATATATATATTACATAATATATCCAATACATATATATATATTACATAATATATACAATACATATATATATATATATTACATAATATATACTATACATATATATATATATATTACATAATATATACTATACATATATATATATATATTACATAATATATACAATACACATGTATATATTGCATAATATATACAATACATACATATATTACATAATATATACAATATATATATATATTACATAATATATACATATATATTACATAATATATACAATATATATATATATTACACACTATATACAATACATATATATATATATTACATAATATATACAATACATATATATATATATTACATAATATATACAATACATATATATATATTACATAATATATACAATACATATATATATATTACATAATATATACAATACATATATATATATATTACAAAATATATACAATACATATGTATATATATATATTACATAATATATACAATACATATATATATGTATATATATATATTACATAATATATACAATACACATATATATATATATTACATTATATATACAATACACATATATATATATATTACATAATATATACAATACACGTATATATCTATTACATAATATATACAATACATATATATATATTACATAATATATACAATACACGTATATATCTATTACATAATATATACAATACATATATATATATTACATAATATATACAATACATATATATATATATATTATATAATATATATCACATAATATATATATATATATATTCTATAATATATACAAAATAATATATATATATATATTATATAATATATACAACATAATATATATGTATATATATAAGATAATACATACAACATAATATATATATATATAATATATACAATATAATATATATATATATAATATAATATATACAATATAATATGTATATATAATATAATTGATACAACATCATATATATATATTATATAATATGTACAACATTATATATATATATTATATAATATGTACAACATAATATATATATATATTATACAAAATATACAACATAATATATATATATATTATATAATATATACAACATAATATATATATATATATTATATAATAGATACAACATAATATATATATATATTATATAATATATACAACATAATATATATATATATATATTATATAATAGATACAACATAATATATATAATATATACAACATAATATATATATATATATATATATTATATATACAACATAATATATATATATATATTATATAATGCATACAACATAATATATATATATATTATATAGTATATAAAACATAATATATATATATTATATAATATATACAACATAATATATACAACATAATATATATATTATATAATATATACAACATAATATATACAACATAATATATATATTATATAATATATACAGCATATATATATATATATATTATATACAACATAATATATATATATATTATATACAACATAATATATATATATATTATATACAACATAATATATATATATATTATATACAACATAATATATATATATATATTAGATACAACATAATATATATATATATATATTAGATACAACATAATATATATATATTATATATATTATATACAACATAATATATATATATTATATAATATATACAACATAATATATATATATATATATATTCTATAATATATATATATATTCTATAATATATACAACATAATATATATATATATTCTATAATATATACAACATAATATATATATATATATATTCTATAATATATACAACATAATATATATATATTCTATAATATATACAACATAATATATATATATATATTATATAATATATACAACATAATATATATATATATATATTATATAATATATACAACATAATATATATATATTATATAATATATACAACATAATATATATATATATTGTATGAAATATACAACATAATATATATATACATATTATATAATATATACAACATATATATATATATATTATATAATATATACAACATAATATATATATATTATATAATATATACAACATAATATATATATCCATATTATATAAAATATAAAATATATATATATATATTATATAATATATACACTATATATATATATTATATAATATATACAATACATATATATATATATTACATAATATATACAATATATATATATATTATATAATCTATACAAGATAATATATATATATATATATAATATATATACCATATATATATTATAATAAATATACAACATAATATATTTATACATATTATATAATATATCCCATATATATATAATATAATATACAAAACATAATATATATACATATCATATAAAATATATTATATATATATTATATAATATATACCACATACTATATATATATATATTATATAATATATACAACATAATATATATATATATATATTATATGATATATACAACATAATATATATATACATATTATATAATATATAGAACCTATATATATATATTATATAATATATACAACATAATATATATATATATATATTATATGATATATACAACATTATAAATATATACATATTATATAATACATACAACCTAATATATATATATATATTATATAATATATACAACCTATATATATATATTATATAATATATACAATATATATATATATATTATATAATATATACAACATATATATATATATATATATCTTATATAATATATACAACATAATATATATATATATTATATAATATATAAAATATATATATATATTATATAATACAATATATATATATATATTATAATATATACAATATATATATATATATATTATATAATATATACAATATATATACATATATTATATAATATATGCAATATATATACATATATTATATAACATATACAACATAATTTATATATATAATATATACCATATATATATTATATATACTATATATATATTATATAATATATACAACATTATATATAAACATATTATAAAAAATATACCATATATATTATATAATATATACAACATAATATATATACATATATAATATATACCATATATATATCATATAATATATACAACATAATATATATTCATATTATATAATATATACCATATATATATTATATCATATATACAACATAATATATATATATATATATGTATTATAATATATACAATATATATATATATATTATATAATATATAAAACACATATATATATTTTATAATATATACAACATAATATATATATATATTATATCATATATACAACATAATATATATTATATAATATATACAATATATATATTATATAATATATACAACATAATATATATATATTATATAATATATACAATAGATATATTATATAATATATACAACACAATATATATATTATATAATAAATACAACATAATATATTATATAATATAATATATACAATATAATATATACAATATAATATATATACTATATATCACATGATATAATATATACAATGTAATATATATATATATATATATATTATATATTATATAATATAATTATAATATAAAATGTAGTAATAAAATAAAGTGTCAATCCAATGTTATGCGAATTCAAAGTTCAGGCAAAGTATCTTATATGCCTTAGCTCATGAGTTTTCAAAGGTAATTCTTCTCTTCAGAGGACCATTACCGCAGTTATACCATCACAGGAAATAAAATTAAACTTTGAAAATATATAAAATATATACAAAAATACATAAAAATATATAATATCAAATATATCAGCCCTAAAACATACTTTTTTCTTGTATCTATATAATCCATCCATATCATAGAATTTGAAAAACAATCAGGATAGACATCCAGAGGGTTGACTAAAGATTAATTCAGGTGATGAGTACCAGTCCAAATACGAGAAATTGAAAGAGCTGACAAATTATCCAGTCGCGAAATTCGTCAACAGGCCATGAAGTGAAACGTATCCAATGTTTATGTTTATTATTACAACGATAAATACATCCAATCAAATAATAGAGAAAGTTCAATAAACTCACTTAACATTCCAAAGTCTTGATCTGGGCAACCAAATCAAAGTTCATTTGTAAATTAGAGAGTCCGTTAAATCCTAATTGTACAAAAATAAGATAGAATTGAGTACGCAAACCCGGTCCTAGATTCTAACCCGAGCAGAAAAAAAATAATTGAACTTTATTCTTCCGCGATTCAGCCAAATATGATAACTCTTCGCCGAATGGAATTCGATATTAAAAGTACCTACTTCGCTGAGCTACGTTAATAGAGCGAAATATGTGTGTGTTTATCCTGTATCGGCCCGCTTGTCCAATTTTACGAAGAAAGCAAAATACAAACCCACCAACCCCACCCAACACAACCAAGATCGGATGTTACATATATTATATATATATAAATATATATATATATCATACATATATATCAACATATATATATTATATATGTATATATTATATATATATATATATATATGATATATACATATCATATATTATATACATATTCCATATATATATTATATACATATTCAATATATATATATATTATATACATGTTACATATATATATATATATAATATACATGTTACATATATATATATATTATATACATGTTACATATATATATATATTATATACATGTCACATATATATATATATATATATTATATGATATACATGTTACATATATATATATATATATATGATATACATGTTACATATATATATATATATATATGATATACATGTTACATGTATATATATATATATATTATATTATATACATGTTACATATATATATATATATTATATACATGTTACATATATATATATATATTATATACATGTTACATATATATATATTATATACATGTTACATATATATATATATTATATACATGTTACATATATATATTATATACATGTTACATATATATATATATATATATATTATATACATGTTACATATATATATTATATACATATTGCACATATATATTATATACATATTACGCATATACATATATATTATATACGTATTACATATATACATACATATTATATACGTATTACATATATCTATATTATATACATATTACGTATATATATTATATATATTTTACATATTTATATATATATTATATACATATTACGTGTATATATTATATATATTTTACATATGTATATATATTATATACATATTACGTATATATATTATATATATTTTACATATGTATATATATTATATACATATTACGTATATATATTATATATATTTTACATATGTATATATATTATATACATATTTCGTATATATATTATATATATTTTACATATGTATATATATTATATACATATTACGTATATACATATTATATACATATTACGTATATATATTATATATATTTTACACATGTATATATATTATATACATATTACGTATATGTATTATCTATATTTTACATATATAGATATATATATATTACATATATATATCATATATATATATTACATATTATATATATACATATCATATATATATTACATATATACATTACATATATATATATATCATATATTACATATATACATTACATATGTATTATATATATATTACATATATATCATATGTATATATCATATATATATGATATATATTATATATATATCATATATATATATATATATCATATATATATATCATATATATATATGATATATATCATATATATATCATATATATATCATATATATATATCATATATTATATGATATATATCATATATATATTACATATATATCATATATATATCACATATATATCATATATATATATCATATATTACATATATATCATATATATATATATCATATATATATCATATATATTACACATATATATATCATATATATATCATATATATATAATATGTATATATAAAGATATTATATATATATAAAGATATTATATATATATACAGATATTATATATATATATAAAGATATTATATATAAAGATATTATATATATATAAAGATATTATATATATAAAGATATTATATATATATAAAGATATTATATATATATAAAGATATTATATATATATATATAAAGATATTATATATATATAAAGATATTATATATATATAAAGATATTATATATATATAAAGATATTATATATATATAAAGATATTATATATAAAAATATTATATATATAAATATATGTATATTATATGTATATACATATAATATATGTATACATAATATATAAATATATATGTATATATATATATATATATATATATATATTTTATTCGAAAGCCAACTAATTCATCTGTATTTCTCCTCTGATGATAAGATTCTGATCTTTGAAAAGCCCTGGCTTTAGGAAAGAATAATGAACACTAGTTTATTACTGAATGCACCTTGCATTGACCAATTGAAATATTAAATGAATTTGGACAATCGTCGCATATTTATCACTCTTCTTTCTTCTATTCTCTCTCTCTCTCTCTCTCTATGTATATATATATATATATATATATATATATATATATATACACATGCAAAA
>OY744515.1:216604480-216610477 GCA_963556195.1 Sepiola atlantica | reverse complement strand
CTCGCGGACTATCACTACCCACTCCATACCCCGGAAGAAGTGTTTACAAGCTTAAATGGAGGAAGATTTTTTCAAAAATAGACCTAAGTGAGGCATACCTACAAATACCGGTGGATAAAGATTGTTCTAAGCTGTTATGTATAAACACACATCGTGGTTTATATAAATTCGAAAGATTAGCGTTCGGAGTTAAGGTCGCGCCAGCCATTTTCCAACAAGTAATGGACACAATGCTGGGCGGACTCGATTTCGCAATAGCGTATCTCGATGACATCTTGATTAACAGCAAAGATATCGAACAACACCAAAAACATGTAAATCAAGTGTTTGCGAGAATCCAAGATTATGGGTTCAAAGTAAAAGAAGAAAAATGTGATTTTTTCCTGGAGGAAATAAAATATCTGGATCATGTGATCGACAAGGACGGCAGAAGACCAGACCCAGAAAGGGCTACCGCAATAAAAAACATGCCGGCGCCAGAAAACGTCATGACATTACAGAGTTTTCTGGGCCTAGCAAATTACTACCAGGCTTTTATCCCAGAAATGCATAATTTGCGTGCTCCATTAAATGAGCTATTAAAAAGGTAAAGCTGGGTATAGACACCTGAATGTCAGGATGCATTTAATAAAATCATAGAAAGACTTACGTCAGAGTTATTTCTAACACATTACAATCCAGAATTGGACATAATCGTAGCTAGCGACGCTAGTTCATATGGTTTAGGAGCATGTATCCTACACAAAATGCCTGATGGAAACCCATAAACCCATTGCACATGCATCAAGGACCTTGCTCCCAGCGGAAAAACAGTATTCCCAAATCGAGAAAGAAGCCCTAGCAATAATATTTGCAGTAACAAAGTTTCACCGATACATACATGGTAGACAATTTACCTTACAGACAGACCATAAGCCGCTAATTACAATTTATGGATCTAAAAAAGGCCTACCTGTATATACAGCTAATAGACTACAAAGATGAGGAACTATCTTATTAAACTACAACTTTAAAATGCAACATTTGCATTCAAATAAAATCTATCATGCAGATGGATTGTCGAGATTAGTGCCAAAACAGAGAGAGACTCTAGAAGACACAGTGATTGCGTCTCTTCAAACAGAAGGAGATTTTAAAGAGATTTTGTGCAACGCAGTGAGAGAGCTCCCGGTGACACTATACGAGATAAAAAAAGAAGCTCAAGAGGATGAATTTATCACCAGAACAAAAATGAAATTGGTAGATAAGGATTTACATGCGGCAAAGAGTTTCTTACTCTGTGATGACGTACTCATGCATAACAAAAGGGTGGTCATCCCAGAAAAACTACGAAAGCAAATTCTGAAAGAATTTCATGTTGGCCATCCAGGGATAACCAGGATGAAGGGGTTAATGAGGAGTTTTGTGTACTGGCCAGGTATGGACAATGACATTGAAAAAAGCGGTAAAGCTTTGTAAAGGCTGTGCCTTAGCGGCAAAAGCACCGCATATAAAGCATAGCCCATGGCCAAAGACCGACCGTCCGTGGGAAAGAATTCCCGTGGATTTCGCGGGACCATTGGAAGGATTTTACTACTTAATCGTAGTCGACAGTGTTCAAAGTGGCCCGAGGTACTACGTTGCAAGAGTCCCACGTCAGAGGTTACGATAAGATTCCTACATGAACTATTTGCCCGTTTTGGTGTAGTGGATTGTTTGGTGAGTGATAATGGGACACAGTTCACGTCATCAGATTTTGAGGAGTTCTGCGCGACGTTTCAAATCAGACATATAACGACGCCCCCGTATCATCCTAGGTCAAACGGCCAGGCGGAACGCCTCGTAGACACATTAAAAAGAGCATTAAAAAAGGCCGGTGATACTCCTAAGGAGAAGGCTTTACAACAATTCTTACAGGTATATAGAATTACAAAAAACATGAACATAGCATCATCATTATCCCCCGCAGAGATGATGTTTGCGCGGAAGGTGAAGTCCGTGTTTGATAAATTATTACCTAAACATAATAATTATGACCGAATCTCTACGGTACCGAAGAAAAAATACAACCCAGAAGATAGGGTATATTTTAAAATGTTCAAAAACAATGCATCGTTCTGGGAACCCGGTACAATTGAAAAGAGGATCGGATCGATGGTCTATATCATAAAAGGACCACGGTTCTCGCATAAGAGACATCTAAATCAGATCAGAAAAAGACTGTCAGATGACACTGACAGCGCCCCACAAGGAGAAGACGTGATGGACGTGATATATGACACCTTCAACTTACCAGCACCCCAGGTAGTCACACGTAAACGACAACCAAAAAGAAAACGAATGGCTCCGGACTACCTAGAGATAGATCCGAAAAGGAAACGTTATTAAGCCTCCTGAGGAGGTAAGGCTTGGAAGGGGGGTGTTATGGTGCCGTACCTACCTACAAAGAACTAATGGACTCGTCCACCTTATAAATACGGGAAGCACGTGACACTTGCTCTTCTTCCCAGGCAAACCAGCAATGGCGGTTGAGAGCAACATCTCCTTGTATCTCTTTCTTTCTATTATATAATATATACCTTTGTTCATTTAAACCATGTGTTCCTGTGTCATTTATACAGCTTTACCAAGGTCCACAACAATAATATATAAATATATATGTATTATATATATATATATACATATAATATATGTATACATAATATATAAATATATATGTATTATATATATATATATATATACATATAATATATGCATACATAATATATAAATATATATGTATTATATATATATATATATACATATAATATATGTATACATAATATATAAATATATATGTATTATATATATATATATACATGTAATATATGTATACATAATATATAAATATATATTTATTATATATATATATATATATACATACATGTAATATATGTATACATAATATATGAATATATATGTATTATATATATATATATATATATCTTATTCGAAAGCCAACTTATCCATCTGTATTTCTCCTCTGGTGATAAGATTTCGATCTTTGAAAAGCCCTGGCTTTAGGAAAGAATAATAAACACTAGTTTATTACTGAATGCACCTTGCATTGAACAATTGAAATAAATTTGGACAATCGTCGCATATTATCACTCTTTTTTCTTCTATATATATCTCTCTCTCTCCATTATATATATATATATATATATGGAGAGAGAGAGAGAGATATAGAAGAAAAAAGAGTGATAAATATGCGACGATTGTCCAAATTTATTTTAAATTTCAATTGTTCAATGCAAGGTGCATTCAGTAATAAACTAGTGTTTATTATTCTTTCCTAAAGCCAGGGCTTTTCAAAGATCGAAATCTTATCATCAGAGGAGAAATACAGATGGATAAGTTGGCTTTCGAATAAGATATATATATATATATATATATATATATATATATATATATATATATATATGCAAAATTAAATACTAAAAAACAAAAACGATTTTTGTTTCATATATTTATCAACGTGTCGGTCTTTATTTGTAAGTTTTTCTCAGGAACAAAGTCATAAATAAAATATATTTTTATTTGATGTGTCACCAAAGAAGGATCTAGTTTTATAGGCTATTTAATACTCTTTGTCCTTTCCGGTTACCAGTGATTAAAAGAACGGAATAATAAGCACACAAATACACACACATTTTTATTATGAATTTTATATTATATGTATTAATCTTAAAATATAATTTATATGAATTGGTTGGAAAAAGCAACAATTATCTATTAAACATATTGATATGATATGACAATGTATAGCATAGGGTTTTATTTTGTATTGTCTATATGCGCCAGTATTCGCCACTACCTTTTTGATGCTACTTAGAAATCGCATCAACCGATTTCAGAAAGAAATGTTTTGTATTCATATGGCACTACTTATCGAAGCTGTATACACTCGAGGATACAGGGTTAATGAGCTGGGTAGATGTACAGTTTATTAGTAATGTTTACTAAGAGAGGATTGAAAATATCGATATACCATTTATCCAATTCATCCCCTCCAAAATATACAATGTACAAAAACCAGGGAATACGTAACACAGTAACACAAGTAAATATGTATAATAACAGACTAATCGAATAATTATATAGCTGTATTGTTAGATTGAAAACTTTTTTAATTTCATTTAGACTTTCCAAATATAATTTCAATTATTTACGCATTTGGCAGAACATTGTGACTTCGCATCCGAGAAAACAAATTATGTATTCGTCAATAAAGAAACAATGCTATTCATTAGAATTTGAAAACGATTTTGTGTATTTTCGTTTAAGAACAAGTGTTTTTTATTCGCATTTCAATCATCTGATTATAACACAATGTTAAACGTAATTGCAATTTTTAATATACAACAACACAATTACATATATTGATATTGCGACAATCGGATGTGCATGTCAGGCTGTTCACCATATTTGCGCTAGCGTTAATGGGAATATTAGAAAAATAAATTTAGCTTAAAGCAATACAAAAAACTTGACCGAAAATAAAAGCGTAATTTATAATTAAAGTTTAATAATCTCATATATTAAATATTGTATTCTGGCAAATAAAAAAATTAATCCATCAACATTTTTGAAGTGACTGTGAAATGGAAAGCACACACCTGACAGGAGAAGAATGATAATTAGCAAAATAATTGAGATGCGTGTTTAGTGATAGCAAGTACTCAAATATGGGAAGAATTATGTATGGACACATGCATATGTTGAGTAAAGGAATACTTCATGAGCGTATTTTTTGTATGGTAATTAAAAAATGCACGCAAACATTTAGACGTTTTGGCAAAGTGTTGTATGTTACTTGAAATATAATTTCTTTACTTTACAATATAGCGTGTGTTTTTAATTTTATTGATTTTGGTGTATTTTCAGAGAATCAAAATGGAATGTCAAGTTGACAAAGCTGAGAATTTTCGCCAACATTCGCTTTTTGCATTTAATCGATGTGTTGAGGCAATGATGCTTCTCGTGAGATTTGAGTAAGATGAAGTGCAATTGAATCAACCTCAGGAATATTCCCGTCAAACGACCAGAGAATTGGTTGAGTAGATTGTGATAAAAATGTCGTGAAACAGCTTCAATCACTACAATACACACATGGAGAAACGCTCATCTATTATTTGTAAACAATACACATCTATATATATATAAACATACATGCACACACCAATGTCAAAACACATACACATACACACACATACATATATCAATACAGACACATATATATATATATACATATTTATTCTCATATAATATATATTTATTTACAAAGTACGTACATACACATGTTATATATGCATACATTTTGTATATATATGTATATAGACACACACACATATATATATATATATATATATATATATATATATATATATATATATATAAATGTCTTTCACACCTTGTCAGCTTTGTTTAAGTGAGATAAAACGATAAGGATCAGAAGTAAAATATTGTAACTAACTATGCAGTTAATTCCCCAAAATATTACTATCATAGCACTTTTATGGATATAACAACTAAGTATCCAAAAATGCACTATATCAACCGTCTGAAAATGTCTATAGCTAGAACATAAATTGAAAACAAAGTCCAATAAAAATAGGAAACAACATTTCTTGAGTAATGAAAGAAAAAATTGTATAGGTGTTTATTATAAGTTCGGGTAGTACATATTAGCACTGGACATGAATAAAAAAAACAATTATGTAATTTCATTGTATTTATAACTTGATGATAGATAACAATTGAAATAGAAACAATAATTAAAATAGAAACTGGTAATGAAGTGCAATATATATAATATATACACATATAATACATGTAATATATATATACGTGTAATATATAATATACATATGATATTTATATATAATATATATGATATATATATATAATATATATACGTAGATTACATATAATATATATATATATATATATATAATATATATATATAATATATAATAT
>OY744515.1:216574480-216599480 GCA_963556195.1 Sepiola atlantica | reverse complement strand
ATCAAGCATAAAAAAATTCGGTACATCACTGACAACACTATGAAATAAATCGCACCAGTTCAAAAACGAGTACACCTGCACAAGCATGACTAAATACTAAACAACTGGACGTTCGTTGACCAACAGGAGAACCCATCAACTTGAACGACGCGCACCAACACCAGTACATACCCACTTGTACTTGGACCTGCTAACTCAATTGCAGACATTTGCGCATCTGACTTTACCATAGTGTACCCCCAATATTGACACCTAGATGTTCATTCATCAGCTCCACGACACGAACTAATCAACATGAACAACATCAACAACTGCACAGAATCACTTGTGCTCACTCAATACCTTAACTCACCAACAACCGCGCATTACCACATGCGTTCATTCATCAACAACCGTGCAAACCCACATGCGCTGATTCATAAACAACCGCGTAGACCCACAAGCGCTCACTCATCAACAACCGCGCAAACCCACTTGTGCTCACTTATCACCTTCAACCAACTGTGCAGACCTACGTACACCACTGACCTTATCAACATTGAAAAACTCTGACGACGACGCACCACTGATCTTGACTATGTAACGTTCATTTCATCAGCTGTGGGAAGTAGATAAATAGGGTATCTAGACGATCACACAGAAGGAGTCTATACGAGAGATGAGAGATATAGTAAAAGCGAGAGAGACAGACGAGAGCGGGGGACGGAATGATGGAAGAAGAAACAGAGGAGCGATAAGACGTAGGTGCGAAGAAAGAGACGGAAGCGATAGAGCATTGAAGAGCAGGGGGTGATCGAAGATAGAAAAAAAGGAAAAAATGTGAAGGAAACGGATGGTAAAAGAGATGGGATTAGAAAAAGTAAAAACAAGTAAAAGAACGGGATAGATGCCAAATTTTAAAAGGTACTAGACGACTATTTCTATAGTACCCTTTTAAATTTACTTGCACCATGGGGATTAAAAATTGCAAGTATTTCTACAATTCCAACAAGACGGACGCATCAATGTTCGGATAAGTAGAGTAGAACTAATAGTTTTTCAGTTTTAGGAAACTTTAATCAACTTTACCATTCCACCATTAGTGATAGGGAAGAGTGATATTCACATCTGTTATAACTTGATACACTTATGAAAAATGTGAGCATATCCCACTAAATTCTGGGAAATTAATTATATTCTTTGAAATTTTAGAGTTTTCCGCCCATGTCACTCTTTCAGGCTTTCAAAGAGTTAAAAGTCGACTCTGCGGATTATTTTTTGTTAAATACAACCGCTAGTTTTTATTTATTATAACATTAGTTCAACTGAAAGTGTTTGACTGATTCTTAATCTCTAGCCTTCTCTTATTTAACAAGAAAACACTTTCTTTCTAACATGTGCATAACAGAAAACAAAATTCCCATTAACATAATTCATTTTCAAGAACTTACAATTTTTGGAATACGTTGCCACAAGATTGATTCCCTAGAAACTACCAGTAAGCCATCTTCAAAATGTTCTAATAACTCATCAAATTGTATTAGTTCCATACATATCTAATCCTTTGACAACATTTATTCTTCTTCTTTTATGTATTTAAAACATAATTCACCCTAAACAAGGCATCCCGACACTGTACACGTAATTAGGGTTTAGGTTTAGAGTGTCATCTTAAGTTGAGAGATGTATGTTTACATCAGTTTTAAACCTCTGCATGTCGGTACAGTCGGAAAAAACAGTGAGCAACAAGGGATTGCCAGAGGCCGGCAGCACGAAGAAATGTTGCATAGCCCACTACTCCTGCATGGACCGCGGCAGTACGCGTCTCGTTCATTCGTCCCACTACGGGTCGTGACTATACTCCTTTTGTATACTTGTCATTCTCAAAAGGGCCGTGGCAGTTCACATTTAATAATTGCCATTTTTAAAACATCAAAAATTACATAGTTCATATATTGTTTGCATACCTTAGATTTCTCCCTTGTCATGTAGAGGGTCGTGTCGTCTAGTGGATTAATTATTTCTTCTTACCTTCCTACCGTGAACCACACCGTCCGTTGTCTGCAACAAAAGCCACATAACAGACTCCAAAGACAAACATTTCTCTTAACTTTCAATTCATTTTATTACAAGCGTTGTTATTTATCGGCATGGGCCATTCACTACACACACACAGAGACAGAGAAACAGAGAGAGAGAGAGAGAGAGAGAGAAAGAGAGAGAGAGAGAGAGAGAGCAACTCACTACTTTAACGTAGTAATGTAACAATTATTTATTTAACCATTCAGGAGAGGGTATGATATCTCTCGCTTGTATTTTCTTAGGGAAATATTTCCCTTAAATCTAATTGCTGACTACATCAAAATCATGTCTGATAGGTTCGCCTCCAAAACCCAGACTGATGAAACTCGCTTCTCACTGACGCCACATATCCCTCTGTTTCCCATACAAGGGCCTGTGACGTCACAGAGCCTCTCGCAGGTGCACACTGACAACTGATCTGGGATTTTGTCACACGGTGACCTTTTCACGTCTGTTATCTCTGAATGTGAGAACAGTCCCTATTCTGCACTCGACTGCCGGTCCACCCCGCGTTAATTCACTCAAGTCAAATCAACGATTTCCAACAAATACGTCCATTCCCATAAGGCCATTATCCAACAGAAAGAAGCTATTGGAGTAGAGGTGTTTCCTGCATCTGGGGACTTTCAAAGTGAATGGATGGGATTTAGCTGATTGTCGAGTTGGTCAAGCGTATTTACATCGAGGGAACACAAGAACAGCCACTTTATCGGAGCACAGTCCATTAAAATATTTGTAAAACAAACACAATGATGCAATATTGAGGCGATGGGACACGGGCTAGAGCTTGCTGAATAGACCTTCGTTAAGAAGGAGAAACTAGTTGATGATACACCAGCCTAGCTGTGGCAACAGTACTTCATGTATGGACGAATGGTGGCTTTGTAGAGATACAGGGTTATGTCAGGTGTGAAGCGTTTACTGGCACGTCAGAGGAAGCTCACCTTCTTTGCTGCAGCTTTGGCAATGTCTTCTATGTATTTGTTGCAATTCATGTCACCTGTAAAGATCAGGTCGATAGGTGTTAACTGTTGAACTCTCAGGCAGGGTGTCTTCCGCTATGACAATCGGTGGTTGAAGAAGTATCTTGCAGTTATTGAAGGAAAGGAGCGGCATTAAAAGTTACAAACAATTTATAAACCCAATCCACTGCAGCCTGGACGTCATTTCTGAAGGATTAAGAAATTTCCTCGGATATGATCACGCCCGTTCTGCCCAGATAGCGAGAGTAAAGCGTTGTGTCATCAGTAAATATACCTCTCTCAGACTTAATGTCATCAGGGAGGTCCTTTATAAAAATCGGTAACAATAAATATCCAATGATCGTTCCTTGGGGTACACCAGCATGTGTCCCATGTTGCATAGATTAATGGCCATCGAAGATAACCTGGATAGTTGTTTTGTTTAGAAATGGCCTAATTATATTTAATATTTACCCAGTAATACCATATGAGCGTATTTTTAAGTGAATATTTTTCATGTCATACCTTGTCAAGCGCCTTGAATATATAAAGCGCTACTGCCCTAGCATAACTTGTCTTGTTCAGTGTATGTTATATACGCTCAGAGATGACCGTTAGAAAACCATCAGTAGATAGTGAGTGTATAAATTCATACTGACAGTTAGAAAGATGTTTAGCATTTACTAAGTGCTGGATTGATTAAGGAGACAAAGATTTTTTTAAAAATCAGAAGTGGACTGATTGAGCTGTAGTTTTGAGGATTTATTCTATCTTTAGAATTCTGGAAGACTGGTACCACAGAGGCAATATTCAGCTAGGAATTTGTTGTGGAGTTTTCAGTGGACACGGGCCAGCATTTTTATTACTATTACGGGCTCACAAGTTTTGGGGGTATCAAGGGTTTTTTTATGATCTCTCTGACCGGGGATGCTTTGATGTCCAGGTTTTCAACTTTACTGAGTTCATAGTGGAGTTTAAGGTAAAACACTGGGTACGTAGTTCACCCTCATCAGTTGCCGTGAAAACGGCATCATTGTGGTTTAATAGCATGAGTATCGTTGATTGTCCGTTGTTCACCACAGTATTGTAGATTTTACATACATCGCGAGTACCTTGTTTCTATGACTGAATGCAGTGTTTTATCTCTATATCCCTTCTATTTGCTTCAAATAACACTGCCTTACAATTATTTATTGCCTCTATTAACTTCTGTTTATTTGCAGCTGAATTATGGCGTCCAGATTTGCGGAATGCTTGCCGCCTCTGAGCCTTAGCAGCTGCACATTTAGAGGTGAACCATTGAGGAGAGTTAGACTTGCTGAAGAATTTTCGCATGGACTAATATGCTTCAATGCCTGGTTTGACCTATTCGCTAAATTCATTTACACACTGATCAGCAGAGAGTGAGAAGGTTTCGTTCCATTGGGCTTCGCTGATTTTATCTCTGATGGACTCAATATCCGCCTGCTAGTAGTATCTCGTTGTTTCGAACACCAGCTCATCAGCCTTTGGACGAGTTTGTAGGGTTATATCAATCAGCAACATTCCGGATCAGCATTCCGGAGCCGGCTATGCGCTTTCATCACGTAAGCCTCGTGCAGTGTGGTCAAGAACAGGCCTAGAAGTGATACTTGCTGATCTACTCGATCGGGTTTCGGGTCGAGAAATCCACAGAGAGGAAGTGAGCTGAGGAGAAATTATACGTTGAGTTACCGGCTGCGTCAGTGAAGCTGGAGAATCCAAACCAGTTACAGTGGTGTGCATTCAACTCCCCAAATACATGTATCTGCACATTCGAGTCAAGTAAGAGTGTTCTATCTATGCTTTCAGATACATAGTTTAGCAAGGTACAGCTCTGGGTCGAAGATGAACGGTAAAAAATTATAACAAAGTTACGCTGTGATGTAAAGTCAACTTAAATCACACGCCGTCTTGATCATCTGATTACAACCTATGTGTGCTTGTCAGGGCGGGAGTGTTCCAAACATCAACTCCAAGCCCGTGCATATGTTTGTCAGAGTCTTTACAGTAGAGTGAGAGGTAGTCTGTCATGTCAAAGTGGTGAGAGAGGGTTGACGATTGAAAGTTCGTTTCAATTATTTCTAGGATATTCGGGAGTTTGTCAGCATAAAAGTTTCTACATCGTTAATGTTGGTTCTAATCTCTAGACATGTTTAAATTGGAGTCTCAAGAGTAAAGGTGAATATGTTTTTTGTTAGGTGTCTGGTTTAGGTTTGATTTTTTTTTGCAATTACATGATTGTTTTTATATAGAGTGAGGTGGGATAGTGGGTGCTTGTTATGTGTCAATAAGCTCACCCAACCATTAGTCTCGACCTAATTCATGGGGGTTGTGACTTCGGGCAACCTTACCTGCGATAATTGTAGGGTCAATTTCTATGCGCGACATAGCACGTACATCCACCCACGGTATTAAAAAACTGATGATGAAGCAGCTGTTCTTAGCGCTACCTAAGAGTTTGGGCTTCATACCTGTCAGTCAGAAACAGCAACCAGACAAGCTGTTTAACTTGTCCCCTCAACCTGTGGGAACAAGAGCGACCCAGACTGGTCATGTAAGACTTAGTGATGAAAAAAACATTCCCCAAGTTGCCCAGATAGAGACAAAGAGAACCGGCGTTCTTGACATAGTCAGGAAACAAGGTCAGGCACTGGATGCCTTTGAGGCGTTCCAGCGCGAGGGGAGAGGAGTGCAAAAATTAGGCGATAGGCAAATTCCATCTACTTAAGCAATTTTAGGTTTGCAAACCGTATAATTTGTTCGAGATTCCAGATCTAAGTTGAGTGTCGATAAAGACAAAAGAGGATTCCTCCCCAAGAATGTGCTGCCATGACGTCAGTAGTTAGTAGCAAGGTTTTATTATCAGAGTGTTTATTCTGCTAGATGGATGACCTGACAAGGTATACGGGTCCAACACACCGAGACGGGAAATAGTCTGCATCCGTGTACTAGTTCCGACCCCCCACAAGTTATATATATATATATGTAGATAGCACAGGTTTACTGCACACTCCAGATGGAACATAAACTTGAAGATAAGTGCCCCTCCTACAAGTAGAACTAAGAAAAAGACAGCCATAACTTCAGGCCAGATGTTGTTTTAAGAATTGCTTATGTGAAACAGTGATTGTAGCTGACGCAATCTGCACTTGAGGGTGCACTGGCATGCATCTCTGCAATGGTTAGGACCCTACAGAGAATTGAGACTAATAGATATTCACACGGAAAGTCTATAAAAACGAAGAAAGAAAAATAGCGCCAAGTGTCTAGGAAAAAGCGTGTTACTTGTCAGGAGCAATTAACCACGCATAGGACCAGTTGTTTACCATATGCGAGATTTAAATTTGCTAGGGTCTTAATCACTAATAGTGTGGACATAAAGCGAATAGTGGCTTGCTCATGATAAGAGGTTGGGTCTAATAGAGAAAGAGAGTGGTCAGCATCACGCGCCCCGCCCTGGTCCCCATAGAGAGAGAGAGAGAGAGAATAAGTCTTTTACGATAACGGGAAGAGAAACAGCCTTAAAACTGGGAATTGTCGTATCGTTCGTACCGCCTCTTCCCAAACCACCCGGAGATGAAGAAAGACACAGCGAAAGAGAGAATGTTACAATATACCCATTTGGGAGGAAAAGGATTTTTTTTTTAGTGGACAGTCAGTGAGAGCCACGGAATCGGCCGAGTGAGACGTGTCGACGTTCGCCGGCCAGTGGTGAGCAATCCGCTCCCACCGTTCAGTATTGATTTACTCCTCTCCAGGAGTTAGGCACAAGGCCAGTTTTTATCTTACTCTCAGAAGTAAGATGTGACCCAAGGTCGGGTCAGGAAAGTAGGGTTTAAAAATTGCCTGGGCAGCCCCGTCGGCATTCCCCAGTAGGGGCGCCTCAGGCAGTAAGCAATAGCCTTACTCCTTCCCAAAGAGGAAAGGCGAAGCCTGGGAAGGTGGACCTCCTAGAACTGCACAGGACAGACCCATAGACCGGCGTAAATCAAGCCCCGAAGGCCAATACAATACCAGTCTATGGGGTGCAGTATCCATCGGAACAGATACTACACTTTGATCTTAGCCAAAAGGCCAAGAACATAGACAAGTTACAACTTAATTAACAACTCGAAAATCGTAAATAGAGTTTCAAGCAGAGAGACGACGACTCGTTTAGTAAACCAAGACAATTTATCAAAATAAGAGACTCTAAAATTCAAGTGTAAAATAAATCCTTCCTTTTGATTGTTTTTTAATAATTAATTGATAAAAAGAGAAACCGACGTTGTTGAATTATTCTATTGTTGAATTGTTCCGCTGTGTAACTTTGCCTTCAAAGAATCATCATCATCCGACCGAGAAGAGTTTCGACCCATCTTTCTTTTTCTGCCGCTACATCACGGGCCAAAGAGGGTGTTCACTGTCTAGGAGGATTCCTGCGCCGAGGACCAGACGTGTGAGCACCGAGATAAAGACACGAGTGAACCACCTATGTTACAAGTGGTTCAGTGACACCGAATCAGAGTGAGGTATCTGTTTTACTCGGCACCGCGACCGGAATATCAAACACCTGTGCGTGAGGTGTCCGACGATGATACCCACAGATCACGAGTGTACCCTTTTACAATTGAGTATAAAATCAGTAGACAATAAAACAGTATATATATTGATATATATCAATAATTAAGTACATTTAAATAATACACATCAGAATTAAGAAGAGGATTAACATGCGAGTAGCAACAAATGATGGAGGGCGGGGGTTAACCATTCTATGTGTGGTCGGACCTTATTTCCTCGTATTTTAGCTACGTATTATTATAAATTTTTTTAATATCATTTAGCATTGAACCATGAATTTGTCTAGGCCAGCACAGTGAAAAACCGA
The DNA here is from genome assembly GCA_963556195.1 of Sepiola atlantica. Lineage (NCBI taxonomy): Eukaryota > Metazoa > Mollusca > Cephalopoda > Sepiida > Sepiolidae > Sepiola > Sepiola atlantica. The sequence goes on along the minus strand of OY744515.1, from coordinate 216,591,566 downwards.
GAGACTGATGGAAGAGGAAATAATTTACTATTTATAAATAAATGTCACATGAAATGAAACAAAACAAAATAAAACCATAGATAATAAATACAATATGTACACGGTATGATTTACTTGAATGGGGATCATTTGCAAAGTACCCCAACTCTAATTAATGCCAGTCACATGGTTGCTGAAATGAAAAAGACTCAAAGTTTTCAGTTAGGTTTCTGTTCTTTTAACTATCTTAAATGTATTTGGCATTTTTTACTAATTTCTAATCATGTTACCAAATTTACCTGTATTTACCTTATGTTTTGCTAATTTAATTTTGAGTTTCAATTTACCCTTATTTTATCCATAACTTTTATTGTATAAATAGTTAACTAGTTTTTCTCAGTTGCTACCCTACTGGTTGTCTACTTATCTGTTATAACTTGTGAAATAAACACATATCTTTAAATTTCTGTTCTCTCTGTTAAGTGTACAGTGAACTTTATATATATATATGTGTATGTGTATGTGTGTGTGTGTGTGTGTATATGAAGAGTTGTTATTCTTTCTTTATTTTTATTTTTTATTTGTATTAAAAAATATATCTGCGGGACCTCGTAAGTACCTAACAATACACGGGCGCAAGCTATCCACTCTCGATATGTTTGACGAGTAGACCTTGTCAGGTCATCCGTCTAAGAGAAGAAAAACTCTTATTATAACACCTTACTACTAACTACTAACGTCTTGGTAGCAAACCGTTGGGGGGAGGCCTCCGTAGTCTTGATCGAGAACCTTTCTGGATCTTGAATCTCGAACAAAGTATCCGGTTTGCAAACCTATAATTGTTTAAGGAGTAGATGGGCTCATCTTATCACTCAGCCCCCACACTTCTCTGTCTATTAGCCAGGCGTAGAGGTACAAGCCCTGGGACGCGTCTAAAGACATACGGATTGGCCTTGTTTCCTGACTAGGGCAATGAACGCCGTCTCTCTTTCTCTCTATCTGGCCAACTCGGGGAAAGTTTTTTGTCATTAAGTAGTAAATTACTAGTCTGGGTCGCTACTATTCCTGCTTGTCTGGCTGCTGTTTTCGACTGGTAGTAAAAAGCCCTAACTTGTAGAACGGCTGCTCCGTAAACAGTTTCATTCTATCTTGAGTAAATGTATGTCACATGTCGTTCATGGAAAAGGATCTTACAGTTATCCCCGGTGGGCTTTACCGTAAATCCGGCCTCAATGAGTCAACTACGAATAGACAGATCTTTATAGAAGCGAGAAATGATTGCAAAGTAGTGATAGATGAAGCAAAGTCAAGGTATACAGAGATAACCAAAAACCGCATTCAGTCACAGAAACTAGGTACTCGTGATTGCTGGGAAATCTACAATAGTGTGATGAAGAATGGATAATCGAAAATTCCTCCCTATAATATCACAACGATGTTGTGTGCACGGTTACTGATAAAGCTGAACTACTGGCCAAGTATTTCGCCTTAAACTCCACTTCAGACCAAACAAAACAACTCTCTTTAAATTCCCATTGCAGACTAAAACCCCACTTGAGAACCTGGACATAACACCATCTCAGGGCAAAGTCATCATAAGGCACCTTTACACCTATAAAGCCTGTGGGCTTGCTTTTATACCAGTAATAGTAATAAAGAAATGCTCTGCTGGGATGACCCCTCTCCTCTCAAAACTATACAACAAATGCCTTGCTGAATCTTGTTTCGCTGATAGTTGAAAAATTTACTCTGTGGTACCAGTATTCAATAATTCTGGGGATAGAACTGATCCTCTAAACTATTGCTCAATCAGTCTACTCCCGATCTTTAGTAAACTCTTTGAATCGTTAATTAATCTAGCTATAGTCCGGCACCTAGTTAATGCTAAACATCTTTCTGATCATCAATACGGATTTAGATAAGTACTATCTACCGCAGATATCCTAACGGTCATAAAAGCATATCATACACTGGGCAAGGCAGGTGAAGCTAGGGCGGTACCATTGATTTATTCAAGGCCTTTGACAAGGTCTGGCATGAAGGGCTTCTCCTAAAACTGCACTCATATGGTATTACTAGACAAATATTTAATATAACTAAATCCTTCCTAACAAAATGAAAGATGCAAGTTATCATCGATGGCCGTTCATCTAAGCAACATGACATAAATTCTATTTACCCCAGGGATCCATACTTGGACCTCTACTGTTCCTGATTTTCATAAATGACCTCCCTAATGTCTTTGAGACTTAGATAGGAATATTTGATGACGACACCACGCTCTACACGCGTCATGTGGGCAAAACCGACGCGTGCATATCTGCGGCAATGGCTGAATCCTTAGAAAATGACCACCAGTCTTTAGTGGATTGGGGTCAAAATGGGTGGTAAGTTTTAATGCTGAGAAGACAAAGCTACTTTCCTTCAATAACTACTAGAAACCTCTTCACCCATCGATTGCCCTGGCAAATAACACCTTACCTGAGAGTTAATCATGGACACTCCTCGGCCTAACTTTCACAGATAACATGAATAGGAATAAATACATTGTAAATATCGCCAGCGCTGCTGCAAAGAAGGTGGATTCCATCTACCGTGGCAGTAAACGTTTCACACCTGACATGATCTTATATCTCTACAAAGCCACCATCCGCCCATGCATGCAGTATTGTTGGCAAATCTGAGCTGGTGCATCATCCACTAGTCTCTCCCTTTTAGAAAAGACCCAAAAACGAGTAGCCAACGTAATATGGGCATCACTATCCACCAAGCTCTAGCCCTTGTCCCATCGCCGCAATACTGCTTCCTTGTGCCTTTTTTACAAGTACTTCAATGGATTGTTCTCTGATTAACTTGATGCTCAGGGCCCCCACGACGCCAATTCACTAGACCAACCCGACAACATGCTAAATCCCATCCATTCACTGTAGAGGTCCCCATATGCCCAAGAGCTGTCTACTCCAAAAGCTTATTTCCTCGTGCTGCTAGTTTCTGGAACTCCTTTCCTACTCCCTGTTTTCCTGACGGTACTGCCATGCAGAAATTTAAAACTAATGTAAACAGATATGTCGCTGCACAGCTCTCAATTTAGCTTCAACCTCTCGAACTCTCACCCCTTTTGCTCTGTAGCACCTTACGTCTATAGTGTCGGGCTGCCTTGTTAGGGGCGGCCTATGTTAAAAAATAATTAAATTAGATAACAATTTAAAGCAATCAAATAAACACTTTGGTATATCTATTCGAATGTTAGCGCCATGTGTTCACAGCGTTATTTGAAGACCAGCCACTTTGCTTTGCCGATCTATCAATTTTATTTAATCTTGTCCTGTAGGTACTTTTAGCCTTACTAAATGACGACATTAGTTTATTTAAAATATGAGTATCAGATTATAAGTGAAAGAAACATCGTTAAAACTATTTAGAACTTGAAATTTGTTACATAAAAATTAGCAAACATTATGTTCATCACGCTCCTTTCAGAGCGAAACCTTTTTTCGAAAACCAGTGTAATCGGTTCACATTACATGATCCAAGGAGTCAAATACAGTTAATCTTCATCAAAATCATCGCTTGTCAAACGCGTGTAATTTGGCACCCAGGGAAGCATTTGTTCACACTCAAAGAGACAGATTGCTATGAGAGAAAAAAGAATGTCATGCTGACATATTACTACATAACAGTTCTGGAAACAGCATGTAATACAACTACGAAAGCAATGTTTCCAACACTTTTACAGACTTGTAATGTAGCAATCAGGTACATATACAATACATGACTCTTATTATGGGACCGTATAAGTGTATATACGATACGACTACCGAGGAATAGGTTCCGTTCTGAACTTTGGTACTGCACTCAGTAAACACACATTAAAGCTCACAAATCGTTATCCGTCATTTTGTATTACTTTCCAGACTAATGGCTTGCTGGACAACGATCATTTATTTACTATGATCTTTGATTATAATCACTAAGATTAATTAATTATATGTTATAAGCGTATTTCGTTTACAAATCCGAACGCGGTGTGTGCTTCCCAATGAACTGTATGCCCCCCCCCCTCTCTCTCTCTCTCTCTCTCTTTGAGTTTATGTGACGTCATATCCGTTTATTGTGCATTGCAAACTGCACAAACAATGTTACACTCGGGATCAGGAGGTTTCCCCTGGTTAATCTATCAGCGGATTTCCGTTTTGTGGTATCTTTAAGTGACCAAAATTATTTACTAGTGTATCTATCCTCTCAAATTAGACTTAGAACCATATTGAACGTTACTTTATAGAATGTGTATTTTCAAGGTAGAAGAGTTGAATCCCATGATACATAAGGTTTTACGTTGTAGTATTCGTCTTCTCTTGACCAGCACAAAAGATGGTTTAGCTTGATACACAGCTCGGCATTTCCAGTAAATCCAGGATCAAGGCAAAAATTGAGTATTTTATCTACTTAACTAATTAAATCAGCAGCATTAGTTGAGTTTAAGCTTTGAGTCAAAACTTTTCAAATATAGTAGCGTCTAAACATATTTAATCTTTCAAATGTTAAAGTACGTCTTACAAATCGTTAATGTTTAGAGAAAGTGAATCTAACTTAAAATGTTTCTTATGTCATATGATGTAGAGAAAAACAACTATGTATCCCGCAAATCAGACTTAAACGGACCCTAAGGTGACACTATCAATTATAACGTATTACCACTTCAGCTGGAAAAAATATTACACATCACCACAAGAAAAATACACCTCACTAAAAAGTATGCAACACTTACACTCCTACGCGGATTGATATATAGCAATATCAACCTTTTATATAAATTTAATATTTTATAATATTTCACTTTGAGTTTTTTTTAACCAAATAATGTCTTGGTTAATAGCAACTTTTTATGTGCGGTGGTATTAATCGTTGCTGCTTCTCATTGATGAGGATAAACACGTGTTTTGCTTCTGACCGTACGCCTCGATGGGGCCGATGTATCTGGCGAGTCCGATCCTAGCCTTGCATATGCTTTTGCTATGTGAACAGGTTGTTCATTTGGTTTAGTTGGGGGTCAGTTTGAGAGGGTTGTAATTCTTTCTTTTTTCTCCTTCTGCTTCTATTCGACTCGACAACATCACAGCGGTCAGCTTAGAGGGGCGTTGTTTTTTTTAGTGAAGGTGTTTCACGAGGATGGCCCGTTTCGAGCTTGGGCTACCTACACGTATATTGCATTTCTTCAGCTTGGCTTTTGGAATATCTTTAAATCGCTTCGTTTTGCCTCACCAAGGATGCATTTCACTTTTAAAATTAATATGACAGATTTACATCAGAATTTCGACGTCAGTTGGTTCCTTATGACGGTTGCTTTGGCGCTATTTGCACTGCTAGCATAAGAGACGCTGACTGATATAATTACGAGAACACAGAATTAGAAAAACTGATTTGTATACTTTCATTTCGGCCTTAAATTTATATTAATTAATGCGTGCTCGAATTAAAGCGAAACTTGAGCAAACGTGTTCGCAGTCTGATCTCTATCCTATAATCGAGGAAAGGAATCGAATCACTTTGTTTTCATTGCTTATTTTGCGCATATGTTAGATTGGAATACAGTGAACCTTTACATACGTTCGCTAACCTCACATGTATTCTGCGATTTTAAGAAAGTAGGTCAAAAGTCTTTTTTACTTTTGGGTAAAAGTAACAGTAATATAGGAACACAAACACTAACAACCCCACAGCTATGTAGAATAGAAAACATGCAATTGCACTGCGCCATTTCATGGTGACCGTAATATCTTTTCGTTGTGTGACAGTGACAATGAAACTAAATAAACTAAATCACTCACATTTTAGTTTCTATTAAGGCACTGTTTTTCTATTCTTTTAGTCTCCTGTTTAGACTGATTTAAAGTGAATAAAATAAATCATGACCGGGTTATCCCAAATTCATGCCCTCATTTTTCGATGATAAGGCCCTATTTATTTCAGTATTATAAAGAGAAATTCGAAGCAATTGAAACTTCATTCATAGTTTTCTTCCAAGTAAAGTATTACGTGCCAATTGTAATAAAACAAATGTAAATATTGCAATATTAAAATATTTATTGTGAAGTAATACATGAAAAATATGTTTGATAAAAATGGCAAATAAAGCAATGATAATAATATCTAGTAAAATTTGATATTGTATACTTGTTAGTACAATGTAACAGAAATACGTATTTTATATTGTGAAACATTTGCTTCACTGTTGACCCTACACTGTTTTTCTTCCAAATGCGATTTTTCTCAATTTCTCTCAACAATATTAACATCAAAACAAATTGTGCTGATTTACTTTTACGATACTACATATTTATTTACCTCCTCGCAAATAGATGAGAAACAATGTTTGGTGTGGTTTTGATTAGCGCACGCTATCTAAGAACATGTCTGATCAGCATTGTCAGCATTCCCCGGTGGAGCGCCTTAGGTAATTAGAAATAAGCTTACACTTTCTGAGAGAAACCGCAAGGATTGAGAGGGTGGCCCATCTAGGAGGGTACAGAACCATGCCCGACAGTTACAATGTTAGCATTGAACGGATTTGTATCAATTCTATGATTATCATCATCATTTAGTCTTGGTTGTGTCACGGATCTTTGTGAATATTTAACCCAATCTAGCTCTATCCTGCAGCACATCTAGAAGAAGGTATTCATAGATGGATTTGTTTGTTTTTTAATGTAGGTTCTGTTCGGTCAACTATCGTTGATGATTTGATCCTTATCCCTCCCGCAATGCCCACAAAAATTCTCTCTGAACATGACTGAAAGCTGAGGGAGAGTTGCCATAGAGGTGCACTTTCGTGGGGTGCTGTCTTCAGCAGATGTTAAGAGCAATAATCTTCTCCAATCTTTTGCTGACAATCCAAATGCTACTTCCATATACGAGTACTAATAGAACAACGGCTTCATAAAAATCACGTTTGATATTGATAGGAAGACTTGACTTCCAAATCGCTTTCATCTTTTCCACTTCTGGCCAGGCCTTGCTAATTCGCACTTTGAGTTCACACTGGATTTTTCTTGTCAACTTTACTAGTACAATAGGTAAACTCATCAAGATTTTCAGACAAGTCCAACTAAAGGGTAGATATATTTACATGTTGGTTCAGGAGAATGTGCTTTTTTTCTTTGTGTTGACAAAAGGTCCAATGCAATTAGCCGTTAATTCAAGACAGTGTAGTAGGGGTTCTGCCTGTCTAGTTGTGTAAGCAAACATCGTAATTTCATCAGCATAGCAGATTGTCATGGCATATAACACCCTATTTCAGAGTCAAACCTACAAACTCTTCGGTCTTACATTAACGGGTAACATGAATTAAAACAAATACATAGAAGACATTGCCAATGCTGCCGCAAAGAAAGTGGCTCCCTCTACCGTGCTAAAAATCTTTTCACACCTGACAGTATCTTATATCTCTACAAGGAAATCATCATCCCGTGCATGAAGTATTGTTGTTCACTATCCACTAGTCTCTCCATCTTAGACAATGTCAAAAAAGAGTCTCTAACCTAATAGCTCTGTATCTACCAACACACCCAGCCTGTCTTATCGATGCGATGTTGCATCCTTGTGCTTGTTTCACAAGTACGTCAATGGACTGTGCTCTGATGAACGTGCTGATCTGGTCCCATCGCCCGCCCGACGTAAATACACTCGACCAACTCGAGAATCAGCTAAATCTCGTGAATGCCGAAGAAGCTTCTACTCCAATAGGTTCATTTCTCGAGCTGCCGGCCTTTGCTACTCCCTCCCTGCTCCCTGTTTCTCCGACTGTACTAATATGCAAGAAGTTTAAAACTAATTTGTACAAACATCGCTGCACAGCTCCCAATTTAGGATGTATCCCTTTACTTACACACTAATTCCCAGTTAGCCTTGAAGTTTACAATGGCAACTTTCCTTGTTTGGTGAACCAAGTTAAACAAAATAATGTCTGTGATATTCTCTGCTGGATGCCTTCTGCTCTTGCAAATACCCATTTTAAGCCATTTCTTTTTAACTTGTGAACTGACATACGGATGATGTTGTCAAAAGAAATTATAAATAGATAGGGAACTATAGTATCATCCTGAAGAAGAACTATAGTAACTTTTAAAAATGCGGTGTCTCAACCAAGCGATGCACCATAGACTGAGTTCTACTGTACAATATCATTATTGCATAAACAGTCTAATCTTGAATACTATATGCCAGACTAATTTTGTTCATCTCTGTTCTGTGTATCGAATCGAAAGCCGTCGAGAAATCAACGAACAACAAAACTGCTTTCATATTTTATTCTCCGAACCGTTAACATTTTCGGAGATGTTCATTGATTTTTCTTAAAGCAATTTATATTTCATGTAAGGACTTTCTCAATTTCAGGTCGGATTATATCAAACAATATATACTTTAACAGAAATGTATGTTAGAGTATATCTTGTGTAATGTAAGGCAATACCCAGGTTCCTTTTTGGGGGTAGTATGCACCCTTTTGTACATTTATCTACACACTGTTGATGATACAGTGTAACATAATTCAAGCAGGATTTCATTGAATTTCCTGTTTTCCAGAATTCGGGGGATGGGAGTTAGTCCAATCAAGCTGCCTTACCATGTGTTTTATTCGTAAAACTGTTTCAGTCTCATCTATCGTAAACCTCTCAGTTTTAATATTGAGTTGTCCATCGATAATTTTTCCGTAGGGTAAGCCTTTCTTTTTCACTAGCAGTGTTAAGCTTTGATTTTGTAGAGCTTTTTCTGCCGCCCACTTCATTTATAGTTTTCCATGTCACTGTTGACTGACTGTTTTCCAGTGTAGACCGGATCTGATCAATCCTCCCTATTTTGATAAGTTTTCATAATGTGTATTATGACGTTTCCATATTAAAATGATTAATTGCTCTTGGATTGCTCCTCTTCAGTTTGTAGGTGTGTTTTAGGACTTCTCACATTTCAGAAAGTACAGCTGTTTTCCAGGGTGCTCTCCATTTCTTTTTCGACTTCAATAGGATGTGTTACTCTCTCGCTTCTTTGTGTCTAGTGTCTCAAATTTATCGTTTGCAGAGGTTACCATTTCTTGAAGTACACCGAATCTATTTCTCAGTGTGATGGCATATTGGTTCCGGATATTTTCGTCTGACGATCTTTAACATTCGTATCTTTGTAGATTACTTTTTACGTCATAGGATAGTATCTGCTAAGATCCGCCTTAGTCTATGGTCTGAAGACAAAGTGTCAAACTTATCATTTGCTACACAGTCGGTGGCACTATTCGCCCATTTTTGTTAATTAATATATAACCCAATTTAACTTTTGCACCGTTTGGATGTGTGAATGTCCAAAGCTTAATAGATACATTTTGATATCCAATGTTCAAACACGTAGACCCCATATTCAACGATCAAGTCGTGAAAGAGGTCACCATTTCTGTAACATCATAATAGCTATTCCTGTGAAAACCATCCTTCGGTATTTGAGCATTCATGTCTCCTAGGATCAATATGGTTTGTTTGACACCTGTTTTGTGAATGAAGATTGATCGTGATAGAGCATGACACCATCTTTATTGCTCATATTAGTTTGGCTGTAGTGGGTAATTGCTGTTACTTCGAAGTTTCCATTGAAGGTAGTCATTATCATTCCAGGCTTAATTTTTTCTGATGCTGTTTAGTTCCTTTAATACATGTGGACTAAGCAGCATTTCCACACCGCCAATTGTACAATTGTTTAAGGTTTTACAGACATAGGCAGATATGAACATCCACTTGTTTCCTGCGTCGAGATGCTTTAGCTAGAGTTCATCGTAAAAAAGTAATACTCCTAGATGTTCACCAAGTCAATGGTGTATCTTGCAGAAGCAAGTAAACTCTGGAATTTGGTTGATTGAGCTAAGTGTGCGTAGATAAAAGGATGACACTTTAGTATACTTTTAACACTGTAGTAAAGGTGGTGACTTATGTCTCGCTGTTTCCGACTACGTAGTTGGCTCTTCTATCACGGTTATCGGATTTGGAACCTCAGCAGATAGCGGCCCATTTTTGACCATAGCGACGGACGATGCGTTTTGAGCGTTTTATTTGTGAATGAGTCATAATACATTTTTTGATAGCTGTAGTTTGTCTACGGACGTGGCGTCTGTAGACAAACTACAGCTATCAAAAAATCAAAAGGTCTTTGTTGAACTAATGTGCTCCACCATAGACTTAAAATTGCGAGTTTATCTGCTGGGAGGACACATTCACCATGCTGTGCTCCTTGGCTACTATATAACACTGATGGTGTGGCTTGCGGGTGCTATGCCTTGCCAAATGTCTACCCGGAATAGTGGCTGACACTGCTTATTTTGTGTATTCGCAGCTGATCTCTATATCAATAGGCAGTTCCCATATCCGCAAACTTTGTAGCTAGTAAATTGGAGTTCTCATATTATACGACATGTTTATTTATCTTACATTTACAAACTTTAAATCAATTACAAATGAGAAGTGACAAAAGACCTCGATTTAAGTCGGTTGTTGTTAACGTATATCTATTCTGTAAATTAGTTACAATCAGCAAATACCGCATTCACACTATTTTTATTTACAAAACATTTAAAAGGACATGAGATGATTGGTGAGTAGAATGCTTATCATTCAACATACAGAACAATAAAATAATAATGTAAAGTATATTATCGAAATAAAATGAAGGTGTGATGGGTTAGGTGGGCCCTAGCCAACCTATTTAAATATGAACTGCTAACTGTTTTTTAAGAAATTATCCCGGAGCCGAAAACAAGCAATTCTATTATTAAGTGGGAGTCGGTGCTAGCCGAGTATAACATCAATTGTGGGTTCTTTTTGAGCGGAGCGGTGTCATCCATAATAAGTACTTGTTGGGGTGGATGAGGATAAAATATATATGTCACGCGCGTGCATATTGGGGATATCGAGTAACACACACTAGATCCAAGGGAACAATACTCAACAATTCTGCTAGCTTAGAGATGGTTCATGGTTAGGATAGGATCTTTAAATTTAAACCTGAAGTCGGCGCGCGACATGTCGAGGCAAGAAACACGCACTCAAATTTGTTTTGTCACACACCTACTTAAGCTAGAGGTATGTATCAACCTTCTTCTCAATAGTTCAGAGTGCACTCTTCTTCTATCACATCTTATTTTAACTGTAAGCAGAGGTTTGAAGTAGGAACTCAAATCGTAATGAGACGGCGAGGTTCACACTACTAGTCTAGCTATGACTCGGATCGTGAGAAAAAAAGCATTCGTTTCTTTGTGGACAATAAAAGGGTCACATTATAAACTAGATATGCTACATTAAGGCGAGCCAACTGCTAGGAACCGATACGAGTCGTTACAGCGTTGAAATATCTCCAAAAACTAACAAAGATTGCTACAGTTGGAGAAGGATATATCAAACGTATTATCTTCTTTTTCCTCGAAACGGACACAAAAAAGTTGTACATCACTGTAGCCTTGTACATACTGTCTTGGAGGGGTAGCGCATTTCGGACTAATCGCCAGGTGAAAGAAAACCTAAAATTTCACTAAGATAGGATTCCCTCCTCCGACAATTCCAGCCGCTCTCGTAGCTTAACCGAATCGATCCTCACTACTAGTGTCTGTGAGACCGTGTAATATTACTGGACTCTGCCAGAAACCTGAGCGTAGCTCTGCCTTCATTGAAGCACTGTGATTAACCCCTTGATAAAAGTCGGCCTTCAACCAAGTGGTCGGGAATGAAGTTTAGAACGACACTGAGCCACAGGGGTGAACGCACATTCCTTAATCAAAGTTTGACTCGGGAATGGCAATGTTTTGGCGTGTCGATGGCTTTTAAAGTCAGAGTCTCTCAAGCACGTTTTTGGGACGTTCAGTACAGATTTGTCTACAGAATAGCACCACCCTGCCTTGCAACACAAGTTAGACAGGCAAGTTCGTAAGAGCCGCCAAGTGGTATTTATGAAGTTTGATAAAGTGATAATATAGCGAAAGCAAGACACAAAAAAATGACATTATCGGTATACACGGTGACCTAGACTCACGCACCACCAGAAAGAGCAACACCAGAAAGGCGTGCTATTGCTGCCCTGCCCCTTCGCTTCCGAAGGAAGGGCTCTGACGCAAGAACATGAAGCAGTGGCGACAGCAGACAACCATGATGCACCGACTGTGAAACGACGAACTATGCAGATTGCATTCAATTTACCTACACCACTGCCATCGGCTTGCGATACAGAATGGAGATTAATCTGCAGCAGTCCGGATTAAAACCGGTAGTTTCTGAAACAGATCAGAGAAAACGATACTCGACTATTTCAAAAGCTTTGGATTGATCTAAATTGATCAGCGTGGACTCTGCATTGTCTTCTAATGCTTCTGTGATTAATTTATTTATGAATCGATATCCTTTTTAAACAAACTCTCCAAACGATTTTAACGACTTTTGTCCATATCTTTAATTCGATGTTGTGTGGGTTATTAGACCAAGAATATATCCTTGATGAAACCAATAGATAGGTACATCCGTCAGAAGAAGAAAGAACATGTGCGCCAGCCTAAAAAAAAACATCATATGGCAAATTATCGAGACCTGGCGTCTTGTTATAGCCGGCCTGCTTCAACGTAGTCAAAACTTTACACTCCACAACGCGACCATCACAGCTAGGCGCTCGAGCAGTCTAACGGTGGGGTGTTTGCAAAATAGGTGTCAAACTCCGTGAGGCGGAATCTGGGCAGTTTGATGGAGTGATTTGCAAAATGCTTCCGGAACACGTAACATATTACCTGCATCGATACGACAGGGTGTGCTCGTCATTAATGATCCGATCTGCGACGGACTACAGCACTAACCCCTTTAGTGCCTACATTCAGTGCCTATTAAACACCATTTCTTACTAACACCTGACTACTTGCTGTGTATTTGATGTTTGATCCGAGCTGCAGCCAGCAGATTAAGTAGCTTGGGTTTTCTTGGCCACACTGCTAAATACCGCTTTTTAGATGCGTTCGCTGGTTCTTTCTCAAGAGCCGCTACTGCACGGGGTCACCTTAAACTGCAGTTATGTAAGCACTAACAGATCTCTTAGGGGGACCTTTTAGACTAATGTTACAACTACAGCCATAATTAAATTCTGAATACCGTTGCAGAGCATAACTCATTGCAAAACCGGCTCGGTCCAGCCATATTTAAACTGATAGACCCTTACTGTCAGATTACAGGGACCACGAACCTGTATAACGACTTTTATATTCCAATAATACTCGTAACGGCTCTGTGTTGTTTGGAGCCGATGTAGCAAAGGGATGCCGAAAATTGACACTTGTCAGTCGTCTGCTCAGGTATTTCCGCTTGTCGACTAAATGTTTCCACCTTAAGTCGCATCTATATCCTCTTTTAAGTGGAACAGCATTCCCTAAATCACATAGCTCCTATATCAAACATATGTTTCAGTTATAGGTGCATTCAACAGGAGCTTTCCCTAAACCTATTTGGGACTTCCAGACAGTCCCGTCTTTTTACTATCAGTTGTAATCAGATCAAATATTCATAAATTAATCTTCTCAACTGACACCGAGGAGGTTTTTAAAACATTACTATCGTTTAAGTCGGCATAAGTGGAGGATAATCATTCACAGTAAGCCTCTAGCAACATTTCCGACTGAGGCCTCAATGCTGTTCCCTTAGTAGAGGTCGAGATTAGTGTAGGAGTTTCTTTCCCGGCTAGAATTGAAGTAAGAGTCATCGGCATTTTTTGACGATGCCATCAGTGTTTTTTTTTTCGGATTGTTTCAGAATTCTCTGAATTCTTAGTGTTGCCGGCTCTTCGTTCTTCAAACTAGTGCCGGTATTGTTATTGCTCCAAGGACTGTAATCTATATTCTTAATGCGGTCTTTAACAGCTTCCCCATCGAATAAGCCTGCTTCTATATAAGCCTAGATCAGTTCGGTTGCCATTTCAATTTGAAGTTCAATCGGACCAATCATGCCTGGGTCCTGGATCTTGAAGAACTTTACTCCTGGAAACAGGACGGCTGGTAGATAATGTCATTCTTCACGCTTAGACGACGGTGAAGGAAGTCCTATCGCCCTGCTGACCTTTCTAAGCTGGGAGAGTACCTTAAACTACGGAGGACAGTGACAGCATAACTAGTGGCCTTACCGCGTACTTTGACATCCCGTTTTGGTACGTCTAGTAAAACACTTGCGCAACTATCGCAGGCAGATGGTTTATAACTATAGGGAGTGCAACTAAATGCGACATCCCCGGGTACTACAGGGGTTAAGTAGCACCATAATTACTGGGTGTGCTGCTTGTGCGACACCCGCGTGCTGCTGCAAATGTACGGTCGAAGCGACTCTACTCTCTCTATATATATATTTCTATTTTTTGATTCTTAAGTAATTAACAAGAGCATACAATCTTAATCTGTATATACGCTCAGCTATTTGGAATAAAGGGGGTATTTTTTAAATTTGGTAAACTTAAATAAATCTGGCCTTCTCATAGGTTGATAGTTTTCAATTATATTTACAATAAATGTAAGTGCTACATGTGCTATCATTTTTAGTAATGCTTCTAATTTAAGACACAGCTTTGCTGATTGTACGGTATAGTAAGATGTGAAATAGGGTTGTGCACAAGACTTCCTTCAATTTCTGTTAAGATGCGAAACCTACGAAAATACGTCTGAACATATATTGCCACCAATAAAGATTATTTTTTAATGTGTGTAAACAAACATACCTGTTAGAAACAATATGAATTCATTTCACTTTCGCATTTTTTAATCTCCGACCGATCCATACTTCTAATTGCAAAGAAATAACTGCACGTAAGAGTTATTTTAACTTAGAGTATTTGGTTCTTCTACGTCATGAAATAAAATATAAATAATGAAATACAAGATTTATAGTTAGCAATTACAGCTAAACATCTCACCGAATAGAATCGGGAGACATTTTTGCGGTATATCTTTCCCGGTCATATTTCTAAATAATTGCACGCTAATACCCGATATAATAAAACCTAGTATATTCACAATTCCACAACGTTCTCAATTACATCAATCGAATAACTTTTCTATTTGTTTACTTCAAGGCAATCATTAGAAATTATGAAATATATGACAGAATAATACATTTTAAAATGTTTTCAACTGATGGAAGGTACTTTAAGCACAACTGCAGAACACTGATGTTTTAGTTATTCTCCAGAGTATTTCGTATGTGAGTAACCGTCTTGCGGACATTCTATGAACAGTTTTTTTTAAATACTTCTCACCGGTGGACCAAGTTACATTGGGACTGATTATTTGCTGATTGAAACTTGGTAGTACTCAAATGATGTTCGTAAAATTAGTCGATGTATGTACTCCTATACTGTTCCACATGTTTCGGTTGGCAATTATTCCGCTCTCATTTATCCTTATCCATAAGTTGCGAATGCTCTTGAAAATATCTGAACTGAATAGTATATATACATTTCTCTCTGATTATATATATATATATATATATATATATATATATATATATATGATATTTATAAGATGTATCGGTTTCCTTTGCCAAGTCTCATCTGAAATCGAGTCATTAATTAATCCTATAAGCCGACCTTATAGCTAAAGAACATACACATATTGCTACAGACTAAAAATGTAATTATCAGATTGGTTTGCCAAATAATTTTCATTAACAAAACACTGGAAAGATGTTCAAAATATTAAAACGAGAGTGTCATTTAAACAATATGACTCCAGTGGTTAATGTAATTATTTTTATTAAAAAAATGTTATACGATATATTAAAAAGTATGTTATATATTATATCTAATAACAAATGTATTAGTTTACTGTAAAATTTATTTTTATTTTACATATATTTATTTTAATTGCAGTTACGTAATTGTATTGGCAAAGGAAACCGATACATCTTATAAATATCATATATATATATATATATATATATATATATATATATATATATTTTCTTTCACATCAGTTTCTGACATTTGCGGATACACACTGGGCGAAATTTTAAGGGTCGACATATACTACCAAGTTACCTATGAAGATTATTAATGAAACATTGGCCTTTCACTGAATTATTTAAATATTGGAATTTTTTCAGTGTACAGGATAATAATTATGGTGAACCGGTCGCCGAATTTGGCAACACACTAACGGCCCAGTGTACGTCAAATTGTTGTTTTTTCAAGTTATACTTCACACTACAATAAAATATATATAACTCATGTTTCGGGGTTGAATCCGGCCACCGGTGTGAATAAATATTCTCTCCAATAACGATTCACATAAGTATGAAACGTATACGTATGTAGATAAAAACAAATATTTATAATTATTTTCCGTCCCAAAACCAAGGCGAGGCTCTTTAGTGCGTAGTATCAACAGTCATCGTGGATTAAATTCAATGTTCCTTTAAATAGTCGAACACTTTCCGACAGCTGTTTTTAGATAGGAGTTATATATCGCTGATTTACTGGGTTGTTGACAACGGCCGTGTGAGTTAGATGTTGGAATTCGAGTTTGAAATATAACTCGTGTTCTGGGGTTCGAGTATGGCGCCCAGCGTCAATAATTTTTATCTCCACTGAAGATTCCCGTAAGAATGACACGTACACGAATGTAGATAAAAACAAATGTATATATACATATATATATATATATATATATATATATATATTTATATATATATAGTAGTTGAAGTAAATAATAAAAAGATACATCTTTTATAATGTAGTCATCCTTCTCTCGTATCTATTTAATTATCTTCCCGACTCTGAGAACGATCCCCGAGTATCGTGCTGTACTTGTATGTATGGATTCAAAGCTGTTTGCAGCTGATGTTTATTTGCGCTTTTTAAAAAAAAATTCTATTATGTATCGTTCTTATATATTATGTATATTAAATCAACGCGTACTAACACTGGACCGGAAACATATCGTACATAGCTTAGCCACAAAATCATAACAATCTACATATGTTTTATATAAAACCTATTCTATACGGGCACAATTCACCTCCGCTTCATCACATACACACACGACAATATCTTAAAGCTGATAATGTCT
>OY744515.1:216544480-216564480 GCA_963556195.1 Sepiola atlantica | reverse complement strand
TAGATTCCGAGATTAATTTACCGGCTTTCACATTCTATGAAACTCAAACACTAAAACTCTGAAAACTATTATATCTATTTTGGAAACCCGAAAAAAGATTTAAGGCCTAATTCTTGAAAAGAGATATCCTAACTTTTTTTCTTGTGGGAATACATTTTAAGGAAGTCGACAATTCCTAGGAAAAGTGTTTTTCGCGGATACGATTTTTGAAACCGGGGCTTAAATACTCACATATTTGAAATCGACACCCTTAATCGTTATAATGTTTCCGATATTTGAACTCCGCTTTAGTACGCTCGTCTGAGTAGGAATTCTCTAGTGATACTAATAATGCTTCTAATAAATCATATCAGAGTGGTGATTTCTTTTAGACGGCATTTATTCAGATAAGATTACAGGTTTTGTCAAGATCAAAAGTCGATTTCCTACTTAAATATATATATATATATATATATATATATATATATAGAACTATTTTGACTGAGAGCAAATTATAGTATATTTTCTGATACTGCTCTTTATCTCATTTGTCTACTGACCAATTTTAAATGTTGTCCAACTCCAGAATGTCTCTGTTTGATGACGAATAACATTGGAACCGTAATACACACCTTTAGAATTAAAAAAACATAATTATAATTGTCCGTGTATTATGTTAAACTCTAATGAAACAAAAATAAAGTTATAAATACATGTAAGGATTTCAAATAAAATAGTTACTTATCATTTATTATTGAAATTATGTTTCACTTTCCTCGCATGAATAACTTTACTAGAAAGCAATTCATTTTTTTTAAATTAAATAATTACATTTTAATGAACTTAACAGACTAGGTTAGAGATTAGCGTTATTTAGATTCTAATAATAACATGAAAGGTTCTATGAATAAAGTATATAATCATTACCAATAAATAACAGAAAGGTTTTACTTATTTTATTTTAAATATATTTAAATTCACATTTTGTAAATATAGGATTAAAAGTTTACAACTAATATGGCTTTCATTGATGATTCACTACTTATCAAGACAGATACTCGAGGATTACGTTGCTAACTTATGATGGTTGTATTATGACATATTTCTACTGATATTACGTTTCAAGAGGATATGTTGTAGCTCATAGGGTAGCAATTCTGCGACAATGTGTTTGACCGATCGAAAGTTTTTGAAAAATAACCCTGTTCATAGTAACGTTTTTGGATGTCATGCCTACAAAGGAACACATGTTCTTTTCGGTGGCCGTTACACTTGTTGTGAAAGTTGTACAGATATATATATATATATATATATATATATATATATATATATATATATTGTAGTTCTGTAGACCACTTTCAACGGAAATAAATATAGAGAAAAAGAAGGATCAGCAAAGTTTCTTGTGAGTGAGAACAGAAATGTAAATAATCCCTCACTAGATTGCGAAGTCAATTCTGGAAGGATTGCAGTCAAGCAGTGTCTTCTGAGCTGCAACTTTTCAGATGGGTCAGAATAACCTCCTATCTTAAGATGTTTTGTACTTTTATATCACTAGGTGTTTGGACTAAACGTTTGGTACATTTTTCAGCTGTAGAATGATCAAACAATAATTTGAACAATTAATAATATATATTAATATATACTGATGCCAAACATTTGTTAAAATGTTTGCAATTCTTAGAATTGGTATATTTAAGAAATAAAACTATTACAATTAAACTGTTTTATTTTTAAATATTTTCTCACCTTCATTAAAACATTATTAATTTGATATAGACAGGTCATTTGACAGAATTAGTCACACTTGACACAGGCACGAACCTGTACAAAACAACAACAACAACATAGCATGATTTATTTTCGAAAAGTAAATAATCGTTGATTGGATCCAAGCAACATAGTCATATAAAACAAACATGACAGATTGCCATGAATTTAAAAAGTTGATTGACTGATTCAAACTGCAAAAGTAAGCGACAGAAGGAAACACCCCGTAGCTTAATAAAACGCTCTGGGGGCGTGACTATATTGATAAAAAAAGTCCCACAGTGAACGTTTGCAAGTGGAGGTAAGGTACTAAAGAGTTTTTTGTAATAACACACCGACATTGATATAATCTGTTTACTAGCGATTTGCACCCGAAGACAACCATTGTCTTTCTGTGTGTGCATCTTCCTTCATCACTAACCCACACACATTAACCGCCTCCGAAAATAAAGATATATGATTATGTTTATATATATTAGTGTGCCGTTTTATTTTTAAGCAGAGAAGAAATACAACAATTATCGAATGTATATCAAGTGTCCACTTACGTCTACTACATTAACTAAATAAACTTGTAACCAAACTCAAAGATAGGCTACGACGATTCGTAAGCGACTTGAAAAGACAAAAATACGAAAAACAAAGGATGATTGATACAGGACTTGGTTGGAAGGCATACAGTGGTATTTTACCGTTTTACCCGTTGTAGATAGGCAAGTGTCAGATGGCCATTCTTACAACAATTACTATAACCCACGGCTTACATGGGACAAGTTAAACAGAGTCTTGGAAAACTATTACGGGGTTGTTGCCAACGTAAATGCGCGTATAGTATAGTGAGCTGATGTCAAACATAGCAGAATAGAGGGGACCCATAACTATATGCAGAGAGTAGTACGTCTGGCTGAGGGTTCATACATAGAGGTTGATTGAGGGAAGCAAGCGGTTACTAATCAAGTAGTGGGGTTCTTCATAGATGACCTAAGGAAGACAAATATTTATATCGCGCTGATAAAGAGCGACCCATAGACTTGAGATGCGGATTATCACAAAGATTTATCCGAATTAAAGTGGAAAATCCGGCTTGATGCAAACAAGGAATATCAAGATGAACGCATAGAGTTTTACTTTTATAGAATGCGGATTCAAATTGAAGCCTAGAGTTCAGCTGAACCCCCAAAAATGAAAGGGATGGGCATCAGGAAAATAATTAATAGCTAAGTCTCTATTGGTAGAAATATATAACTCGTAAGAGGGGCAGAAGCAAGCGTTGTATAAAGTATTGAAACTGCTGCAAAGAACGTCATATAGAGAGATTCTGTACATTGATGCACAAAAGGGAACGGCGACAAGCAGATCGTAAAATGACCGATAAACGGAGGCAGGATTGTACCGAGGCACATAGTTTGATAATATGGACGCGCTAAATGCCGTTTCTATTTAGATAGAAAGTTTAACTTATTGGGTTTTGGTAGATACACGAACGGCGGTATCAGTCATACGTAGTAAAATTGATAAATCATTCCAAATTGGGACTTGAAGTACAAAAGAATTCTTGGCCTTTTGGCTAAGATCAAAGTGTAGTATCTGTTCCGATGGATACTGCACGCCTGTCCTGTGCAGTTCTAGGAGGTCCACCCTCCCAGGCTTTGCCTCCCCTCTTTGGGGAGGAGTAAGTTTATTGCTTACTGTCTGAGGCGCCCCTACCAGGGAATGCCGACGGGGCTGCCCAGGCAATTTTTAAATGGCCAGAGTGCTCACCTCTCGGGCGCTGGCTTTTCAAACCCCACTTTCTCGACCCGATCTTGGGTCACATCTTACTTGTGGGAGTAGGATAAAATTGGCCTTGTGCCTAACTCCTGGAGAGGAGTAAATAATACAAAAGAAAGCTTTCAATTTGAGGACTGCTACAGGGTCTCTATTAATCGTGGAAGGCCCTTTTCGATTGAAAGTTTAGATAAGATATCAACTCACCCCTCGTTAGTTTGTTTTGTTTAGAAAAAAAACTCAATAGAAATATAATAGTCAGCTATCATTGGTTTATTAAAAACGGGTTAAGAATGTATTTTGATTTGAAGGCTTGACGAATTGGAGATGCGTATGTAGTATTTGAGGACGATTTTTATATTTCGTCAATAATTAGATTAGTTCCGCAAATAACATTTAACCCAATCATATGTATACTCGAATAGAACGGGTCGTATTAAGTAGTGATAAACAATACGATAAGCAATACGAGATAGAACAACTGAGAACTGGATACCCCAACAATTTCAGTGGCATATCAATGGCTCATGTTGTAGTAAAAATTGATAAATCACATAAGTTCCCGTTGATCATGATGAACAACGCTAATCAAATGGTGGTGTTCAGTAGTTAAATTTAGTATTGTGGTAGCATTGCCGAAAATATTAGGCCCAATAAATAAAAGAACCAACTTTCTGATAAAAACTTGCAAGAGGTAAATGCATTTAATATAGCGACTGATATTGTAATGATTCGTACTGATACGGGAACGTATGAAGCCATGGAAATATATCCGTAGCGAGAACTGCTAAAAGATAAAAAAAACGTGGTTGATTCAGCGGTTGACGAAATGATGCAGACTGGTGCAACCGAGAGGTTAAAATATGTTTAGTTTTCAAATAGTTTTATAGAATGAAATATATCCGCAAGAGATTGTGTGTTGACTTCAGAGCCCTTCATAAAGTAACGAAGAAATTATATACTGTCTTCGATCGGGTCAGCAAAGTGCGTTTTTTAAGTTTGATTTAAAGTCTAGATATTGACAGGTAAAACTTCATGAAAAACGATAAAGAATGAAGTGCATTTACTTGCCGCCCTTTAAATGTGATTCTGATCGTCCTCACACACGCTTTTGATGTCTTCCGCGAATTGAGGTTAATTGCATTACATAGACGCATAACATCGGCTCTGGGATATCTGGTGACCTTTTGAAATTAACCGATACAATGAAGGACAAACAGGGGAATATAGCTCATGTTTTGGGTTGGTTGCGGAGCATAATCCCAAGTTTAAACTATCTTAGTGCGAACTATTTTAAAAAGAAATTCAATACGTTTTTTCAAAGTTAATTAAAAAAGAATTCAACCATACCTTCATGAATTCAAGACTATAAAATCAGTTTCGACCCTAACTAACGTTACCCAGGTTAGAACCTTCATCGAAATGATCTAATACTGCCGATTTATTAGAAAATCTTCTGGTATTGCCAAACAAACAAAGAAGTATGCGTGTTTCCAATGAGACGACACATATCAGTTCGCCATTAATAGCCGACAATTGAAGTTCGCGGAAATGTTAATACGAGTATACTCCGATTCAAATAAGGACTATAGATTATGTACTGACACCATTCGATCATTCGAATAGAGCGCATTATTTAAACGTGTTTACGAGCAGAGTGAAGGTAAATAGGTAGAAAACCCACTTTAATTTCATCTCATAATTAAAAAAAAACACACACACAAAGTGGTATATAGAAAATGTATTTTATGAATTCTGCCATTCATAAACTATTTGCATCGTGCAACTTATAGTGCAACATTCGACATCTACATAAATCATAGACTCTTACAACGTTTGAAAAAACATAAGCATACCCACGCGAACTTTCACTTGCGACCTATGATTAAAGCAGTATTCTAATCTTCAAATTGCACGCCAGGAAAAAACCGGCCATTTTGACGGGGTGACATAAGTCGATGCAACTTCCAACACTCGATACCGATTTAAGATAATCACGTCCGCCACATCGGGTCATACCAAGATTCATTCGGGTAACTAATACATAGTTACATTCATAGATATGTATAGTAGTTACCCGGAGGTGTTTGCCGTCTCTAACAAGAAGGCAATGCATCTTTTAATCGATGCAATTCTCCCTAGATTTGAAGCAACACTTGACTAAAAACGGGCCTGGGAATATAAACAGAATAATAAGAAAAACATTAGAAGACTTAAATGTGCATCGTGTAACGACGTCATTTTATCATCCTCATATTACTTAAAAGGCTGGGATGTTTCAAAGAACGATGCACAATTTTCAAGCAAAAAAAAAATGGTAACACTCAACAGTTGTGAAACAATTACATTAATCACATATTGGCAGCTGTCAGGTTCTATGTAAATAATAATACAGTTTTTATTTCACCGTATTACCTACCCTCTGCGTTATTGTGTCGCTATACTATAAACTTAGAGCTCGTCATGTATATTATGGTAATGAACATCACGAAATCTCCCAACAAGAAATGCATCGCATCTATAATTTTGATAGGAATAATCAAACGAACAGCAAAGAAAGGATGATGGATGAGTCACTTAATAAGACAAAGGACTTCGTGTTTATGAGTAGTGATTTAGTATACTATAAAAAGCACCGAAAGTGAGGCGCATTGTAGATTCACTGGCGGCAATATTACGTGGTTGTCGAAAAGATTGGCCTATCATTTACAGAATAAAAAAAACAGTTGACGGGTCTGTCACAAAGACGAATGTCGAGCGCCTACGGGAGATATCTGTCGATGAATGGGGAATATTCACAATAGAGAGACTGTTACTGGAAATTGTATTGCTTGCTACGGTTAGATTTAGCGTCACTGACAACGAATCCCGGGCGGAATATGTCGACTTTCCAATAAGCGAGTAGCGACATGAACGTAGCCCCTCAGACGATTAACATGACGTACCATTAATAAAACGATGAATTATGACACATAGTAAAATTGCAGTAAAAGGTGTTTTTAGCATAGATGCGGGTGGTTGCATCAAGGACATGCCTAGTGCCTTGCCCACTCGTACGTGTGATTTCTTATAAAGGGGGCCACCAAAAATAAACTACATATATAGAGACGGTATTAAATTAATCACTTGGTAATACCTTACACGAAAATATTCAGGTAGCACAAATGTGCATTTGCACGGAGTAAAGTGTGCACTTTGAGATCGTGGAGATGCCATTTTGTTCACACACATGCAATTAATGATAGTGTTAATGCACGAAAAATAAAGAAAAATCAATCAAAAATACTTGTTGACATTCTGGCTGATATGCTGTAGAATGAAAAAAAAACACACTACCTTCCTAGTGAATTAGTAGATCTGAATTATAATCCTGGAATTCACATTATGCTATTTCTGATTTATAGTGTAACATGCGTCAACCCATGTTTCCTGCCGTACTAGATTTTAGTCAAGCAATGCTAATGCATATATTTCCTCGTCGCAGGATGACAGCATCTGTTCTTTAGAAAGTCTTGTTGCTTTTCGGGTCAAGTATTGCGATCGAAAGGAAGCTGGATGTTATATTTCGTGTGTAGAATTAAATATTACATACCTTTTCAAAGTAGTTCGTGACATTTTCAATTAACCTTACACTATAGAAAGTAATTCGATTTTTTACAGGAATCTATAAGAAATGTCCAGTCTTGAAGCAAATATATTAACCACAAGTGTTTTTTTGGGTTTTTACAATTGCGATTCTGGTAAAGAATTTTATTAAGGAGTTTAGTGAGATTAAGAAAGAAAGAGCATCAAAGTACACAATGTTGCATGGTTGTCGTGGGCGTCACGTTGTTGGATAAAGGACACTCGTAAGGTGTTGTTTATCAGATCTTTAACTTTCTACTTGAATTATTTTTATTATTATTATTACAATTATTATTATGATTATTATTAGTGTTTGTTATGCTGGCTTGGGCATCTCTCCTTTAACCTTCTTAATTCAACTGTTAAAAACATGTAACTCTTAGTACAGTATCGATATTCAGATCAAATTATTTTAAATATTTCATTTGACGATTCTCAAAAGTGGCCCCTCAATCGCCCCCTCCAACCACTTTCTCTGAATTCATTCTGTTGGATAATGCCCCTATGGGAATGGACGTATCTGTTGGAAATCGTTGGTTTAGTTTGCGCGATTTAGTGCGGGGGACCCGTGCAGTCGAGTGAAGAATAGGGCCTGTTCTCACAGTCAGAAATAACAGACGTGACAAGGTCACCGCGTGACGAGACCTCAGATCAAGGGTCAATGTGCAGTTGCGAGGGGCTCTGTGACGTCACGGGCCTTTGCTTGGGAAACAGAGGGATATGTGATGTCACTCGTTCTTCGTGAGAAGCGAGTTTTAGCAGTCTGGGGTTTGGAGGCGGACCTATCGGACGTGATTTTACCATGTAACCTACAACAGATTAAAAGACATTTCCCTAAGAAAATACAGGCGAAATATCTCTTTCCCCCTCCACAAATGGTTAAGACTTATTTGATAAGTAACTACGATAAAGTCGTAATTCTCTCTCTCTCTCTCTCTCTCAACGTTAGTGAATATCTCGCAGCTGATTTGATAACAAACGCTTGAAATAAAACTGAAGTTAAATTAAAAAGATTGTTTGTCTTCCGACCCGATCATGGAATTATTGTTGCAGGTGTGTGGTTCACGGCAGACGAAGGAGGAAGGAGTGCAACCACTAGACGACATCGAGGCGGCGACCCTCTACGTGGCGAGGGAGAAATTTAAAGGTATGCAAACTATATTATGATTGATGTTGTAAAAATGACGAGTGTACAAAATGAGTGCCGGCACGGCTGAAGAGAAGGGCTATGCAATAATTCAACCTCATCTTAAACTAATCCACGCTATTGCTGTTCTTAATCCGATCTTATAACTTATTCCAAAAACATATTACTGTGAGCAAAAAATACTTAACTTGTAAACAGATCTATTTTTTGAAAATTGTCTTCATAATAACCTTCCCGATCTGGGAGAAATACTAAAAAAATGCCCACCATAGTTAGAAATGCCATAAATTATCTTAGAATTCTCAATCATTTCACATCTCATTCTACTGCCCAGCAAAGTAGTCAACCCAATTTGTCCAATCTCTTCCTATAACTGCACTCCTTTACTTTACTTATTAGTTTTTAAAATCTAATTTTAAATCACAACCAGTCACGGTGGTGTGCATTAACATCCCCAAATACATGTATCTGGGAATTCGAATCAAGTGAGAGTGTTTTATCTATGCTTTTAGAGACATAGTTAAGCTGGGTACAGTTCTGGGTCGAGAAGGAACGGTATAAGAAATATAAGTAACTAGCGCTGTGATGTAAAATCAATCTAAAGCACATGTAGTCTTGGTCATCTGATTTTAAGATATGTTCTCTGTTACTAGGAAGGATACTCCGAACATAAACTCCTAGCCTGTGCATATGTTTGTCAGAGTCTTTACGGTAGAGTGGGAGGTAGTCAGTCCCCGGATATTTGTGAATGCGAGCCTCAAGGGCGGAAGCGAAAGTGTTTTAGTTGGCTGTCCGGTTTAGGTTTGATTTTCTTTACAATGACATGTTTGTTTAAATATAAAGTGGGATGGGCAAGTTGGGTACTTGTTTGGTGCCAATAAACTCACAGAACCAGTCCATTAGTCGCGACGTTGTCCATGGGGGTTGTGGTCTCAGAAAAGCTCACCGGAAATAACTGAAGGGTCCCTTTCCATGCGCAACATTGCACGTACAAGTACCCACGGTATTTAACAACTGATGATAGGTTGCGCTAAGAATGGCTGCTCTAAGAGTGTGAACCGCTGTCATGTCAGTCGGAAACAGCAGCCAGACACGCTCTCTCACCTGTACTCTCAACCTGTCGCAACAAGAGCGACCCAGACTGAGCATGTTAGACTTAGTGACGAAACACTTTGACCAAGTAACCCAGATAGATAGATAGAAAGAGAAACTGCGTTTATTGACTTGTAAGGAAACAAGGCCAAGCACCGGGTGTCTTTGAAGCGTCACAGCGCTGATGCCTGTGCGCCTAAGTAATAGACAGAGAAAGAGTGCAAAGGCCGGCGATAGGCAAAGCCCATCTACTCCTTAAGCAATTGTAAGTTTGCAAACCGGATATTTTGTTCAAGATTCCAGCTCTAGGAAGCTGTCGATCACGACTAAGGAGGTCTCCCTCCCCAACGGTTTACTGCCACGACGTAAGTAGTTGGTAGCAAGGTTTTATTATCAGAGTGTTCCTTCTCTCAGCTGGATGGGCTGACAAGTTATTACGGGCCCAACACAGAGATAGGGCAAAATAGCCTGCGCCCGTGTCCTAGTCGGGTATTTGCGAGCCCCCGCAGCTTAAAAAAAGAAACTTCCATATGTATGTATGTATGTATGCTGATAAGAATAAGTTTACTGTATACTCTAGATAGAACAGAAAGTTGAAGATAAGTTTCCCTCTCAGAAGTAAGTACAAATAATAAAAAAACAGCCATAACTTCAGGGCAGCGTGTGAGTACAGAAATTACTTTAGTATGAAACTCATTGATAAGCAATAACACAGTATATATAGATATATATATCAAGAATTACACCCATATAAGGAAAACACAGAATTAAGTACATAAAAAATACACATTAGAATTAAGAGAAGTTATATATGAGTGTCCACAGAACTAAGAGAGGAGAAAGAATATGCTTATCTTTGCGTCGATGGCATGGAAAATATCGGCTGTAGCTTTGTGCTCCAAGCCTACGAGTGACCTTAACATTTATTTGCGGTGTATCGTACATTACATGCCTGCCAATGTTCGACATGCTGCATTTTCAAATATCTTTTTAAGATAATATTTTCAAACAGCTAAAGAAAAACTGCAATATGTTTTTGTTGTTTCAAACCTGTATATTATGTTGAGGAATTCATTGTGTATGTTCTGTATATAAACAATAAATATTAAACGTATATTTATTTCAAATAAATCATTCAGCATATTTTACACTAGAGCAACGTAGAGATCATCTTGTTTATCATAGAAAGATGTTTGTGAAAAAAAAACTTGATTGCATCTATGTGGCATTTCTGTAAACTGTATGACTTCAGATATATAAAAGCTTAAATAAGAAAAAAACACTTTTTGTTATTCAAAGAAAATATCGCAAAATATATATTTCATTAAAGTGTTAAAATGTAATTAATGATGGTTTCCTGTTTTGACATCGGAAATTGGCGAGCAGTGTTTATCAAAAACAGTCCCTCATAATTTCATACCGCTTTAGTTTTGGAAAATTTTTTTGTTTCACTGGTTTGTAAACATTTCGTTAAGAGAGTTAGACAAATTTATTTTACTACTAACTCTAAGTCTTAGTAGCAAGGTCATGGAACAACATTCAATCGCTTAAAAAAGTAGTACGACCCCCCCCCCAATAAAAAGGTTGAATTGATTATTATGTCATAGATTAGACTGGAGTAACTCCCAAAAATGCTAAACTATAAGTAATAGAGTTTCTGTTCCAAAATAGTACAAGCGATTAAAAAGGTTCATTGGCATAGACGTTTTATTGCAGAGTATTATCAAAATTAAAAACAAAATACTCAAATTAAAGATTAGAAATATTACTTTATTTTATAAAGCGTTTACATTATTATGATACAGTATGAAATCTATTCCAGCTGACATTAACTAAAACTGATCACCAGCGACTCATCTGCACAACTCATTTTCTCAACAATTGCCGCTGCCTGGTTTCGTGTATTTGATTGGTGGAAAAAAAAATAGACAGTGTGCACATGGCCAATACGGTAGTTTTTACAATGTCAACACCCGAGTTGACATGGGACGTAAGACTCAAGGTTATTATTTTAACTGGGTCTATGTTTTATAAATTTAAATAAATTAATCTAACATAGTAACGTAAATACATTACACAAATATATTTTTCGAAACTACGTGGCGTATTTTTCTTTAAATTTTCAATAAATACACGTAGAGTGTATTCAGGATTAGTTTAAAGCAAATTATATTTAATCAGCTACACAATTCCTAACATTTTTTCTCAATATCAACAATATGTAAATATATAGATTATACTTGCTTACTCTCATGCACACACGAAGTAGCGTATTTTTCACTAAATGTTACAACTAGTTTTGTACTAGCTATAAAGCGGTAGTAGTTAGGTTAATATGGAAATTGACGTACCCAGTTACTGTATCAACATCAATTGACGAGCGTATGTGAACTAATATTATTAGAACAAATGCGTAGTTATGTTTACATAGAATAATTATTGAGGGATATTCTTCAAATTTCCAAAATGAGGATGTTCTTTTTCGCGCACTTACGCGTGTCTTATGTTAAAATCATTGAAAGAAATAACAAGCGAAATTCAGTTGCAGTTGGCTGTATCAAAGTAGACTACATTGCAACAACATTCGACAAATTATTAAAATACTGAATTTTATGAAATTAAAAACAGACGTTTTTTCAAACAATAGATACTGAAAAAAATATATTATGAACTTTTTGATTGCCCTGCTAAATTCAAGAATTATATATTTTATTTTTCATACTTGATTTATCAAATATACATTTTAAAAAGTTATAAGTAGTCTTCTAAACTGAATATTCTGCATAGACAAAAGGAGATACCAAATTGTTTCGAGATATTTATATTAGCGATAGATTATGTAAAACTCGCAATATTTTATATCATAGAAAAAAATGATAGAACGGAGGCCACCACCACTACTACTTCTAGTTCTACGACTACCTATCATAATAGTCCTGATATACAAAGAAGCGAAATGCAATTTGTAAGAATATCTTCAAATGGTTAATGTATGTCGAATTTCCAACATTTCCATAACAAGCTGGTCTAAATGGTGTGCCAAAGCAAGCTCGAAATGTAGATATTTACACGGAGAAACATTTTCCCTCCCCCTGCAGTTCACCATCCATGGAAAATTCCTGTGCAAATATAAGATACATTTAGGTTAGGGTCTATATTTCACCATGAAAGTAAAATCCCCAAAAACGCAAACATATTTTTTAGCTGGCCATGTTTGATCGTGTAGTAAGCTGATACCTTATACAACCTTAATGTTTCTGCCGACCTGCAAGCCCCTCGATAATTTACCTACAAGAATTCACTCACTGACATGAGAACCACATACTGTATTGGTGTCACAAACCCGACTACCACAGAAACTTGGCAGTAAGTAAACTCATACTCACCCAGTGATCCAGAACTACTAGTTTGCTGTTGCAGTTACAAAGAAAGTACACTCTTCTTTTTAATATAACTCATATTTAGAAACCGAATTAGTAAGTCTAGATGAAGCTGAGTTAAAATCTATAGACATTAGAGATCTGAAGGTATGTGTGAAACTCTATTTGAGTTAAGAGATTACGTCCATTGATCAATCTATCAATGGAGAGCTATGATCTATAAAAGAGCTGAGTTATTGCGCTTTAGTCATGACATTACGGCCCTTGCGTACAACGTTTTACATTGTTCTAGAAGTTGTTATTTATTTGATTGTTTATTAATTAAATACGTGCCGTCAGTGACATGTTGTTTTATCTTAGTATACAACTCTGTGAATATGTTTCAATTCTAACAGATTACTTACAGCTTTAAAGTTCTCAATAAATTAACACTTGAGCTTTGTAAATTTGTGTTCATCCTTGCACATTACCTATCTACTCTATTTATTAAGACATTATGCACTGCTAACTACGAACGTTTCATATCTCTCTCTCATATATATATATATATATATATATATATATATATAAGAGAGAGAGAGAGAGAGAGAGAGAGAGAGGGAGAGAGAGATACATATTGTTTAAATATGTATAGATAACATATTTGTATGTAACATTAATGTATCAGTACTTATGTATTGTTGTTGTTTCTATTCGTGGTGTTATTCATTCGCAGGTTTTCAATAAAAGATCAAAGCGACTGTTCTTACACTTGAATAATGAGTAATATACTTGCTTTATGTTCAATTCAAATACATCTTACACTGTAATTCTTTTCACGTTGAATGATGAAATAAACATCAGTTAAAAGTTCACAGCTTGATCTCTCGGTTGAATCGTAAATATATCTTTGATTAGGAAAACGATTCAAGATCACGTTTGAAGTGAACTGACCTCACAATTCCTTAGTACTTATCGACTGTAAAGATACAGTTCGGTATTTTTTCTCGATATATAAATAATTTACATGTATTTACGAATATCTTTCGACGATATTACTGAACGGCTTTACGCATTGTACATTCATCTGAAACCATGTTATTATTTAGAGCCTACGTAGGGTCTTATCACAAGCGTTTAAGTTGAGAAAGTATACACTGGGAATAAGGTTTAATTCCATGGTTTAAGAAATACATGATTTCCCTTGAGATAAACCTTAAATTATATTAAAATTACGACTTTTTAAAAAACCTCGGATAGTACAAATATCTACACCTACTCACACACATAATATATATATATATATATATATATATATATATATATATAAGTTAATATATTGAAAATATCAATTTTATAACATTAAAAGAAATTGTAATAGCTCAATAGTGTGAGGCTAGAGCCATGCTATGACATTGTGATTTAATTAAAAAATATCAAATGTTAAGAGGGCCATATTCTCATCATTTCACAAAAAACTTCTTTTTTTTTATTTCCAATATAGAATTGTTTCGGATTACTACAAACATAGTTGTAAATGGCTCCAATATTCCATGTATTTACTTCCTGCTGTGGCTATCCTGAATTAACGTAGATAAACAAAGAAACTAAAAGAAAAACAAGGCTACCAAAGTCTGGATTACAATCCGTATTTATCATTCACTTTTTTCTTAATTGAGTTATTAATTCGGATTATATATTAATGCGAATATGTCATAGTCGCGCATACACCCTCCATGAGCGTTTCGCTATTAGTTTTTTATCGTTCGTCATCAGCTTGCATACTAATCCAAAAAACATTGATTAAAATATGTTTTTACCACCCGTTTATTTTGTTGTTCCTACCTATTTATTTCCGTATCTTCCATATTTTCACAATCGATGTTTATTCCTTACGTCATACATTTGATTGACGTGGAACTCTGTTAAACTACTGACATATAGAGGAAACAGGTTACATACTGATATTAAGAAAAAACACATTATAAATAAGAAAAATAAGCTGCTGTTTCTATAAATGTGATTATAAATATAGTAAATGTGATAGTCGATGAACAAGCAAGTTAATAGACTATATATAAAGCCAATAGAATTACTGAGGTAGCACACCTATTTTAGAATACACATAGAGTTTAGCAGAATATAAGTGGACTAAATTTAAAGATATGAAATAAATTTAAACTAACTAGCAACCAAAATCTACATTACATTATATATTATTATACAAAATACAATGCGTTACCATGGAATTAGTTGTGATTAGGATAATATAGGCTCTGGTGTTAATTTACAGATCACAGAAAAAAATAATAAAATCGGAATACCGACTATCGCCCGTATTAAATGGTCATTTAAACCACTACATTAAAATATTCATGAGGAAGTCAATAGATAGATCAAATTAAATGACAATTAGATAAATTGTTAGATCATTTATTTTTTAAGGGAACATTTCAATCGTGTTGAGTGTGCCTTTCGTTGAGGTCAGAGTACGATATCTTCGTGAATAACAAGTAGTAAATTGAATTGAGAAAAACATATCTTATTTTAGTTTAAAATATATTAGAACATATACTTGATATAAAAGACAAATAAAATCTGCATATAACATTATTATATTCATTATTTTAAGTAAGGACTTAATTGTACTGAGTTCTCAACGAATAGGCTGTTTACATCTAATCTGTTTACACAAGAACTAAACGCCAAGAATATGAAAATAAATGAACAATGTTTATTAACCTATCAAAAGATACGAAACACTTCCATTTCGTTATAGAATGAAAGATTGTTGACTTATGATATACACAATAAATTAGAATCAAATTTTCAACAATGAAATAATTATTATATTTGCATCCAGTAAAACAGAATCTAGAAAACCATTCGTGGGAGCTATTTCGATTACTGACCTAGATAGGAAGAATAGGTAGGCAAGTGTTAGAGTTAAATGAAATAGCTAATTTTAATAATTGTATGAAATATATTTGTTATAAGATATACAAATATTTTTTTAAAATATTATAATATAATTAATTATTGAACGTCTCGAATGAATAGGTATGTATACTTCCTGTTTTACGATTTAAAAAATAGTAATCTCCCACGGACATACGCAAGTATAATGTAAGAGAAGCATAAACAATAAAGAAAAACAAAGCACTAACAAAAGTAATGGCAAAAAGCGCATGTCTCGTCATAGGCATATAGGAGTAAACACCTCCATTAAGGGAACACGTAAATAATGAGAGTAAAGAGTACGGATTGTTATCTACGATTTGCTTGCGTTATTGTTTTGCATATGAATACTAAGGATGACACACTATGGAGTGAATGCATTTTACAAATATATTGGTAATAAGACGAAACAATTGTATGTTGAAAACACTACTTTTTTGTGGATAACTTAGCATCTGTCTTTCCTGATATTAAGCATGGTTTAAATTATATATATTATATACTATATATATATATATTATATACTATATATATATACATGACACCAAACTTCGACGTCTCAGAGAATCCTGTCTGATCCTATGTCATAAGAACACCATTGCCCAAAGACAAAGTTTTTATAATATTGCTTTTCCTTCGGCTAGATCGATTTTATACGAGATGAATCTAAATGAATACGACTCTGGCTAACTTTTAACCCTTGTCTCTCTTCTTCCCCCTTCCCCTCCTCCCCTGCCTCCTCCTCTTCCCTTGTTTCGTCCCTCGACGTTCACTGCTCCAATTACTACTAATCCTGTTGACTTTTGACGTTCTCAGCCCGAATTCAATCAGCAGGCGATATCTAAGCACTGATTTTTTCTCTCTCTCTTTTTTTCTTCTTTAATAGTTTTCGACAACGACATGTCGATTTATCCTTTCTCACGTTTGCTCTCACTTTCTCTTCTTCGTTTCGTCTTCTTCAACTGACGTTCTAAAGATACTGGTTGATTGGTATCTCTTTCTTCTTCTTCCTCTTCATCTTTTTCTTTCTCTTTTCATAACATTCCTCGCATTGCTTTTTCTCCCCTTTTTGTTGTTCTCTGCACGTGACATTTTCTTCCAATCGCATTCTCTGTATAAATTTGAAAACTTTTCCGTTTTGAAATAAAGTTTATTAACTGATCGAAAATGGTTTGTATCTACGGCCGAAATATCTCGGTGGAACTTTACAACATGAGTTTTTGAGTTTATTTTTGTTAGTTGTTGAATTGCTTATTCTTTATTCCATTTTTATTTTTACATATTGTCTGAAACATTGTTTCTTTTTTTCCCATACTGTCGGAATGGATAAGTCAACATTTTACAAAACAATGCGACGATACAAAAAGACCAAAGTTGCGGCTCAATCTCACAAAAACAGAAGTCCTTTTTTGCAAAGATGCATAGAAGAAAAGGTCATCCCTAAATCTATCGCTAAACCTTTACAACCTACCCACCACATCTTTCCGGATTACTTGGAGAACTTCTTATCATCATCTTCCTTTTTACTTAAACAACAATCTTTTGCTCTCACACTTGAGGCCGATTCGCTTCTTAAATCGCTTCAACAAGACAAACTTTTCACCAACACAACTTCAAACATCCTCACAAAATCAGTCGATTATTCTAATAAAAAACATTTAACTAAACTTGACCGCAAATTACAGAACCTTATAACTCACAGCGTATGGAAACATCTAGGCCGACCCGATATGGTACAAAACCACAGCACCATCCATTTATCTTCTACTGAGTTTGAAGCACTCAGTTTCGATCTCAAATTCGCTACCGGGATTAAAAACAACTATATTACACAAAGCACACTCCTCAACTATAGAAATTCCGATAATAACCTAACCAAAGGATTTCTACAAGGTATCTCTTTCGCTGCCTCTACCACACCTCAGGAAAGAACCCTTCCCAAAAGATAGATCACATCATTACGTAATTTAGCCGCCATATCGTTATATCCACAGCTGATAAAACAGGTGGTGTTGTTATCCTCAATAGAAGTGATTACCACGACAAAATCATGGATATACTCAATGATAGGTCAACATACGAATCCACCGACCTCAAAATCATCAACAAAAACAATACATACACACAGGTATATCCACATACATACATACATACATACATACATACAGACACACACAGGTATATCCACATACATACATACATACACACACAAGCATATCCACATACATACATACATACACACACAGGTATATCCACATACATACATACATACACACACAGGTATATCCACATACATACATACACACAGGTATATCAACATACATACATACACACACAGGTATATCCACATACATACATACACACACAGGTATATCCATATACATACATACATACACCCACATGTATATCCACATACATACACCCACATGTATATCCACATACATACATACACAGGTATATCCACATACATACATACATAATACATACACACACAGGTATATCCACATACATACATACACAGGTGTATCCACATACATACATACACAGGTGTATACACATACATACACACACATGTATATACACATACATACACACACATGTATATACACATACATACACACACATGTATATACACATACATACACACAGGTATATACACATACATACACACAGGTATATACACATACATACACACACACGTATATACACATACATACATACACACACATGTATATACACATACATACATACACACACATGTATATACACATACATACATACACACACATGTATATACACATACATACATACACACACACACATGGATAAACACATACATACATACACACAGGTATATACACATACATACATACATACACACAGGTAAATAGACATACATACGTACACACACACAGGTATATAGACATACATACATACACACACACATGTATATAGACATACATACATACACACACACATGTATATAGACATACATACATACACACACAGGTATATAGACATACATACATACACACACAGGTATATACACATACATACATACACAAGTACATACGAATACACACACAGGTACATACACGTACACACATACACCCACATGTATATCCACATACATACACAGGTATATCCACATACATACATACATACACACACAGGTATATTTACATACATACATAGATACATAGACACACAGGTATATCCACATACATACATACATACATACATACACACACGAGTATATCCACATACATACACACATACGCACACAGGTATATCCACATACATACACACACATGTATATCCACATACACACATACATGCACACACATGTATATCCACATACATACATACATACACACACATGTATATCCACATACATAAATACATACACAGGTATATCTACATACATACATACATACACAGGTATATCCACATACATACATACATACACAGGTATATCCACATACATACACAGGTATATCCACATACATACACAGGTATATCCACATACATACACAGGTATATCCACATACATACACAGGTATATCCACATACATACACAGGTGTATACACATACATATATACACACACAGGTTTATATACATAGATACACACATACACACACATACATACACACACGTGTATACACATACATACAAACATACACACACATGTGTATACACATACATACACACACATGTGTATACACATACATACACACATATGTGTATACACATACACACACATGTGTATACACATACACACATGTGTATACACACACACATGTGTATACACACATGTGTATACACATACATGTATATACACATACACACCCACACAGGTATATACACATACATACATACACACACAGGTATATACACATACATACATACACACACAGGTATATCCACATACACCCACACACATGTATATCCACATACATACATACATACACCCACACACATGTATATCCACATACATACATACATACACATGTATATCCACATACATACATACACACACATGTATATCCACATACATACACACACATGTTATCCACATACATACATACATACCCACACAGGCATATCCACATACATACATACATACCCACACAGGCATATCCACATACATACATACATACCCACACAGGCATATCCACATACATACATACATACCCACACAGGCATATCCACATACATACATACATACCCACACAGGCATATCCACATACATACATACATACCCACACAGGCATATCCACATACATACATACATACCCACAC
>OY744515.1:216524480-216536980 GCA_963556195.1 Sepiola atlantica | reverse complement strand
AACGTGACCCAGGTTAGAACCTTCATCGAAATGATCTAATACTGCCGATTTATTAGAAAATCTTATGGTGATGCCAAGACACTTATTAAACAAACAAAGAAGTATGCGTGTTTCCAATGAGACGACGCATATCAGTTCGCCATTAATAGCCGACAATTGAAGTTCGCGGAAATGTTAATACGAGTATACTCCGATTCAAATAAGGACTATAGATTATGTACTGACACCATTCGATCATTCGAATAGCGCACATTATTTAAACGTGTTTATGAGCAGAGTGAAGGTAAATAGGTAGAAAACCCACTTTAATTTTATCTCATAATTAAAAAAAAACACACACAAAGTGGTATATAGAAAATGTATTTTATGAATTTTGCCATTCATAAACTATTTGCATCGTGCAACTTATAGTGCAACATTCGACATCTACATAAATCATAAACTCTTACAATGTTTGAAAAAACATAAGCATACCCACGCGAACTTTCACTTGCGACCTATGATTAAAGCAGTATTCTAATCTTCAAATTGCACGCCAGGAAAAGAGTGGCAATTTTGACGGGGTGACATAAGTCGATGCAACTTCCAACACTCGATACCGATTTAAGATAATCACGTCCGCCACATCGGGTCATACCAAGATTCATTCGGGTAACTAATACATAGTTACATTCATAGATATGTATAGTAGTTACCCGGAGGTGTTTGCCGTCTCTAACAAGATTGCGGAAACAGCAATGCATCTTTTAATCGATGCAATTCTCCCTAGATTTGAAGTAACACTTGACTAAAAACGGGCCAGGGAATATAAACAGAATAATAAGAAAAACATTAGAAAACTTAAATGTGCATCGTGTAACGACGTCATTTTATCATCCTCATATTACTTAAAAGGCTGGGATGTTTCAAAGAACGATGCACAATTTTCAAGCAAAAAAAAAAATGGTAACACTCAACAGTTGTGAAACAATTACATTAATCACATATTGGCAGCTGTCAGGTTCTATGTAAATAATAATACAGTTTTTATTTCACCGTATTACCTACCCTCTGCGTTATTGTGTCGCTATACTATAAACTTAGAGCTCGTCATGTATATTATGGTAATGAACATCACGAAATCTCCCAACAAGAAATGCATCGCATCTATAATTTTGATAGGAATAATCAAACGAACAGCAAAGAAGAGGATGATGGATGAGTCACTTAATAAGACAAAGGACTTCGTGTTTATGATTAGTGATTTAGTATACTATAAAAAGCACCGAAAGTGAGGCGCATTGTAGATTCACTGGCGGCAATATTACGTGGTTGTCGAAAAGATTGGCCTATCATTTACAGAATAAAAAAACAGTTGACGGGTCTGTCACAAAGACGAATGTCGAGCGCCTACGGGAGATATCTGTCGATGAATGGGGAATATTCACAATAGAGAGACTGTTACTGGAAATTGTATTGCTTGCTACGGTTAGATTTAGCGTCACTGACAACGAATCCCGAGCGGAATATGTCGACTTTCCAATAAGCGAGTAGCGACATGAACGTAGCCCCTCAGACGATTAACATGACGTACCATTAATAAAACGATGAATTATGACACATAGTAAAATTGCAGTAAAAGGTGTTTTAAGCATAGATGCGGGTGGTCGCATCAAGGACATGTCTAGTGCCTTGCCCACTCGTACGTGTGATTTCTTATAAAGGGGGCGACCAAAAAAAAACTACATATATAGAGACGGTATTGAATGAATCACTCGGTAATACCTTACACGAAAATATTCAGGTAGGACAAATGTGCATTTGCACGGAGTAAAGTGTGCACTTTGAGATCGTGGAGATGCCATTTTTGTTCACACACATGCAATTAATGATAGTGTTAATGCACGGAAAATAAAGAAAGATCAATCAAAAATACTTGTTGACATTCTGGCTGATATGCTGTAGAATGAAAAAAAAAACACTACCTTCCTAGTGAATTAGTAGATCTGAATTATAATCCTGAAATTCACATTATGCTATTTCTGATTTATAGTGTAACATGCGTCGACCCATATTTCCTGCCGTACTAGATTTTAGTCAAGCAATGCTAATGCATATATTTCCTGGTCGCAGAATGACAGCATCTGTTCTTTAGAAAGTTTTGTTGCTTTTCGGGTCAAGTATTGCGATCGAAAGGTAG
The DNA here is from genome assembly GCA_963556195.1 of Sepiola atlantica. NCBI lineage: Eukaryota > Metazoa > Mollusca > Cephalopoda > Sepiida > Sepiolidae > Sepiola > Sepiola atlantica. The sequence goes on along the minus strand of OY744515.1, from coordinate 216,534,801 downwards.
CTGGATGTTATATTTCGTGTGTAGAATTAAATATTACATACCTTTTCAAAGTAGTTCGTGACATTTTCAATTAACCTTACACTACAGAAAGTGCAATTCGATTTTTTACAGGAATATATAAGAAATGTCCAGTCTTGAAGCAAATATATTAACCACAAGTGTTTGTTGGGGGGTTTACCTTTGCGATTCTGGTAAAATATTTTATTGAGGAGTTTAGTGAGATTAAGAAAGAAAGAGCATCAAAGTACACAATGTTGTATGGTTGTCGTGGGCGTCACGTTGTTGGATAAAGGACACTCGTAAGTTGTTGTTTATCAGATCTTTAACTTTCTACTTGAATTATTTTTATTATTATTATTACAATTATTATTATGATTATTATTAGTGTTTGTTATGCTGGCTTGGGCATCTCTCCTTTAACCTTCTTAATTCAACTGTTAAAAACATGTAACTCTTTGTACAGTATCGATATTCAAATCATATTATTTTAAATATTTCATTTGACGATTCTCAAAAGTGGCCCCTCAATCTCCCCCTCCAACCACTTTCTCTGAATTCATTCTGTTGGATAATGCCCCTATGGGAATGGACGTATCTGTTGGAAAGCGTTGGTTTAGTTTGCGCGATTTAGTGCGGGAGACCCGTGCAGTCGAGTGAAGAATAGGGCCTGTTCTCACAGTCAGAAATAACAGACGTGACATGGTCACCGCGTGACGAGACCTCAGATCAAGGGTCAATGTGCATTTGCGAGTGGCTCTGTGACGTCACGTATCCCTCTGTTTCACAAGCAAAGGCCCGTGACGTCACTCGTTCTTCGTGAGAAGCGAGTTTTAGCAGTCTGGGTTTTGGAAGCGGACCTTCTGGACGTGATTTTACCATGTAACCTACAACAGATTAAAAGACATTTCCCTAAGAAAATACAGGGGAAATATCTTTTTCCTCCTCCACAAATGGTTAAGACTTATTTGATAAGTAACTACGATAAAGTCGTAATTTGCTCTCTCTCTCTCTCTCTCTTAACGTTAGTGAATATCTCGCAGCTGATTTGATAACAAACGCTTGACATAAAACTGAAGTTAAATTAAAAAGATTGTTTGTCTTCCGACCCGATCATGAAATTATTGTTGCAGGTGTGTGGTTCACGGCAGAAGAACGAGGAAGGAGTTCAACCACTAGGCGACATCGAGACGGCGACCCTCTACGCGGCGAGAGAGAAATTTAAAGGTATGCAAACTATATTATGATTGATGTTGTAAAAATGACGAGTATACAACATGAGTACCGGCACGGCTGAAGAGAAGGGCTATGCAATAATCCAACCTCATCTTAAACTGATCCACGCTATTGCTGTTCTTAATCCGATCTTACAACTTATTCCAAAAACATATTACTGTGAGCAAAAAATACTTAACTTGTAAACAGATCTATTTTTTGAAAATTGTCTTGATAATAACCTTCCCGATCTGGTAGAAATACTAAAAAAATGCCCACCATAGTTAGAAATGCCATTAATTATCTTAGAATTCTCAATAATTTCACATCTCATTCTACTCGCCAGCAAAGTAGTCAATCCCAATTTGTCCAATCTCTTCCTATAACTGCACTACTTTACTTTACTTATTAGTTTTTAAAATCTAATTTTAAATCACAACCAGTCACGGCGGTGTGCATTAACATCCCCAAATACATGTATCTGGGAATTCGAATCAAGTGAGAGTGCTCTATCTATGCTTTTAGAGACATAGTTTAGCTGGGTACAGTTTTGGGTCGAGAAGGAACGGTATAACCAATATAAGTAACTAGCGCTGTGATGTAAAATCAATCTAAAGCAAATGTAGTCGTGGTCATCTGATTTTAACATATGTTCTCTGTTTATAGGAAGGATATTCCGATCATAAACTCCTAGCCTGTCCATATGTTTGTCAGAGTCTTTACGGTAGAGTGGGAGGTAGTCAGTCCCCGGATATTTGTGAATGCGAGCCTCAAGGGCGGAAGCGAAAGTGTTTTAGTTGGCTGTCCGGTTTAGGTTTGATTTCTTTGCAATGACATGTTTGTTTAGATATAAAGTGGGATGGGCAAGTTGGGTACTTGTTTGGTGCCAATAAGCTCACACAACCAGTCCATTAGTCGCGACGTGGTCCATGGGGGTTGTGGTCTCAGAAAAGCTCACCGGAAATAACTGAAGGGTCCCTTTCCATGCGCAACATTGCACGTACAAGTACCCACGGTATTTAACAACTGATGATAGGTTGCGCTAAGAATGGCTGCTCTAAGAGTTTGAACTCATGTCATGTCAGTCGGAAACAGCAGCCAGACACGCTCTATAACCTGTACTCTCAACCTGTCGGAACAAGAGCGACCCAGACTGGGCATGTTTGACTTAGTGACGAAACACTTTGACCAAGTAACCCAGATAGATAGAAAGAGAAACTGCGTTTATTGACCTTGTAAGGAAACAAGGCCAAGCACCGGGTGTCTTTGAAGCGTCACAGCGCTGGTGCCTGTGCGTCTAAGTAATAGACAGAGAAAGAGTTCAAAGGCCGGCGATAGGCAAAGCCCATCTACTCCTTAAGCAATTGTAGGTCTGAAAACCGGATATTTTGTTCAAGATTCTAGCTCTAGGAAGGTTGTCGATCACGACTAAGGAGGCCTCCCTCCCCAACGGTTTACTGCCACGACGTAAGTAGTTGGTAGCAAGGTTTTATTATCAGAGTGTTCCTTCTCTCAGCTGGATGGGCTGACAAGTTATTACGGGCCCAACACAGAGATAGGGCAAAATAGCCTGCGCCCGTGTCCTAGTCGGGTATTTGCGAGCCCCCGCAGCTTAAAAAAAGAAACTTCCATATGTATGTATGTTGATAAGAATAAGTTTACTGTATACTCTAGATAGAACAGAAAGTTGAAGATAAGTTTCCCTCTCAGAAGTAAGTACAAATAATAAAAAAACAGCCATAACTTCAGGGCAGCGTGTGAGTACAGAAATTACTTTAGTATGAAACTCATTGACAAGCAATAACACAGTATATATAGATATATATATATCAAGAATTACACCCATATAAGGAAAACACAGAATTAAGTACATAAAAATACACATTAGAATTAAGAGAAGTTATATATGAGTGTTCACAGAACTAAGAGAGGAGAAAGAATATGCTTATCTTTGCGTCGATGGCATGGAAAATATCGGCTGTTGCTTTGTGCTCCAAGCCTACGAGTGACCTTAACATTTATTTGCGGTGTATCGTACATTACATGCCTGCCAATGTTCGACATGCTGCATTTTCAAAGATCTTTTTAAGATAATATTTTCAAACAGCTAAAGAAAAACTGCAATATGTTTTTGTTGTTTCAAACCTGTATATTATGTTGAGGAATTCATTGTGTATGTTCTGTATATAAACAATAAATATTAAACGTATATTTATTTCAAATAAATCATTCAGCATATTTTACACTAGAGCAACGTAGAGATCATCTTGTTTATCATAGAAAGATGTTTGTGAAAAAAAAACTTGATTGCATCTATGTGGCATTTCTGTAAACTGTATGACTTCTTCAGATATATAAAAGCTTAAATAAGAAAAAAAACACTTTTTGTTATTCAAAGAAAATATCGCAAAATATATATTTCGTTAAAGTGTTAAAATGTAATTAATGATGGTTTCTTGTTTTGACATCGGAAATTGGCGAGCAGTGTTTATCAAAAACAGTCCCTCATAATTTCATACCGCTTTAGTTTTGGAATAATTTTTTGTTTCACTGGTTTGTAAACATTTCGTTAAGAGAGTTAGAGTTAGACTTAGACAAATTTATTTTACTACTAAGTAGCAAGGTCATGGAACAACATTCCATGGCCTCAAAAAGTAGTACGACCCCCCTCCCCCCAATAAAAAGGTTGATTTGATTATTATGTCATAGATTAGACTGGAGTAACTCCCCAAAATGCTAAACTATAAGTAATAGATTTTTCTGTTCCAAAATAGTACAAGCGATTAAAAAGGTTCATTGGCATAGACGTTTAATTGCAGAGTATTATCAAAATTTAAAAAAAAATACTCAAATTAAAGATTAGAAATATTACTTTATTTTATAAAGCTTTTACATTATTATGATACAGTATGAAATGTATTCCAGCTGACATTAACTAAAACTGATCACCAGCGACTCATCTGCACAACTCATTTTCTCAACAATTGCCGCTGCCTGGTTTCGTGTATTTGATTGGTGGAAAAAAGGAATAGACAGTGTGCACATAGCCAATACGGTAGTTTTTACGATGTCAACACCCGAGTTGACATGGGACGTAAGACTCAAGGTTATTATTTTAACTGGGTCTATGTTTTATAAATTTAAATATATTAATCTAACATAGTAACATAAATACATAACACAAATATTTTCCTCGAAACTACGTGGCGTATTTTTCTTTAAATTTTCAATAAATACACGTAGAGTGTATTCAGGATATGTTTAAAGCAAATTATATTTAATCAGCTACACAATTCCTAACATTTTTTCTCAATATCAACAATATGTAAATATATAGATTATACTTGCTTACTCTCATGCACATACGAAGTAGCGTATTTTTCACCAAATGTTACAACTAGTTTTGTACTAGCTGTAAATCGGTAGTAGTTAGGTTAATATAGACCTTGACGTACCCAGGTATCAACATCAATTGACGAGCGTATATGAACTAATATTATTAGAACAAATGCGTTATTATGTTTACATATAATAATTATTGAGGAATATTCTTCAGATTTCGAAAATGAGGATGTTCTTTTTCGCGCACTTACGCGTGTCTTATGTTAAAATCATTGAAAGAAATAACAAGCGAAATACAGTTGCAGTTGGCTGTATCAAAGTAGACTACATTGCAACAACATTCGACAAATTATTAAAATACTGAATTTCATAAAATTTTTAAAAGACGTTTTTTCAAACAATAGATACTGAAAAGAATATATTATGAACTTTTTGATTGCCCTGCTAAATTCAAGAATTATATATTTAATTTTTATACTTGATTTATCAAATATACATTTTTAAAAGTTATAAGTAGTCTTCTAAACTGAATATTCTGCATAGACAAAAGGACATACCAAATTGTTTCGATATATTTATATTAGCGATAGATTATGTAAAACTCGCAATATTTGATATCATAGAAAAAATGATAGTACGGAGTCCACCACCACTTCTACTACTACTACTACTACTACTAGTTCTACGACTACCTATCATAATAGTCCTGATATACAAAGAAGCGAAATGCAATTGGTAAGAATATCTTCAAATGGTTAATGTATGTCGAATTTCCAACATTTCCATAACAAGCTGGTCTAAATGGTGTGCCAAAGCAAGCTCGATAGATATTTATACGGAGAAACATTTTCCCTCCCCCTGCAGTTCACCATCCATGGAAAATTCCTGTGGAAATATAAGATACATTTAGGTTAGGGTCTATATTTCACCATGAAAGTAAAATCCCCCAAAACGCAAACATATTTTTTAGCTGGCCATGTTTGATCGTGTAGTAAGCTGATACTTTATACAACCTTAATGTTTCTGCCGGCCTGCAAGCCCCTCGATAATTTACCTACAAAAATTCACTGACTGACATGAGAACCACATACTGTATTGGTGTCACAAACTCGACTACCACAGAAACTTGGCAGTAAGTAAACTCATACTCACCCAGTGATCCAGAACTACTAGTTAGCTGTTGCAGTTAAAAAGAAAGTACACTCTCTATTTTTAATATAACTCATATTTAGAAACCGAATTAGTAAGTCTAGATGAAGCGAAGTTCAAATCTATAGACATTAGAGATCTGAACGTATGTGTGAAACTCTATTTGAGTTAAGAGATTACGTCCATTGATCAATCTATCAATGGAGAGCTATGATCTATAAAAGAGCTGAGTTATTGCGCTTTAGTCTAGACATTACGGCCCTTGCGTACAACGTTTTACATTGTTCTAGAAGTTGTTATTTTTTTGATTGTTTATTAATTAAATACGTGCCGTCAGTGACATGTTGTGTTATCTTAGTATACAACTCTGTGAATATGTTTCAATTCTAACAGATTACTTACAGCTTTAAAGTTCTCAATGAATTAACACTTTTGAGCTTTGTAAATCTGTGTTCATCCTTGCACATTACCTATCTACTCTATTTATTAAGACATTATGCACTGCTAACTACGAACGTCTCATCTCTCTCTCATATATATATATATATATATATATATGAGAGAGAGAGAGCGAGAGAGATACATATTGTTTAAATATGTATAGATAACATATTTGTATGTAACATTAATGTATCAGTACTTATGTATTGTTGTTGTTTCTATTCGTGGTGTTATTATTCTATTCGCAGGTTTTCAATAAAAGATCAAAGCGACTGTTCTTACACTTGAATAATGAGTAATATACTTGCTTTATGTTCAATTCAAATACATCTTACACTGTAATTCTTTTCACGTTGAATGATGAAATAAACATCAGTTAAAAGTTCACAGCTTGATCTCTCGGTTGAATCGCAAATATATCTTTGATTAGGAAAACGATTCAAGATCACGTTTGAAGTGAACTGACCTCACAATTCCTTAGTACTTATCGACTGTAAAGATACAGTTCGGTATTTTTTCTCGATATATAAATAATTTACATGTATTTACGAATATCTTTCGACGATATTACTGAACGGCTTTACGCATTGTACATTCATCTGAAACCATGTTATTATTTAGAGCCTACGTAGAGTCTTATCACAAGCGTTTAAGTTGAGAAAGTATACACTGGGAATAAGGTTTAATTCCATGGTTTAAGAAATACATGATTTCGCTTGAGATAAACCTTAAATTATATTAAAATTACGACTTTTTAAAAAACCTCGGATAGTACAAATATCTACACCTACTCTATATATATATATATATATATATATATATATATATATATATATATATATATATATATATAAGTTAATATATTGAAAATATCAATTTTATAACATTAAAAGAAATTGTAATAGCTCAATAGTGTGAGGTTAGAGCCATGCTATGACATTGTGACTTAATTAAAAAATATCAAATGTTAAGAGGGCCATATTCTCATCATTTCAGAAAAAACTTTTTTTTTTTATTTCCAATATAGAATTGTTTCGGATTACTACAAACATAGTTGTAAATGGCTCCAATATTCCATGTATTCACTTCCTGATGTGGCTATCCTGAATTAACGTAGATAAACAAAGAAACAAAAAGAAAAACAAGGCTTCCAAAGTCTGGATTACAATCCGTACTTATCATTCACTTTTTTCTTAATTGAGTTATTAATTCGGATTATATATTAATGCGAATATTTCATAGTCGCGCATACACCCTCCATGAGCGTTTCGCTATTAGTTTTTTTATCGTTCGTCATCAGCTTGCATACTAATCCAAAAAACATTGATTAAAATATGTTTTTACCACCCGTTTATTTTGTTGTTCCGACCTATTTATTTCCGTATCTTCCATATTTTCACAATCGATGTTTATTCCTTACGTCATACATTTGATTGACGTGGAACTCTGTTAAACTACTGACATATAGAGGAAACAGGTTACATACTGATATTAAGAAAAACACATAAATAAGAAAAATAAGCTGCTGCTTCTATAAATGTGATTATAAATATAGTAAATGTGATAGTCGATGAACAAGCAAGTTAATAGACTATATATAAAGCCAATAGAATTACTGAGGTAGCACACCTATTTTAGAATACACATAAAGTTTAACAGAATATACGTGGACTACATTAAAAGATATGAAATAAATTTAACAAACTTACTAGCAACCAAAATCTACATAACATTATATATTATTATACAAAATGCGTTACCATGGAATTAGTTGTGATTAGGATCGTATAGGCCCTGGTGTTAATTTACAGATCACAGAAAAAAATAATAAAATCGGAATACCGACTATCGCCCGTATTAAATGGTCATTTAAACAACTACATTAAAATATTCATGAGGAATTTAATAGATAGATCAAATTAAATGACAATTAGATAAATTGTTAGATCATTTATTTTTTTAAAAGAATATTTCAATCGTGTTGAGTGTGCCTATCGTTTAGGTCAGAGTACGATATCTTCGTGAATAACAAGTCGTATATTGAATTGAGAAAAACATATCTTATTTTAGTTTAAAATATATTAGAACATATACTTGATATAAAAGACAAATAAAATCTGCATATAACATTATTATATTCATTATTTTAAGTGAGGACTTAATTGTACTGAGATCTCAACGAATAGGCTGTTTAAATCTTATCTGTTTACACAAGAACTAACAGCCAAGAATATGAAAATAAATGAACAATGGTTATTAACCTATCAAAAGATACGAAACACCTCCATTTCCTTATAGAATGAAACATTGTTGACTTATGATATACACAATAAATTGAAATCAAATTTTCAAAAATGAAATAGTTATTATATTTGCATCCAGTAAAAAAAAAACTAGAATACCACACGTGGGAGCTATTTAGATTACTGACCTAGATAGGAAGAATAGGTAGGCAAGTGTTAGAGTTAAATGAAATAGCTAATTTTAATAATTGTATGAAATATATTTGTTATAAGATATACAAATATTTTTTTTAAATATTATAATATAATTAATTATTGAACGTCTCGAATGAATAGGTATGTATACTTCCTGTTTTCCGATTAAAAAATAGTAATCTCCCACGGACATACACAAGTATAATGTAAGAGAAGCATATACAATAACGAAAAACAATACACTAAAAAAAGTAATGGTAAAAAGGGTATGTCTCGTCATAGGCATATAGGAGTAAACACCTCCATTAAAGGAACACGTAAATAATGAGAGTAAAGAGTACGGATTGTTATCTACGATTTTCTTGCGTTATTGTTTTGCATAAGGATGACACACTATGGAATGAATGCATTTAACAAATATATTGTATGTTGAAAACACTACTTTTTTTGTGGATAAATTAGCATCTGTCTTTCCTGATATTAAGCATGGTTTTAATTATATATATATATATAAAATATAACATATGATATATATATAAAATATGACATATGCTATATGATATATATATATATATAAAATATCACATATGATATATGATATATATATATAAAATATAACATATGATATATGATATATGATGTATATAACATATACCTTATGATATATGATATATATATATAACATATACCTTATGATATATGATATATATAAAATATAATATATGATATATATAAAATATATATAACATATATATATAACATATATATAACAGATATATTATATATATAACAGATATATTATATATATAATATATATATAAATATAATATATAAATATGATATATATATAATATATATAAATATAATATATATATATGATATATATAATATATATAAATATAATATATATATATGATATATATAATATATATAAATATAATATATATATGATATATATAATATATATAAATATAATATATATATATGATATATATAATATATATATATATAATATATATATATGATATATATAATATATAAATATAATATATAAAAATATAATATATAAATATAATATATAAAAATATAATATATAAATATAATATATATAAATAATATATATAAATATAATATATATATATAAATATAATATATATATAAATATAATATATATAGCATACATATATAGCATATATATATATAACATAAATATATAACATATATATATGTTATATATATATTATATATATATATATATGTTATATATATATATGTTATATATATATGTTATATATATATATATAACATATATATGTTATATATATATATAACATATATATGTTATATATATATATGTTATATATATATATAACATATATATATAACACATATATATATAACACATATATATATAACATATATATATATATAACATATATATATAACATATATATATATATAACATATATATATAACATATATATATAACATATATATATATATATATAACATATATATATAACATATATATATATATATATAACATATATATATAACATATATATATATATATATCACATATATATATAACATATATATATATATAACATATATATATATATATAACATATATATATAACATATATATATATAACATATATATATAACATATATATAACATATATATATATAATATATATATATAACATATATATATATAATATATATATATAACATAT
>OY744515.1:216476980-216519480 GCA_963556195.1 Sepiola atlantica | reverse complement strand
CGTCATACGTAATTTAACACCTAACATAATTATCAGGTTGAAATATTAAGAGATACGCTGTCTGATGCACCATTCATTCAATAATACATTCAGAACGTTTCCTTTTCATCTGTAACATTTAATAATATATTAATTTCCTTATACTAATTTGATATATAAATATTTTATGATAATTATTGAATTTTTAAACTGAATTTTATAAAACCTACTCCGCAGTCAAAATTATTTTTCACGCACTTACACGGGTTCGTAGTTCTTAGAAGAAAGGGCAAGATAATAAACTACAAGTACACTATTTTTATTAACATTTCGGTGTTCATAACTATGGCACTATATTAGAAAAACCACAATATGTAACCAGAGAAGATTACTCTGAATGTAGTACAATTACATTCATATAAATAGTAAAACAAATTACAAGCACGAAAATAATTTTCACACGCACTTCTGTTGTATTTACGGACGCTAAACTGTCTTTTAACCAGAAAAAAAGGTTGATGTAGTAGTGCGTGTGTGTAACTGACAAATGGTTTATTCTTATTTATGTATTATTAATCCAGTTTGTTTATTGTTGTATTAGTATCATGATGTGTATTGCCACTTTTTACTTTTAGAATTTCTTATAAGGAGCACTTATTTAGTCTTAAACCTTTGAAGCATAGTTTTGGCTCAACAACATAACTTTTCCTCGTTTTTTGACTAAAGACTTTCAAGATTGTAATCGTACGTGTTTAGAATTTTCATTCTCGAAATCATTATTTTAACATGACGTGTTTTTTACTTTTTTAATTTTAGAATTGTTTTAACGAGCAATAATGTGGGCTTAAAAAGTTGAGATGTTTAGTTTATGTACGTTTGGATGATTCTTATCGACGTTCGTCAGTGGTCATTGCTTTAAATAAAATGCTATTTCTATTTATATTCTCTTACTATTAGTCTTATCTAAAAATAACGCACTGATTCCTATTTAAGTCCTCGAAATGTCTTTACGCACGTTTCGTTAATTCTCATTAAATTGTTTTCTTTACACATTCTTAATTTTACAAATGTCTTTGGCGCGTTTTTTTAAGATTGTTTACATAAGGGTGGATCATTCTCACCAAGTTCAGTTTGTGGCTCCAATAACATAACGTTTTGTTTTTACTTTTTTACTTCTTATCTTTCTGAAATTTAGTGGACTAAACTTTGTAACACGCATTTTAAAAATGTGTTATAACATATTTGCCGTGTATCCTCTACCAAATTATTTATTACGTTCGTTTAAGGAGGGTTGACCCATTAGTTAGGCTACAATAAAATAAACAGATTCATAGATAACGCGAAATATAAAAAAAAAAACTATTGAAGTGGTTGTTTTGTTTTACGGCATATTCACCCTTTTTGGTCATGTAATGCCGAATCCAATCACTTTGTCAGAAATGTGTTTGCTTGAAGTTCTATATATCTTCAAATATGTATTCATAGTGTTGACTTTGGTTGTTTTATTTTACGGCATATACACCATTTTAGGGGTATTTAATGGCGGATCCAGTGATTTGGATCAACTATTTTATTATTCAAGTTATATATATCCGCAAATATATATTCATGTTTAATTGGTATGCTTTATTTTACAGCATATTAACACTTTTCGGGTTATTAAATGTCGAATTGGATCATTTTGGTAAAGGTTTTTATGCAGCAAATATTTGCTCATAATTAGATAATTTCGTAGAAAAACATTGTGATATGTTTGACCGTGCAGCACATGATTGAGTTTTGCAAAGAGAAGGGACACACAATAACGTCAATGCTCGGTTCATTTTTAGTCAGGAAGCCAGCTTGATTTAGTAGCACGAAAGGTAAGTATCTAATAAATATATTAGTAGATTTACTAGAAATACACACAAATATAATAGCTCTGGTGATCTAAAAGCTAAACTATTAATCTACGGTGTTAAATACAGTATTTCTAAATAACTTTCCACCTCTACTTATATCGGTAAGGTGGCTGTTATTTAGTTGGCTATTGTTGGTGTTAGATTCTTATAACTTATAAATCTGAATCACTTTTTTTATATCGCAATCACTCTCTCTCTCATATGTATATATAAATATATATATAGATATATATATATATATATATAACTGACGTACTTATAGGAGTACTGAATGAAAATGTGAAGTTGTACCAATGATACAACTATTTGGAACTTTCCCAACCACCGATTGTCATGGTCGATAGTACCTTTCTTGGGAGTCCAACTTTTAAACTCCTCCGTCTGACACTCTAAGGCAAAATAAATATACTGCCAAGTGTTCCACAAAAAATATAGGCGCCATCTACAAGACTTGTAAACTGCTCGTATACTTCGATAACACCACTATTCGAGAGTGCATACATTTTTATACCACCTCTATTCTATCAACTTTTGGACATGGTTCAAAAAATAATTTTTAACCTAATACTTCCCTCATGATTTGCTAAGCTCAAAGATAATTTACCGCATTGCCGCATCCTGGTTGCATCCTGGTTGCATCTTGCTGCTTGTTTTACAATTATTTCCACCGATTGTGCTCTGCTAGGTTCACCATACTCTTACTCCCATACCCGAACACACGTAAATAAACTCGTCCCACCCAATTACCCGCAGAATCACTTATTTTCTGTAGTGGTCTCTAGATGCCGGAACATCTACTCTGATAACATTTTTTCTCGGACTTTAACAGGTCTTGCAGTTCATCTCCAAACACAAAGTGTCTCCTAGAAATCTGCCTCGTATTCCCGTAGCCCCTAAACCTTAAGTGACAACATACTTTGTTTGGGATCAACAACAGTAATAAAAATGAAATATTAATTAATACAGATATTCAGACATATCACAAAGATCACGACTTCTTTTCGGAAAATAATTAAAATTCTATGAAATTATTATAATCACTACAACAATATGATCAATATAAGACGAAGCCTCTACAAAAACAAAAATAAGTAAACACTATAAAATTACAGTTAAATGTATCACATGAAAACGAAACTAGAATATACTAAAAAAACACGCAATATTACTTGCATATAAACATAAATAATGATTAAATATTTAAAAACCTCAAAGAAGAAAACTGACCAAAAGTAATCGACTACCCAACGTATTTAGTAAATATGGAAGTATAATTAGCTATAGCTGAACATTATAACTACTTTGTCATAATTACGCCAGGATCATATATAACACGAGAATATAACCATACATCATGAAGTAAACCAAAAGCAATTTCAAATGCAATGTCGTGCACAAGTATTATATAAAGAAAGTAAATAACACAAGTCAATCATAAGACTGCATACTCCCACCTGACAACGTAATAATTAAATAAAAAGTGTACCTAAAATTAAACAATAAAAAAATTGGTACTCTTTTACTGTAGAACCCGCGTTAACTTTGACCATGACCCTAACCCAAACCCTAACGCTTACTTTGACCCTGACCTTAACTCTAACGACGGGGTCAAAGTTGGGGTGGGTCCTACAGTAAAAAAGCACAAAAAAAAATCAAATACAGTGAACAGTATTAGATATTTAAATGCTATCGAAAGGAAAGTTTACCTAAATAAAATTTATTAGTATGTGTGTGTATGTGTTTGTTAAATGACCTTTTTTTTAATTAAACAATTTGATTCTAAAATCAGCTATATTGTTTTCCAGTACAATGTGTGAATTGTTTTGTTGACAGAAAAGAAAAAAAATCACATCTTTTATTTTGATAAATAACACACGGAATAATAGGAATAGTTTGTAAATGAAAGCTTTATAGCGTATAAAGTAAAATCGAAATTATAAACACAGTTTACGTCGTGAAAAAATGATAGTATTGGAAGTTTTTCAAATCGGAAAAGGTGTACCTAAAATAAAAGTATTAAAAACACAAATACAGTAAACACGAATAGTTTTTTTAATTCTCTCAGGAAAAAAAGTTTACCTAAACTGAATTCATTATAATGTGTGAGTGTGTTTTAAATAATTGATTTAACAAGAATACTAACTAAATTAAACAATTTGATTCAATAAATTTGTGTTTTAGAACATAATGGCTAATAAGATTAATAAAATAAACAAACTCAGAACGTTTTAATAAACACAATCAGAGTACAATTAACACGGTAAATGCTAACGTTTTGTTTACATTTCAAATAACAAGTCCGTCTTGTGTCCATACTGAATAATCAGAGAGGGGTAACCGATTAAATAGAGTAACGCTGCCTGTGCAATCAGTTTCGCAGTAGGTAGATTAACTGCGTTACTCATTCCATATATATATATATATATATATATATATATATAGTTATATATATAATAATAAGTATAAGTTTTAAGTAAGATTATTAGCGAGCAAAATAGCGTAAATACATGAGAAAATCTGAAGAACACACTCATGCGTGTATATTTGCGAATAGTAATTTATTAGAAGTCTAAAAGCAATTAATTATGTAAATTAAGAAATGCGCATAGTGTTTGCGGCGGTATTTATAGTAGTATGTATAGAAGCTGGCAGACTAAGTACATAGTAACATTACTCTGATGGAGTTTCGGCTTCAGACAGACAAACATACATTATCTTCATTATTAAATATATATATATATATATATATAAATATGTATAAATATATATATATATATATATATATATATATATATACGTATCCATTTTTAAATCGATATTCAGTATCAGCACTTGCAAAAGTGAATCGATGTTTGCCAATAAATATTCTTGTTTCGCCGAGACTATTAATACTATTTTAAATATTACCAGTTTTATGGCGTTTAAAAAGTTTGTTTTTAAAACGAAAACGAATGCTAATGCCGTAAACACATTATCCATCAGCTCGTTATGATTTTTCCTCGTTTCTGAGCTTGAAAATTAATCCCAAGAGGGAGAGCCCGAAGAACACGGAGAAGATAAATTCACACACCCCTGCTTCAGAAAATACTAAAATAAGTGTTTTAAATTACGTCCAACTAATTGATGACTGCTAGAATTCCACTGAGACTAATTTCACAGGGAATTATCGTTTAATAATTTATTAATTTATATCTTCACACAAAAATGATACTGATATTTTAAGCACATTGCGTGTGCGTACTTATGTATGTCCATTCACGTATCTTAAACTAGCTGAAATAATCGCACACACCGAGGAAATATAACAAATTAAATCTTTACACAATATTTTACAAACATGTTTCCTTAATATCTAAGTCTATGGGTGCATAAAAGTAAATAAAGAGCGTAGATTACTTTCAGCGGAGAAAAACTCCCGGAGAAAGGACGCTGCTGGTCTCTTTGCAATCCATGTTTTCTGCTTTATATATCAGCATCGCAATAGAGACTATCACCTGCATATGAACCTGCACACCAACGTGCACTATCACAGCAGACGGTCACACCTTTTGATCGCGGTTCTGAGTGCGTACATCATTTCTCGAGACGTCGACCTCATTTCTCCAGTTATAATGCTGAGAAGTCGACGACATGAAGGTCGGATCTCGAAGTATCTAAAAAAACTTAAACAATATTTTCATGGTAAATTTTAGGAAAACACGGATTTTACAGGATTGCATTGTCATTTTAAAGTATATTAAGATGTGAAACAATGATGGAAAATGATTGAAACTTAATCAAAGCTTGCTCATTATTAAGACAAGAAAACTCTTAGAGCACGTGAAAATAACCATAAAAACTTGTGCTCGATTATATTTTCATTTATATATATTACCTTTTTTAAAAAGGTACTGACTTCACTTCATATGTAAGATGTAATGTGAGTGTGCACTGCTCACAAACGTCATCACTATTTACACGCGGTTGACTTGTTGCATTTTGCATGATGGGTATATTTTATTAATCATTTTTACCACAAAACATTCTCATAGCGTATATAATTCTTACAATTTAAATATACAACGTTCATCGTTTCAAAGTACACTATTATTATTATTTGTTAAACTTGTGGATAAACATTTCTAACGTAAAGAAATTAATTGTTCAACCTCATTCTAAATAAAATTAGAACCTTTTAGTCGTTACAATATAAAAAAAAAATTCATTTATTTTAAATGCCATATTTCTTCTTTTTTCTCAATATTAAAACCTTATCTGATATGTAGTCTTATTACACACTTTGTTTACGGGTCGTACCATCTATTCTTTCTGAGTCCACTCTGCACGGTAACTCCCGCCTCTGTTTGAATGCATGACGGTATAAAAAGATAACGTTATGTTGTGGTAGCGGTGACAAGCAAAGAAACAATATAAACAAATAAAAAACAAGATTACCAGTTGTAGTAGAATACTAAACGCCAAATTGTGGGTTTATATACGATCTTTGACATTCTCACAAACGAAAGGTCTAACTAAAACTTCATAAATTATTACCTCCCCCGCCCTTTCTGGTTTTGTGATATTATCTATGATGTACTTTTATTCCAAACTCTGTATATATTGATGACGTAACAAAATGATGACGTCATCCGTACTGCACTTTAACAAAAATGCAAGCAGCATGTTAGCAGTATAATATATACAAAAGTCAAGGGTCGTCTAGATAGACCTTGTAAATAATAACATTTCCTATTGTTTGCTGCACGAAGGCATCAATTTCTGACGTCATATCGCGTGCACAAGTGTGAACAAGTAAAGAAAGAACCAAGAACCATGGTGCTAGACGTGCCCCTCTCTTTCTGATATCGTCATGGGGGGGGTGCTCTGTACTATAGAAAAATATATTCGGAAATATACTGACTTTCTTTTCAAATCAAACTCTTCCTGAGGTTTACTCATTAGAAACATTGTTCTTTCTGCTTCTCATTAAGTCGTTTATAAGACAATTTAACACACCTGAGGTTATTCCTCATCTCGGAAAATAAACTATCAGACACTGTATGGAGTACTTTGTCATATTTTAGCGGGGAAATCTCAGTCCGATTTGAGGGTGCCGTATGAAGTTCAGAAACGTATCTGTAATATGATTGGCATCACTGCTTATTTCTCTGCACCATCTCTCACATAGACGTGATGTTACTAGTCTCAGTCTCTTCTATAAGTTCTCTGATGACATGTGTTCTTCAGAATTGGCTTATGTATTACCTGCTACCTTTGACAAGAAGGTCTGGTGGTATTTATCAATACATAAATCTTTTTATTCCAGTCGCTTTTATCCAATAAATTAAGACTTGTAGAAATATAAAATCAATGTGAACAAAATATACTTAAATATATCTTGAATTTATTTTTTATATATTTTGACGTGTATGCATATCAATGCCCCCTTATATAAAAAAAAGTGTAAGCGTACTAAAACGAATGCATTTTTTTCAATTTTAATAGTCAGCCTTCTAGATTAAACAGCTGTACTATCTGTAAGATACACATATTGGGTTTAAATAAATTACTTATATATATAATGTTATATTTTTTCAAATATTGAATTTTGGCTTTTCCACTTACAACTTATCTATCTATATAATTCACCTGTTGATACGATTCCGATCTTAAGAAAAAAATAAAAAATAATTTTATTGCATTGAGCAATTGAAGTTTGACATAAATCTGGACATTCGTACATGTTTATAACTCTTCTTTCATCTATATATAATATATATATATATATATAATATAATATAATATAATATATATACGATATAAACAATATATATATATATATAATATAATATATACGATATAAACAATATATATATATATATATATACAATATAAACAATATATATATATAATATATATACAATATAAACAATATATATATAATATATATACAATATAAACAATATATGATATATATACAATAAAAACAATATATATATAATATATATAATATATATACAATATAAACAATATGTATATATAATATATATACAATATAAACAACATATATATAATATATACATAATATATATACAATATAAACAATATATATAATATAATCTAATATAATATATATATAATATAATATATATACTATAAGATATCTATACTATAATATATATATACTATAATATATATAATATAATATATATACTATAATATATATATACTATAATATATATATACTATAAGATATATATACTATAATATATATAATATAATATATATATACTATAAGATATATATACTATAATATATATAATATAATATATATAATATATAATATAATATATATACTATAAGATATATATACTATAAGATATATATACTATAATATATATAATATAATATATATAATATATAATATAATATATATACTATAATATATATATACTATAAGATATATATACTATAATATATATACTATAATATATATAATATAATATATATAATATATAATATAATATATATATTATAGTTTATATATATTATAGTATATATATATATAATATACATAATATATATATAATACAATAAATATATAATACAATATATATATATAATATATATAATACAATATATATAATATAATATAATATAATATATATAATATAATATAATATAATATATATAATATAATATATATATAATATATATATGATATAATATATATAATCTATATAAATATAAAATATATATAATATATATATTATATATATATATATTATACATAATATATTACATATATAAGATACATATTATATTTATATCACATATATATATATATATATCAATATATATTATATATAATATATATATCATATATATATTATATATCATATATATATATTATATATCATATATATATATTATATATCATATATATATATTATATATCATATATATATATTATATATCATATATATATATTATATATCATATATATATATTATATATCATATATATATATTATATATCATATATATATATTATATATCATATATATATATTATATATCATATATATATATATTATATATCATATATATATATATTATATATAATATACATATTGTATATATATTATATATAATATACATATTGTATATATATTATATATGATATACATATTGTATATATATTATATATGATATACATATTGTATATATATTATATATGATATACATATTGTATATATATTATATATGATATACATATTGTATATATTATATATGATATACATATTGTATATATATTATATATGATATACATATTGTATATATATTATATATGATATACATATTGTATATATATTATATATGATATACATATTGTATATATATTATATATGATATACATATTGTATATATATTATATATGATATACATATTGTATATATATTATATATGATATACATATTGTATATATATTATATATGATATACATATTGTATATATATTATATATGATATACATATTGTATATATATTATATATGATATACATATTGTATATATATTATATATGATATACATATTGTATATATATTATATATGATATACATATTGTATATATATTATATATGATATACATATTGTATATATATTATATATGATATACATATTGTATATATATTATATATGATATACATATTGTATATATATTATATATGATATACATATTGTATATATATTATATATGATATACATATTGTATATATATTATATATGATATACATATTGTACATATATTATATATGATATACATATTGTACATATATTATATATGATATACATATTGTACATATATTATATATGATATACATATTGTACATATATTATATATGATATACATATTGTACATATATTATATATGATATACATATTGTACATATATTATATATGATATACATATTGTACATATATTATATATGATATACATATTGTACATATATTATATATGATATACATATTGTACATATATTATATATGATATACATATTGTACATATATTATATATGATATACATATTGTACATATATTATATATGATATACATATTGTACATATATTATATATGATATACATATTGTACATATATTATATATGATATACATATTGTACATATATTATATATGATATACATATTGTACATATATTATATATGATATACATATTGTACATATATTATATATGATATACATATTGTACATATATTATATATGATATACATATTGTACATATATTATATATGATATACATATTGTACATATATTATATATGATATACATATTGTACATAAATTATATATGATATACATATTGTACATATATTATATATGATATACATATTGTACATATATTATATATGATATACATATTGTACATATATTATATATGATATACATATTGTACATATATTATATATGATATACATATTGTACATATATTATATATGATATACATATTGTACATATATTATATATGATATACATATTGTACATATATTATATATGATATACATATTGTACATATATTATATATGATATACATATTGTACATATATTATATATGATATACATATTGTACATATATTATATATGATATACATATTGTACATATATTATGTATGATATACATATTGTACATATATTATGTATGATATACATATTGTACATATATTATGTATGATATACATATTGTACATATATTATGTATGATATACATATTGTATATATATTATGTATGATATACATATTGTATATATATTATGTATGATATACATATTGTATATATATTATGTATGATATACATATTGTATATATATTATGTATGATATACATATTGTATATATATTATGTATGATATACATATTGTATATATATCATATATGATATACATATTGTATATATATTATGTATGATATACATATTGTATATATATCATATATGATATACATATTGTATATATATTATGTATGATATACATATTGTATATATATTATATATGATATACATATTGTATATATATTATATATGATATACATATTGTATATATATTATATAGGATATACATATTGTATATATATTATATAGGATATACATATTGTATATATATTATATATGATATACATATTGTATATATATTATATATGATATACATATTGTATATATATTATATATGATATACATATTGTATATATATTATATATGATATACATATTGTATATATATTATATATGATATACATATTGTATATATATTATATATGATATACATATTGTATATATATTGTATATGATATACATATTGTATATATATTATATACAATATACATATTATATATATTATATATAATATACATATTATATATAATATACATATTATATACATATTATATATAATATACATATTATATACATATTATATATATAATATACATATAATATATATATATTATATAATATATATATTATATATATATAATATATATAATTTAATATATATATATATGTAATATATATATAATATATATATTATATATATATAATATATATAATTTAATATATATATATATATGTAATATATATATATAATATATATATTATATATATATATATATAATATATATATTATATATATTATATATATATTACATATATATATTATATATATTATATATATATTACATATACATATTATATATATTATATATATATTACATATACATATTATATATATTATATATATATTACATATATATATTATATATATTATATATATATTACATATATATATTATATATATTATATATATATTACATATATATATTATATATATTATATATATATATATTATATATAATCATCCACATACTGATTTTTTCGCTGTTTCACAGCTTGTCAGTGCGGCTAAACCATTTAGTGCCTCAAGCCGGGTTTGAAACGCAACCGTCGAGCTGACATCATTCGACACTGACTGAATGTAAGAAATATGTAAACATTGCAAATGCCGGGAGTTCTATATACATATATCAACTCTAAAACTAGTGGTTACGATAATACCGAAACTAAATATAGGCCACAATACACTAATAATTAGAATAAAATCAAAAAGAAAAGAAAAAAATATAATCTACTGTACACCGCCCTATAACCAGATGCTAAAGACTAAAGGCAAAAGGTTCTTAATTTGATTTGAAAACACTTCGCTGTTGCCAATCCCGTGCATTAAATATTCAATAAAATAAACTAAAACTATCCTACATCTTCTGCGAAAATCTACAAATGATAATTAAGGTACACAATAACGAAATACTAAAAGATAACAGAGATGAAGAAAAATAAATTATACAAAAAAGTGAAAAAGAAAACAAAAATAACACTTAGAAGAACAAAAATATAAACCCTACAAATAGAAATAAACCTTAATATTTATCGCCCGAATAGAAATGAAAAAAGTAAGCAATGAAAAGAAAAGATGTAACTGCATAAATCGTACACTTTGCCCGCTACAAAATAAATGCCTAACCAAAAGTATTGTATACCAAGCAACACTATTTGCCTAGGAAAGACCGAATAACAAGTACTACGTGTGTATGATCTCCCTAGATTTTTAAACCATATATTACGACCACAAAAGAACCTCTAAAAACAGAGAACGTCGAATTAAAACAGCACTAGCAAACCACTATTGGGAGCTAAAAAGAAAAAAGGGCGGTCACCAGTAATTGATTGGAAAATAATACGATAAGCCAGAAAATGTAGAAATTTAAATGACCTGGGTAGATTAAGTCTGAATGAAAACATTTGAAATGCTAAACTTTAAAGAACCCCATAATCTGTTTAACGGTCATATTGTTTAATAGAGTGACTCGGAGGCGGAGCTCAGTCGAGCACTTACCATGAATATAACGATACATTAGATAGAGGCTAGCAACATCTGTTCTGTGTGAAAGATTTGAGGTAAGTGATTCCAGGTCTTGGGTTAAAGTCATGGTTAGAAGCTTATCAAAGAAGGGACTACCTTAAGAAGGTGACCATTTATTTCGACTTGGAAGTAATAAGGATGCGAGCGTTTTTAGTGAATGTCGTCAACATAATTGGCAAATAAAAAAACATTATGTATGTATAGTTGTCACGTGTATTTGGTTCCTTTTTAAAGCAAGGAACAATATTTGATTGTGCTAAATAGATCAGATTTAAGAGACATAGGACATATCTTTTAACATTTTGAATAGAATATAATACATCATAACGGTTTAGGAAAATTATGTAAGAGAAAACATGATTGCTCACTTTGTTGCTCACTGGACTTTGTAACTAACCTGGCTTATGAATGCTAACAACGAGTAATGTGCCCAAAGCATACGTAAAGTATACAATAGGATAATTACCATCTTTGAATAAATGAGCGATGATAAAGATAGAAGCAGCCAGACGGACACACATAAACACATGTAATTAAAGTAAGTAAATGTATAAGAAAAATAATTGTCATGTTTCGGATAGAAATAAGAAATGTGGGAGGGGGAAATGCAAGTGTTACAAAAGTGAGAATTGCCTCTGCAAATATTGCATTCTTTAACAAACGCATAAACAATAAAGGGAGAATATACATTACGAGCAACGAAAACACTACATAAATGTATTCTGCTTAAAGTAAAAATAAAGTATTACAAGAAAAGTACATACATATATAACGATTTTTTTTTAATACGAACAAGGTTACGTCTGAAATTTTTAAATGTGTTAGGCTCTGAATATCCTGAGGCGTTTGGTGTAAATTGTTCTTGCGGGAGAAAATAGTAATTTGAAAGTTTAAAGATATGAAAAATACCATTATTAAACTGTAATAACAAAACCTATGCACATAATACACTTTACTATAACATTCGGAATAAAAAGAAAGCAATATTAAGATAAGTTCTGCAGTAGAATACTAAACATATTTCATTGGTGGTGTGATTCAATTGGGATGCTAGTCAAAATACTAAAAGCTTTAATTATGGTTGATATGTCCGATTTAAAGAAGGCACACGATCAAATAAAAGCGCCTCCAAAATATCTTATTACATTATTTTAGGAAATAGGCTAAAAAGAAAACAAGAAACATTAGAAAATATACTTCAGTTGAGTGTAAACGTTTAATGAAAAAAGAATCACCATACACACTACTTTCCAAACACCAGCCATGTTATTAACTTTTATTTTCATCTGTTTACATGTCTATTAAATTCGAGTTATATGTAACAGGGAAAACATTACATTCATATATTTTCGATGCGTGCAAACATTGCCCAAATATACTATTAATACGATACTTTTTTTATCAAAAAAGAATATATAATTATTTTGTAGTTTAAAATATAAATAATGATCGTGTCTATACTGTAACCACATAGGGTGAATTTGCGAAGACAAAACGCATAGAGGAAATACAACTAAATAAAAGCAATACTATATCCGATCTGCCAGTTATATATATTTTAAACTACATTAAGCTGAGTACTTTGATGAATATATTTCATTTTTGATTAAGGTGGGTACAACAATATTGCGTAGAATATGTTTATCTTCATAAGCGTGTATCCTCTTCCTCAACACAAAACGTAATTATGAAGTAACCTGGATAGTGTATTTTTATAATATATATATAGTGATGGCGTCTATACAGAAAGATCCAGACTAAATAAATAAACATACATAAAGTACAACTTATTACTTGCAATAGCAGATCCACTCTGCCGATGATATATTCTAAAACTATATTAAGCATAGTACTTAGATGAGTATATTTCATTTTATTAAAAGAGGATGAAATAATATCCTGGAATCAGAGTTTAAAACAGACACCCATAAAATATATAACTTATTATTTTAGTTCATGCGTTCAATGTTTGTAGAAAAGGTACACAGGCGCCACCAATCATTACGGGTGAATTACGAATTGCAACACTACACTTGTTTTCTAATGCTGAGCAAGAAACTGTATCAAGCTTTAACTAGGGAATATACCATTTTAACTTAAATTCCAAGAACAATTACATCTTTAATAACTATTAATACAAATAACAACCACTAAATATATTAGCATGTATAACACAACAATGAATTCAGACAATATTAAACAACAAAACAAATACTTCAAAAATACTTGACGTTTATTTTGTGTATATTTACTGATAGATTACCAGTTCACAGTCCGAAATACTCACATTCAAATACAACTTCTACACTTAATGCTAGATATTACATCTTTGTACACATTTTGAAAATAGCGGATGCATAGACCGAGAATGTTTAAGGGGATTTAATATCAGACGAAAATCACCTTCAATATATATTTTAAATGTTCTAAAGTGCATACCAACAAAAAGCAAATGAAAGTGAACAAAAGAAACACATTCTTTCTCAAGACTAAACCTATATAAACCAGGTTAATACTTTACGCGACTTTTATACATAATACTTATAAAGACTGACAAAAATCTCGTTTTTACAAAACTGATTGTGAATTTAACTAAAACCATATATGTACCCATACTTTGAGAATTGTATACACGGCAGAAAAAAGAGATTATCTTTCACGTGGAGCTGATCCACAGACAGTTCATCGGAGCAAATTAGAAATGAGCCTTGTGTAAAGTAGAAATGCCCAGTTCTTCATAGATTTATTCAAAATATGGAACTTATATTGCCTACTATAAATTACAAGTAATTCTGATTACCATGACCAATTTTTGAATTTTGAAACGAGTATATATTTGTTATTTCTTACGAAGATACACCCACATAGAGAATAGTACAATAGTCTAAAATTACATATATATATATATATATATATATATATATATCTATATAAAGGTTAGTTGGAAGGAACCCCAACAGTGTCCTCGATTATAAAGATAAATTAAAAATAAGAGCGTAATATTTATCAATGTTTGTATCACAGAAGATCAGAACAATATCAGTACCGTCGTTTTCAAATGCTAACAAAGGGTCCAATGAAGGGTACTTAGCGGTCTCTCTTTAGCATCTGTTTAGGCTGAAGATAGTTCGATAAAAGGCTTGTATAGGTCCCCTTTGTTAGAATTTGAAACCGACTGTAGCGATTTTCTTCTGATCTTCTAAAATATACACATTATGTTGTTGGCTCCATCGATCTCGGGAGATAATGGGGGATGCGCGTCATGGTCTTGGTCAGAATTTGTACCCAGGGCTGCTACAGGCTGTGTAGTCTTGGTTTTTTGTTTTTTTTCTCTCATCTTTCTGTCTTTCTTAACAGTGAGCATGTGATGTGGATACTCCTGTCTTTTGTGCTCTGCGTGATCGCTTCTCCCTCCATCGGGTGTTTCTCCTCTCCTCAGCTGCACTGATGATGTTCCGGATGACGATTCGCCAACCTTGGCGGTTTAAGGCAGTGGTCTCGAGCTGAGAGGGGTTGAGTCCGCCAGCTTTAAGATCCCGCTTGCAGACGTCCTTGTAGCAGAGAGTGGGGCGTTCAGTACGCCTTGTGCCAGTGGCAAGCTCTCCAAATAGCATGTCTTTGGGGATGCGGCCGTCGTTCATGCGGAGAACGTGGCCCAACCAGCGGAGGCGTCTAGCTCGCAGCATAGCATACATGCTGGGCAATCCTGCCTTGGCCAGGACGTCGATGTTGGTGACTCGATCCTGCCAGGTGATGCCGAGGAGTCTGCGGAGGCAACGAAAGTGGAAGGCGTTCAGTCTGCGCTCCTGATGAGAGTAGAGTGTCCATGCCTCACTGCCATAGAGGAGGGTGCTCAGCACAACTGCCAGGTATACTTGCATCTTTGTGTTGGTAGTCAGCATACCATTTTCTCAAACTCGTTTGATCAGCCGGGCCATTGCTGTTGCTGCCTTGCCGATCCTTGTGTTAAGTTCAGAGTCAAGGGAAAGGCTGCCTGCGATTTTCGAGCCGAGGTAGGTTAACTCGTCCACAACCATGAGGGTGTGTTCACCAATGGAGATGCTTGGAGCATCACTAAATATACACATTAATAAGTAAAATATATATATATATATATATATATATATATATATATATATATATATGATAGAGTGAAGACAGTTTACGACATTCAGCTGTACGCGAAAATCAACAGCCGTTATAAGTGAGTAATCATCGTGAACGGCAGATGCGAGGACATTAAGTCAGATACAAGTCATACTGGAAAAGAAAGAGTACTGAAATATCACAGGATACTTCTTTCACTCTTACTCAAACAAGAGCTACACTTTTTTCAGAGACCCATCAGCGGTAGCGATTAGCGATTCCTGCTTTTAGAATTCCTATTGGGTATATACGATGTGACATACGACTACTAATACTGCTATTACTACTACTACTAATAATAATAATAATACTAACAACACTAATGATAATAATGCACTAAAACTAGGGAACTCAAACTATCAGAAATATTTGTGTCTGCAATTTCTCCGCAAAAAAACAAACATACATCTGGTTGCACAAACCTCGGCTGGCACCTTACAAAAAAAGAAAAATAGTCAAAGAGAAAAGGTGGGATACCAACCAGACCTCTACTTAAATGATGCGGGGAGTACATGGACTTCGCGACGGTTTAATGCCACTAAAATACTCCAGAGGAGTTACAAACGAAAACTCAAAGTTAAACGGTTATTGCGATACTTAAAAATTATTCGCAGTATTTATAGAAAGAGTCATAGAGTTCTGGAAATTAAGAGATACTTGTTACTCAAACTTCACTATCACCACTTACTGTGATTTGGTATATGAAAGTCTGAAGCGAAAACTATACCATCATCTCTATTAATTTCCTACTATTGTACTATTCTACACACTTTTAGTGCTCAATAAAGTTTACTAAACTAATTCAGATTAATGTATATTTCAATGCTCAAATTAGGAGGGTATTGTTGCATCTATTCTGTTGCCCTGATACTATTCTATTAGGCATTGCCTTCTCTTTTTAGTGTGTAGTATAACCTCTGTTCTGAACTCATGTGACCATCCTCTATTTCCCCCTCTTTGGGCGGTAGTGTGGGATATGTTTGTTTGTCATTTTCCTACCTTTCCAATCATTATCTCTTCTATTGGGGGTCAGTGTCGTATAAGTTCCTTCTGTCATTATTCCATACTTTTAACGAGTAAAAATCTGCGACCACATCTATTAATAATAGAGTTTATGTATCTGTCTGTCTTTCTAAGTCCGCAAACTTCATTATATACTACTACAAACACCGCCGTAAACACTATGCGCATTTCTCAATTGACATAATTGCTTTTCAACTTCTAATAAATTAGTATTTTGCTCGCTAATAATCTTACTTATAAATCATAATTATTTCTTTTATTATATATATATATATATATATATATATATATATATATATATATGTGAAATAAGTTTCGTAGTTATTTTATCTACGTCCAACTGATTGAACAGCGTGCGTTAATCAACTGAAACGGTTACCTCCCTCTGAACGGGCGCGTTATTTCAAATGTAAACAACACGCTGGCATTTACCGTGTTACTTTTACTGATTTTTTTATTAGAACGTTCTGAGTTTGTTTATTTTCTTAATCTTATTAGCCGTTATGTTTTAAAACAAAAATTTATTGAACTAAATTGTTTAATTAAAATAATAATTGATTTAAAAATTACTATTAAAAAAAACAGACACCTTCTAATGAATTTAATTCAGGTAAACTTCTTCTCGGGAGCATTTAAATAACTAATCGTGTCCGCTGTATTTAATTGTTTTACTGTTTTTCTCTTTTCTTTTTCTTTTTAATTAAAAAAAATTATATGTATGGAAAACGATTTAAAAAATTGGGGGTGGGGCGATCAAAAACATTTTTTTACTTTTTCTTGACTAAAAATGTTTCAATGTATGGGGGGAGAGTAAAATTAAAAAAAAACATTTTTTTACTTTTATTTTAAACTAAAAATCGGGGTGGAGTCGAACTTTTTTTCTTCTTTAATTTTCAACTAAAAATATTCTTGGTCATAAACAAAGAAAATCAATGTCTAACCACACAAGAAATATGACTTGAACTCCATCGGTTTATGCGTGTGCGTTCATTTCTGACGTGGCAGTCTAGTAGTAATACTGATGATTATATTAATGCTGATAATAACAACGATTTCTCTGAAACGCAGTTGAATGAAAGAATAAAACACACTTTTAATGTATTCTTTAATTTGAAAAGGAAGAATATATTGATTTCTTAAATATTGTTTTGTGCTTAGCAACTTTTAATAAAGGATGAGTTTCGTCTGACAGCAGACGCGAAATTCTGACATTGACGTTAATTATTGGAAACTTTATTAATGAACCATATAATGATTTGCTAAAACGACACTTACACTTAGCATATGAATAGTGGCAGGCAGTTTAAATGGTGACGAAATAATGTTCGTTGTATTAAAAGACAAAAATAATATTCAGCAGGAAATAATATCAAGTATTTAATGAATACACGATCGATTCAATCCATATAATAATACGCTAAGGCGATTTTATATTCGTACGTACGTTATCAACTTGCTCTTCTTTAAATACTGTGATCACCGAAGATGCAATGCAAACAAATACATTTTAAAATTTCATCTGGTGTCGCTGTTGTGTCGAACGTGAAACACAAACTAAAATACGCATTATAAGCCTTTGCGATATGGTCTAAGTTTGGTAGCTAGTCCAATAATATTGTGAGGTTTGCGATTGCACCGGACGTCCATATAATAGAAAAAATATCATGAAGGTTATTGTTATGGCCTTTTTTTGGGGCTGGAGTAAAAACACGGACACAAGGCTTAGGTATTGGAGAAAACTATATTACAGTTCATATCTACTACACTTATAGGGAAAACTTAAAATAATGAAGCTTGCTATTCTCACAGTATTCTACATAGACAAATTCATTAATCATTTGCGTTTAAAAATAAATCAAATTATGTCGACTAAACCAGTACATTTTATAAAATAAATACATTTAAGCAACTAAATTGCGATGCATTTATTTGAAGAACATTAAGCTGGCAATTATTCTCACGATTAGAAGACGGAAACTATTTATTCTTTGTAAAGATAATCACTCCACATTTAAATAGTATAAGAATATACATATTCGATTTATTACAAGAATATTTAGCTGACAATTGCAATTATTCTTATGGAAGAGGATGAGTGATTTCTTCTTAAAAGTATTGACCCTGGCAGATATTAGTTTGAAAGAAATATTCTTAACACCAAATTATAGAGATGCATGTAAAAATACCGTGGCGCTTCTACGGAATCTCGCTTGTAATGAATATTGTATGATAACAAATTAATATATTCGCAGGTAATATTCTGCTATTTGTCTGCGGAGTACAAGTGTTATTTTGGGGAGCGAGCAAACCAATTCTAATAACCTAGATTCACAATAGAACCACATCTGTTACTTGATCGCTACAAAGCTAAATAAACTCTATTGTCTCAATGACATTTACCATCCAGATGTTAGATAGGAAGCTACCAGCTGAGAAAAGATCAGAACAATTATTATTGATAAACATCATGTTCTTAACAGACGTGAACAACCGATCGAAAGACTCAAGTTTAGTATAAGTTTCTTCAACTATGCCCAATCCCTGAATAACTCACAGAAAGAAACCAGAATACTACTATGAACCAGAAACTTCAAGAATAACTTCCTAATATAAACAGGTAGATCCTCGTTCTGAAGTCGGCATGCCTGGCTCAGAAGCACGATGGATCCATTAGAAAGCACGCAACTCATTTAGGACAGTAAAAGGGCGATCAAAATCTGATATTATCAGCTGGTTCTACAAAACCGAACCAACCACATGCGAATATAGAAACAATAACCACACGATTCAACAGTGTCGTGTCTCCTCTACTACTTAACTGGTGAAACTCAAAAGTTATAGAACTGTTCAATACAAAAGACTGTATCAAGAAATATGAACTCTCACGTGACAACACCCTTCGAAAACGCGCAAAGTAGAATGCCAGCAATATTGTATAAAACAGAATTCGATTTGCGACGGAACTAAATATTTGGGCAAACATATATTTAGTCTTCGCTCACGGGCATAATTATGCAGTTCTCCATAAATTGACAATTCTCTCGTGAGTAACTACGTAAAATATTTGACACTTGCTTATTGTGTATGTGCTCTTTTATTCTGTACTAAAATGTATACGTACCATTCAGTGTACTATTATCTTTTTTTCTCCAAAATTATTGGTTTTAATTTAGAGTAATGTATGCATTTAGTCTTATTTTACACCTGCATTCATCTCGATTTACTTATATTGCTCTTGTAACGGAGAGCGGCCGATTGACGTAGATGCAGACACTTGTCGGTGTCGTTCAAAGAGGCAGCGTCTGGTATGCTGTGTGTGTGGGGTGAAGCCGAAAACACCTGCTGACGACAAAAACAAAGAGAAGTGGGAGGGGAAAGGCGGCAGAAAGTCAAATAAGGTTTTTATTCGAAAATCCGGGCAGCTGTGTCGAGTGAGAGATTCATGCAAATTAAGTTGCTTTGCATGCGTCGCATTTTTTTTTTTAATAAGAGAGGGAACGTGAAGATTCAGTCAGTTTTCGTGGAGATCGTTCTGAACGTGGGATTAGAATGTCAACGAAAGAAAAGAAGAGTGCTGGATGTTTTTCCTGTTGAACTGAACGACATTTTTTATACAGTTGAGAGAGACGGGGTTTTTCTTCTTCCATTTGGACTTGATCTTGGCGACACCTCTGTTAAAAGATTATTTCGTTATTTCTTTCCTACGAGCTATCTCAATTAAGATGTAATATTCCCCATTTAATTCGCCTTTTCTGGTCAGACTTCTACATTTCGTACCTTGTGTGTACCGCATTTTGATCCACACAGTTGTAGGATTTACGAAAATATCTTGGTCTCTTTTCGGTGCGTCGTTCCAAGCTGTCAGTCATCAACTGACCGCCTATAAATTTTCATAGATTTAAAAAACCCTGAGTGTTACATACTTTATGGTAGCTGTCGCATGTGCTCCCAGCAAATCAAGAACACAAATTAGTAATATTTACTGATTAATTGTTTTCGCATTCTCTCTATCCCCGACCCTCTCAGCATGCGTATTTTATAATTAAATTTAGAACTAGATTATTCTTTATTTAGTATTTGTTTGTTGTCCGCACTTGTATAACCTATCTTGTACTAACAAGTTTCGTATCTCTTTTTACAGTTGTTTTTGACAAGCTGTTAATAAAAAAAATAATGGCATCTCTGGCTTCAATATTGTCCTTTGTCTTTTTGCAATACTCGTGCGAATTATCTTCGATGCCACAACACGGAGAATGTCGACCACGCATGAAAAATATACATTTCCAAACAGTTGCGTTGCTAAAAGTGGAAAAGCTCGGATACACATATTAGCTTTTGTTTTTAAAGATTAATTATAATGTATGCAATTGAAGAATTAACGCCAGCCACGCTGTTATCAGTAGTTGGTGGATGGATATTTCATTTCTTTTGTAAATGTATGAGGGCGTAATTGAACTAATCTGAAACGACAGGAGTTGAACAGTGCATATCCTATTCAAATTTCACGATATAATTGTTTTGTCCGATTACGTGTCCGCCTCAAATAAGTTTCTCTCATTGAATTGTAACATCTAGTTGCTATTTACTGTTTGTTTTTATCACAATGTGTGTGTATGTGTGTCAACTTCTGGCGGGCTTCCTTTCCCTGACGGCTCTTCTGTTACCATCATCACATTTACTTATATGCCCTACTCACCTTTCATCGCACTTACACATTTTCTGCCAATATATGTCATCCCTTTATTTATCTACAATATTTCCTTCTTTTCCTCTCTCTTTTTACAGTGTTTCTCTCTTCACTTTTCTTTCATACAACATCCTCTTATTTTCTAATCTTTTTTGCATTAATTTACTCTCTTCTTGCACTGTTTTCTGGCATTATTTTTCTCCTCATACAGCTTTTCCTTTTCCTACGCTTTACTATGTTTTTACGCTGTTTTCAGGCAATACTTTACTTCGATCGTATTGCATTTTATTTTTTGTCTTATTTAGTAAAACCTCGACTCTTTTTGTTGTTTATACACCTTAGGCATTAGGCTGAGATTATCAAATAACCAGACAGGCCTTGTGGCCAGTCAGCGAAACTGGATTCCTCCCTGAGGGCTGAAAGAAATGTTTTGAATACATAAACCCTGATGGATGGTGATGTTGAATTAGCATCGATATCGAGATCTATGTATACCGTAAACATAACCTTATCCACGTAAAACCTTAGATGAGAACACTGACATTTGACAGGAGAGGATTTACAGTTATCTCCCCATGGAAATAAATACATTTTAAAATGAGAGCATTATTTAAAAATAGCTAACGTTACACCATTATTTTCAATGATATAAGTCAACTATTGTTCAATTCAATATCGTTTCTCTTTCTGGTTTACAAAACATTGCCCATAAAGAAATAATATGTGTATATTTATTTTACTAGTAAATATATGCGCTTCTTAAGTATAACTATTAAATCATGATATTAAGTATCTATATACTAGTCAAACTGTAAGGGTCGTTTCATCTTGTATCTTGCTCAATGGATGACGTAACAAAGTGATGACATGATCCACTAAAATACACTGAAATAGGATGACATTTTTTTTCAAATACAAAGCATAGACGACTCGTGACCGGATATGGATAGTGGTATATATATATATATATATATATATATATATATATATATATATATATATATATATCAGGTTGGAAAGAAAGTAATATAATTTTTGTCGAACGTATTTATTTCAGCTGAAACATTCACATTAAGGCATATTTAATTTTTACCATAATTTCCCTCATTTTTATGACTTCTGTCCAACGATCAACTAGCTTATTAATGTCTTCTTCAAAATATTTTTCTGATTTTTTGAGTGAAAAACAAATGTAGGTCATTTTTGATTTGGTCGCCATTTTCATGAATTGTATTGTTTAAGTGATGCTGCAACGACCGGAAAGATGGTAGTCGGATTGAGGAATGTCAAGTGAATAAGGTGGATGAGGCAAAACTTTCGAATTGAAACTCATGACCTTTTCCTGGGTGAGTTTTACTGTGTGAGGTCTCGCGTTATCATGCTGAAGAACTACACCCTTCCTATTGAGTAATGCTGGCCGTTTTTTTGATAGCCCCATTTTTAGATCATCCAGCTGCGAACAATATTTTACTGTTGTTATTGCTTACGCTCTAGTAACTCATAATGAATGAGTCATCTCATGTCCCACCATAAAGAGAGCATAACCGCCTTTGGGTTTAGTCCTTGTTTGTGAACAGGCTGTGGACTTTGGTTTCGGTCTAACCATTGTCTTTTGTATTGAGTATTCTTGTAAAGAGCCCATTTTTGATCTTAAGTCACAATTCTTTGCCAGAGTACAAGTTTTGAAACTTTTTTAACTCGTGAAGGCATGAAATAATTGTGCTATGAGTTGTATCTAATTGTTGCGCTAATTATGTGCTGGTGTACTTTGGATTGGCCTCCACAACATCTTTAATGACGTCTATATCAGTTGAGTTTGGCCTTCCCGAACGTAGCCAATTTGACAGCTTAAGGTCTCCAGATGAAAATTTTGCAAACCACCGTCGACATTTTCGATCATTGAAAACATTTATCCCATAAACAGTTCCAATATTCCTTGTAGCTTCTGAAGCTTAGTTTCCTTTGTTGAATTCATAGAGCATGCAATGTCTGAAATGCCCCTCACTAATATCCATTTTTTGACGGCTAAGTCCGTTAAACTTAATATTTTTTACTATATCTGAAAGGCAAGCAAGACACCAACAAATGTAGAACTGTGTCCAACTCAGGAGGCTACAAAGTGATGAAGTAAAAAATACGACATTACTTTTTTTTTTAACCTGATACTAATTAGTTAAGATTCACTTGGTCTTAAAAAAGTCTGAAAAAGTAAATTAACTTTCTAACCTGCTATGTAAATACATTTCGATATTTCTTCTTACGATAAAACATAGCTTAATATCGAAACGTGTTTTATAAAGCTTTTAAGCTAATTCAAAATGAAAACATTCATAACAAATCAGTGTATAATATTTTCGAACTTATTGTAAAACTTCCCAAGCATTTAAATGGTATAAACATCGAATATATTTTTTTTTCTTTCTTAGGTAAATCGAGTAAAAACAAGAGTTTATGAATCAAAGTACTTTTCAGTAAATGCTTATATAGACACTTAAAAAAACACCAAAATAAATCATCACATTTTAGTTTCTAAAAATGTTTTTTCGAGTTTTTGTTAGTCCTCATATGTTTAAAATTAAAATTTAAATGTATATTCGGAACAAATAAAAAATCGGGCAGAATACACAACGAATAAATAGTGAAACTAAAGGAAAAATCGCCTTTTCTCACTTTACGGTTCATCGCATGTCAAGATCTGTTAACCAGCTATGTTTTTTTGCTCACAGAGTAATGTTTTTGGAATAATCTGCCAGATCAGATAAAGCACAGCAATAGCGTGGATCAGTTTAAGATGAAATTGGATGAATTCAGAGAAAGTGGTAGGAAAGAGAAATTGAGGGGGCACTTTTGGGAGTGTTCAAATGAAATATTTCACAGAATATGATCTGGATATCGATACTGTACTAAGAGTTTAATTCTTTTTTTAACAGTTGAATTGAGAATATAGTTAAAAGGGAGATGCCCAAGGAGGCATAACAGACAAATAAATAAATAGAAATTTTGCAACAATTTAGTGGCACCACAATTATAGTAACGTTATTAATGAAATAGCATGATGATATACTTTTCTACATTCTGACAGACACTCGATATGTAATATATATATATATATATATATATATATATTCTGTTGATTTTTTAAAAATGTTATTTTCTTCCTGATTCAGTCTATTTTAAATATTTAAAAATGTAATATGCTGTTTCTTATGTATTGTCATTTCTTTTATAATCTTGTAACTGGCTGATGGAGTAATATATGGTTTCTTAATAGGAGGTTATATCTCATATACTTATTGGATTTTTAAAAATTACTATGAAATTATAATTTTATTAAATGACTTCTGTATGTGGTATTGTCAAGGGCGCTGATGAATAGGGTTTCGACTCATCAAAAGTATAATACAAAACAATATTTTTCCAAAGTGTGTTGGAAACGTTCGTACGCTAAATACTCGTTGTATTTGGAACTGATATAAACATGTTTTAATTTTCTGTATCTTAATTGCAACCTATATGAATAATATTCCATACACTGACGATTCCTGTAAGAATGAAACGTATACGTATGTAGATTAAAACAAATATTTATAATTGTGTGTCATCCCCAAATCTAAGTTGGACACTGTGGGGAGTAATATTAAGACAGCCGTCATCGTAGCTCTAAAACACAATGGTTCAGCAGTCGAACATACTTGACGGCGGCTGCCTATAATGGGTTCGATCTCTCATTGATTTGTCGGGTTGTTTATTGCGGTCATGTGAGCTAAAGCGTGAAAATTCGAGTAAGAAAAAACATGACTTGTGTTCCGGGGTTCGAGTGTGGCGACCGGTATGAATAATCATCTATACACTGAACATTCTCGTAATGATTAGACGTATAAAAACGAATGTTTCTAATTTATATTTTTTTTGTATGGGTGATGGTGGTATAGGCGCTCAACAGGAGAAACAATAAAACCTGCAAATGGGCGGATTAGCTCTATTGAGCCAACGGCCACATACACACACATCTAGCTATCGGAAAATAGCGTCGCCAACCGGCAGTGCCTAGCGTGGCGACTAAGGCGCAATCCCCTGAATGACACACCGTCAGTTCCCAGTAGAGTTGCTTTATATCCAAAAATCTAATATCTATAGTT
Organism: Sepiola atlantica; assembly: GCA_963556195.1. Lineage (NCBI taxonomy): Eukaryota > Metazoa > Mollusca > Cephalopoda > Sepiida > Sepiolidae > Sepiola > Sepiola atlantica. Next base: position 216,492,644 of record OY744515.1, on the reverse strand, counting down.
CAATAAACAAAACTTACATAGGATAAAAAATAATTAATTGTAGACTGTTTACTCCAGGATATGTATACATGAAATAAATTCATCCAGATTTGTTAAACATTTCCAAATATTATAAAGCTCAAGCATAGCATCCTTTTACCAGTATGAATGGAGTCGGCATAATTAACTCAAAAGGGATTATATTCCGTAAAAAAACAAAAACAAAAAAACAATTCAGCGTTTCCCGAGACTTAGCTAGAAATACCATTTCCGCCTTAAGCCTCTAACACAATATTAACAGTTCTATTATGTTTTATTTCTAAAATGTTAAAGTTGAAACTAAACTAAATTAGTATTTTTATGAAAGTATGTCGTGAATAAAGTACTATCGATAGCATATTACCTCTTTTGATCAAAATAAAATATATAAATAGTTATGTGCATTCGTTATGCGGCTTCAGAATATATATATAAACATATATATTCTATCTATATGGTCTATCTAATGTTCTAGTAGTAGTAAGTGAGACACCAACTTGGAGGTGCAACTCATTTATATATAACTCAGATAAACTACAATTATCTTGAAAGTGATACACTTATCTTGAAAGTGATACGTTATTACATGTTCGGAAAACACAAAACTAAATTTAATGTTTACATTGTAGAATGATGTTGAGCAAATCTTTTCCTGGTAGACAAACTATTCTCAGGTGTACAAGATTAGTTATCGACATTGACATATTGTCAGGAAGATGATTTTCGCATGAACTATTTGCTTACCTTTAATTAAAATTTGATTTTCTTAAGAATAGTACTTAGAAAACCGCTTTATTTTCACACATATTTAGTGCTTTCTACCTGTGTTTTATATAATCACAATTATGTTATCTCCTCTAAATTAGAAAGACAAAAATACAAGTTCGCCTCTATATACATACGTTGGTGATCCTGCTGTCTTAGTTTAAATGTGTATTCTGATCATTTCTCTCCACTAAAGTGTAGTATCTGTTCCAATGGATACTGCACCCCATAGACCGGTGTCGTCTTGTCCTTCGGGGCTTGATTTCGCCGGTTTGTGGGTTTGTCCTGTGCACTTCTAGAAGGTACACCCTGCCAGGCTTTGCCTCCCCTCTTTGAGGAGGAGTAAGTTTATTGCTTACTGCCTGAGGCGCCCTTACCGGTGAATGCAGACGGGGCTGTCTAGGCAATTTTTAATGACTAGAATGCTCACTTTCTCGGGCGCTGGCTTTTCAAACCCCACTTTCCCGACCCGAACTGCGGTCACCTCTTACTTGTGGGAGTAAGATAAAACTGGCCTTGTGCCTAACCTCCTGGAGAGGAGGTAAATAAACACAGAAGTGATGTTGATAGTTGTTTATCTGCTGCACCCTTATGTTTATAGTATGCATTTGACCGAGTTCTAATGCCTGCGCCACCTTTTATGAGATTAACAGAACTAACTCACCAAACTACAACCACAACAAAAAACTCACCTTTCTCTCTCTGTAGCAAAAACAAAACGGAAATTACACGAACACAATTTATTTCCGAGATGTAAGTTAACCCATCTGGTCAATCACTTTATGATCTAGAATAGCCCAGAATAGTACATGTGTATTGTTCAGTCGACACGTGACGCATATCGTGCGCTTATAAAACAATCACTCGCTAGAAAGAATGAATCATATTCTTCTCAGTATCATATTGTCAATAAACGAATGCACATGACAATTATTTATCTGATTCTAGAAACTCATATTTCAAATGACAAAATAATTACGTTATCTAATATATAAAATAAGTTGGTCAGATTTTTTTTTATCTTACCTCGAACTGAACTTTTAAACGATTTATTTTCTTTTCAAATACAATTTCTGCTGTCCTGAAAATTATTTTCGAGGATACTGTCTTCTGTTTAAATGTAATTTAAAATATGTATACCATGTTTCGATACTATGAGTGGTTTACGTAAATTACCATACTTAAAACATTATTTCCTTTGTAAATGTTACCTACCTGTTAAAAATCATTTTTTTATTCTGATACACGTTGGCGTGAATACTCATCAGTAATATCTCAGAATTTTCTTATTTCGATGTAGATTTCTGTCATGTGTTCCTTCTGCTGTACACAATTCTACGTTCAAAAAAATAAATATTTAATTAAAAAAATAATTTAGCTAACAAGATAGAAACCACTCAACATTGCTGACTTGTAAATCACTAATAATTGCCATAGTAAGATAATTAACCTTAACATAAATTAGCTAACAAGATAGAAACCACTCAACATTGCTGACTTGTAAATCACTAATAATTGCCATAGTAGGATAATTAACCTTAACATAAATTAGCTAACAAGATAGAAACCACTCAACATTGCTGACTTGTAAATCACTAATAATTGCCATAGTAGGATAATTAACCTTAACATAAATTAGCTAACAAGATAGAAACCACTCAACATTGCTGACTTGTAAATCACTAATAATTGCCATAGTAGGATAATTAACCTTAACATAAATTAGCTAACAAGATAGAAACCACTCAACATTGCTGACTTGTAAATCACTAATAATTGCCATAGTAGGATAATTAACCTTAAAATAAATATAGTAATTATTTCGTCTTTATCGTCCGACTTATTGGTGCGTACGTTAACAATACGCAAAATTCAAACTAGCTACCAAAATTATTCACATCATTAAAGACAATACACATTTGACATTAACAATCCTAACGTTAACAAATAGCCTGCTTTATTTATTTTTCATCTAATTATCTATATTCTAATACGCTAAATGGGGTAATGTTCGTACGTATGTCATCACCTTTTACTCACATCTATTAGTAATGGAGATTATGTATCTGTATGTCTGAAGCCGAATCAATATTATTAGTTTAGATCGCTCCCTTCTTATATCTACCTCTCAGCTCCTATATATATATACGCATCCAAAACTTTCATACATGTCACGCGTCTTCAAATTTAGATAATTTATTTTTTTAAAGCTTCTAATAAATTAATATCTGTAAATATACACATGATTTTATTTTCAGATTCCCAGATGTATTTAAAATATTTTCCTCGATCATAATCTTAATAAAAATTATAAATAGAATTAATTAAAATCATTGTTTTTTATCTATATAATTGCGTTATGTGATTAAATTTGATTGTAATGGACTATGATAGAAAACCCGGGTTGCACTCTAACACTTGCTTACCCACCCTCTGATTATTAAGTATACCGTTCTATTTCGTACACATATAAAGTTATTTTTTAAGAAATCCACAGGTGTTAACATAACGCCCGATTAGAAAGAGATGTTTCATTGACTGCTTTTGACATAACTTTATTGTCGCGTGTCGTAGAAGAACCTTCGCTGTTGATCCGAAATGGGGCGATAGTTCGTTTACTTGATTCCACGAATTTCAACTGCCCGGGAACTATTCGTACTGCTCTGTCGTACTTTGTCTCGCTGTTGTCGTGCGTCGCGACTACTCGCACTACCTTGTCTTCAATCCGTCGCCGTCGCCATCATGTCGCTGCCGTGTGCACTACTATTCGCTTCCTTCGTGTTCGGGATGCCGTTGTCTCTTTACGCCGGCGGTTTCTTTGTGGACTGAAATCAATCTTTTCGCTTTAAATAAAGCACAACAATCTTTTACTGTTTATTTCTGAGCCTTTTATTAACTATTTAATCCCGACAACTGATGAGTTTCGTTGGTAATTTGAGAGAGAGGCCACACTAATTAAATCTACGAAGTCAATTTCGTAATTGCTTGCAGAGAGAGGAATATGAAATATTTACTAAGGCTCTTATAATCTAGGAACTCTTAATCCCTTTTGTAACAGCTACATGATTGTGACTTGTTCTCTAGTCGCTTCCAAGTGAGAAACTGATCAAATGATACTTTAAGTTTTCCACGCGGGAAACTCTGACGTCACCAAACCTCGTGATCACGCCAGGTGCAATCTAACCATTGACCTATGAATTTTAGGTCACGTCAATGATTCCGTGCACCCGTGGGAAATACATCGAACCGAACTTGCACGAGATGACCTCGTCACAAACCGCGCAAGTCAAATTCGATCCGACAGATGCGTCCATTCTCATACCGCCATTATTCAACAGAGAGAAAGAGGGACAAGGCAGGGACACGTTATTTGATTAATAACAGATAAACAACACAGTCTGAGATTCATCATACGAGTCGCTCAAAATGGTATATTTACTTAGATTTATTTATTAAAACGCGTTTTGTTTGTTTTATTTTAAATCTTATTAGAAGTTACGTTTTAAGCACAACTTTATTGAATCAAATTGTTTAATTAAAAAAATAATAAAATTAAAACATTTCAAATTCATGAAAGTTTGATACAAAAATGCGTTTAGTTTAAAATGCTAACTAATGTAATCAATAGGCTCGCAGAATTATTCTTAAGTGCAAGCTTCCATGCCTTAAATTCCAGAAAGATAAATGGTTCCAGAATGTATATTATTTTTTAGCGAAAGTAAAATTAAATATATAGTTGATCAGTTTTAATATCTAATTATTTATTTGAATTTATTTTTGTCCAATTAAATTCAAGATTTTAGACAGGAAAGAGGATTATCAATATGTCTGCCGAATATGAATTGTGTTACGTTGTCTCCTGAAGCAATAAAATAACTTCCAGTTTACAACCTTCTTTTATTTATCGGAGAGAATTTTTTTATTTTTTAAAACGCTACCTCTGTGGTTACCTTTTACTTAGTTTAAAATGTAATGTATTTAATAGGTAACTTAAAACAACTATACAAAATATGTGTCCAAAGGGATCAAATATTTGCTAGTTTAAAATACATTTTTTTCCGATTAGTAAAGGTGATGATAGGTGCTAAAAAAATCCTGACTTTAATCATTTAAATAAAAAATTTCAAAACTCCAATAATAGTGTACTCTCGACTAAAACAATATTATTCTAAATGAATACATAATAAAATGCGACATTCTTTTGGGGGAATTAAAGAATATTTAGCATACGCTTATTTTTACAGTGAGAAGAAAGATAATATTTTCTGGTTAAAAAAATGAAATTGTTACACTTTTAAACAAATAATTGAGGACGCATTTTCGTTTATTCTTTTAAAAAATATTAAACTAACGCTAATATTTTTTTTAACGGAAGAAGAAATGAAAGGTTTCCTTGGTAGTATTGACCGTGAATCAAATGTATTCTTTCAAAAATAATTCCTTCATCAAACGTAAATTATACATATCTAGTTAGATATAACCGTATAATTGCTACTGGTCCCCGTTTGTTATTGTTGGTGTTGTTGTTATTGTTACTATTTCTAATTATTCTCATTAATTTTCTTGTCTCATACTTCATATATTATATAAATTGTACGTTGTTTTAATTTTAATACGATACTACTATACATTTTCACAGGTGTCAAATGCTAATATAACTCAGTTCTTTTATAAGAATTGGTAATTTCAAGATATCGTAAAAAGATTTAAATAGATTGATGAATAGGTATAGTAATGTCGTGAAACGTGAATGAAAAATGTTTTAGGTTTAATCATTGATCCGACTCCAGAAATATTTATATATTCGACATTTAAAAGACTTCGAAATAACTTCTGCTTTTGCACAGAAAAAAATGCTGTTAAAATAACATGACATTTAAATAATTAATTATAGATGTTTTTGAAATTTCCCGCTGAGCCCATGGATTCGGTAAGAGAAGATGTAAAGTGCATTGGCATTTAATTAAATAAAGTTCCGTGAAGCATAGTCTTTAACTACCTCGATTCACATCAACGTGTTACGAACTTTAATTAACACAGAAATCTTGTCTCTAATCTAGAACGCTATATTACCATTTCTACTCTTTCTCATTTCTGTAATTTTCAAATTCTCGATAAAATAAAATGATATAATTTAATGTATTTCTTTTGATCCAAATGAAATATATTTATCTAAGTACCATAGGTAATGTATTTTCCGAATGTATATACTTATGAGGGTTTTCTCCCCAAAAATGCAGTGTGTGTAAAAAACAAATCAGCATAAACTACAACTTACTGCCCTTTCTCTTTTACTAATTGCTTACCGTTTATCAAGGACCAGGGGCGATTCGAATATAAGGGCTAACGAGATTGTTAGTTGGACTATGATGTCCACAAATATCGGATTGAAAACAGTTATTGGAATGGGCAGAAACTTATTTAAGAGGAAGTGATTATAAAAAAAACGACGGCTCAACACGTATTTGTTTACATGCGACTTGAAGACAACAATGTAGTAGTCGATTGAGAAGCCCCCTCGTGGTATTTTGTTTCATATATCGGATTCTATCGGAAAAAACACTTTGTTTTTGCAATTTCTGTTTGGGGTTTGCTACGGAGAGAGAAGGTTGAGTTCTTTGTTGGGGGTGTAGCTTGGTGAGGGATTGGAGCTACCTCGAGTACCTACCATAAACATAAGGATACATTGCAAATAAGCTATCAATATTTCCTCTGTGTAGACAGAGGATTTAGGGGAGAAACGTAATCATTACGTGCATCTAAAATAATACAGCTTTCTCAGCAACGTATGTATGTAGACACGGGACGTACTTTTAACTTTATCATTCATAGGATATTTAATAATTATGATAATATAACACACATGGAAATAGCACTAGATATGTGTGAAGATAAACCAGTTTTTTAAGTGTTATTCTTAAGAAAATCCGATTTTGATTAAAAGAGTAAGCCAATATTTGTGCAAAATCGTTTTTTTCGATTTGTAAAATAAGTAACATTTTAATTAGGAAAAAAAGTAAACTTAAAATAAAAAATTACATTTTAAAGTTAATATTATGAATATCTTGGCACTAACAGACGCACAATGAGTTTATTGTGTGTTTGAAATATTCTTTTTTTTAAGGGTGAACGGGTAATATAAATATGTAAACACAAATACTGAAATGCATGTATTATTTTATCCTAAAACAATATTTGTTAAACAATCGTTCTGATTATTATTTAAAAAAGAAATCAACATTTGAGCTAAAATGGTGTCTCCGTACATGCAGTAATTCCAGTTGCTGACAACCGACCTGCAGAGTCTGCTACTTTATTATAACTGCCGCGAGGCTACCACACTCGACGCAGTTTTCACATGAACTGGTCTATTATGAATGGTTGTTTATAGTGTCCACTATGCTATTATGAATGCTTGTTGATAGTGGCTGTTAACGAACAGATGTGCGCTACTTAAACAAATGCTACCACGACGAATTTGTTATCTACTTTCTCTCAACTAGAGGGAAGTATATAAAAGTTATTACTTGCTGAAAATTAAACTTTTCATATATTTTTATATGGATTGTTTTGGTAATTTATTTGATTATATTGCCTCCCTCTTGACAAACACTGAAGTAATTATGCTAACACCCCAAGAATACCTGTGTTATCAACGACGGACAAGATAGTACATAAGGTTTATCACGCTTCAGTTTCAAACAAATATATATAGGTATCGTTTTTTTTAAATTTAACTTGTAATAACGTCATATTATAAAAAAATATTTTCATGTGTTATTGTTATTTAAAAGCGTAAAATATATAGACGCGTCAATATACTAACAGAGTACCACTACCTCGAAAAATTGGAACATTTTGTTTTTAAGTAATTATATGTTAGACTGGGGCTAGTCTACAACATACAAAGAATTGGGCAAGATCGACATATGGAAAGTTTCAAATTACGAATATGACTTGTTTTGGTTTACAAGCTATTTTCCATTTACATGTGAATAACTGTCAGTTTTTAGGATAAATCAATAAATCTTGAATTATTACGTGTTTTCTGTGTCGATGTTTAACATGAAAAGGTCTACCAGTGATCACAAATAACCATATGGGGTACCAGACCTCTAAACCGATCATTACATCCAGATGTGTACCCGTACGCCTAAACCTCTTATTGCACCAACCCGGGTTCAAAAACAGGCAAATGGGTGATTATTTTTATATGGGTATTAGTAGTTAATTATTACTTTTTTCAATTACTCTGGTCCTTTACCTCCGTATATAAATTAAATTGATTTATAAAGGTATAGGATCCCTGAGAAAACACTGATACACCCAATGAGACCACGTTTTACCCCATCAAAAACTACACTCACACACAATTGACTAGTTTCGTATACAAATACACATATATTTTCGTCTATTTTCATGGTCAAATATGAGTTCAGCCGTCAGTAGAGAAACTTGTCCTTTATGCGAACAGGATTTAGACTGATGAGCCCGTGGTGCTTCGAGAAAAGGATGCTGCATGTGTGAATTGTACAAGTATGGAAATAGGTGGCAAAGTAATCGTTGAAGCCAGAACTAGTGTTCACATAAACTAAAAAAACATTGCTTTAGCTTAAAAAAGTATAATTCTGCTCGACCAGTAAAAAGGGGCGCTCGTGTTTCTCTGAGACGATATAACAGAAAAACGCATTGCTTTTTCTGTGGATTTGATACTACAAAAAAAGATTATAAAGGAAAAAGTGAGGGAAATATTTGATATGTGAAGACATGCATTTGCTCAAACTATCTTAGTTTATTGCAAAACAATACAGGATGAGTTGGCTACTGCTGTTCAAGGTCGGATCGAATATTTGGGTAGTGATCTGTATGCTGCAAACTGTGTTTTGCACCAGTCATTTAACGTCAACTTTCATACAATGCGAATAATTCCAATAGAGTTAAAGTTAGTTGAATTAACCAAACGCTGAAAAAGTGTAAGACCAAAATACATTGATCGGGAAGATACATTCGTATGGTGTGTGTATTTTTGGAGGAAAACGATGAGGAACATATAACGATATAGGACCTTGTCGCTTAAATGGGAGAATAATTACGGGATAGAAAATAAACGGCGTATAGAAATCAGCACGTCATGGAAAAGCTGATAAGTCGTAAACTCTTTATTTGTGAGCAACGACCGTTGTGGTGTTGAACACGTAGTAGAATTTAGTGAAAACAATCTGTGAAATTCTTCGTGAATACGACAATTCACTTCCGACAGATGATAAGAACACACAAAAACGTACCGAAACGCAAAGCTTTCTTTCATTTCAACCAGACGACTCCCAGCTGGCAAGGTAGTATGCACCTGATGCATAATGAGTGCGGCTAGAAGGGGCGTTGCTAGATGACAGTAGACACAAGACCATGCAGACAGTATATGGTGAAATGCCGTCGTACACATGATGAGCAGAAAGGCAGGGCAACAAGCATTTAGTGTCAACATGCTGGTCTATCAGTGTCTTACACGTCAGATTGTTGCACGCATCTAGGAGGATGCACCTGGTTTTCAGGACAAAGTAGAGACTTCAGCGACTGTACATGCTGATGGAGACTGGGTAATATGATTTGAAGTCATTGTTGGGATCATATTACATATGTAGGATTTAGAACAGTTTAACTCTGATAAGGAATGAACTGGTAAGGGCCTCGAACACTAGTAATTTATGGATAAACTATCATCACATGCTAGGCATTTACTAGGGCACTTGTTGCAGCTGATCAAATAGAGTCTTGGGAACTTTGCTGTTAATATTCGCATCCACTGGCCATCCAAATACTCTGAAGTCGGCTCGTCTATATCTCTAGAAGATGTATTCCTTAAAAGATTACAACGCTGCAGTACATCAACAGTTTATGCTTGGGTTTAACGTAATAATATATAGTAGCCAATAATGTGCTAGTCTTGGCTCCGATATTGTCAGCGAGCACACACTAATGTGCTCACTCAAAAGCCATGGTACGCTCACACGGGGAGGTGACATGTCCGAGCACCAGAGAACAGTCTGGGCCATGTCGTCTATGTTATCCGCTTAAAACCTTGCCATGCAATAAAGTACCACACGAAGTTACACAACAAGCGAACAACAATAACACGTTGTTTACCTCGGGAAAGTTTCAGTGCAACTAGGACAGCTTCACAGTTTTCAGGCAGAGAATCGTTATGCAATATTTTCACCTGAATTACTGCTAACGAGAATGTCAATGTTTTGGACCTTTTCGAAATCAGAAAATACATTGTACAGAATATGGATGGACAATAAGTTTTCTCCTACTCTTACAAACAGAGTTTGAAAGCACATACTTTAGCATCGAGCAACGTGTCAAAGTTTATGCAGATCGTAGCATTGACACAATACTTTTATTCCAGAGTTTCTTGTGGTCTCACAGATGGGTGATCTAATATTGGATGATCTCATGCAATATGAACTCTGTCTCTACCCCATGTCTTTGTTTGAAGGAAAGCGCATCTTACGTAAAGCAGACAAACCATGGCTGGTAGCAGCTATTGGAAATTATGTTGAAACAAAATTAGACAGTGATGTGACACAAACGATCCAGTCACATAGCGTAATGTACTAGACGGAGGATCTCTTAACCGTTTGAAATGGAAGAGTGGAATACCTACAGCTCGATTGCAAATTATTATGCCTCATTTACTGTTGGACACTATGGGAGATCATCTGTCGTGTTTGATGGTTATGAAGTTTGACCAAGTATAAATGACGGTACTAATCAGCCGCGAAGTCGAGAGCTGAATGCAAAAAAGATGAACATTACCTAGGTAACAACATTTACTGGGGAAAAGGGACTTGTAAAATGTGGCAAACAAGCAAGTGCTTATCCAGACGATGATTGGACAAATGCGGCGAAATGGCTGTGACGTTATTTAAGTTAAATGGGGATGCCGATGTTGAGATTCTAAAGTTAGCCATCAATATGTACGTTTTCAAATCAGCCACCCTCATTTGAGAATACACGAACCTTCTGTTGCTGTTCTGTTGACATGTTTCTAAATGTACTGCATTTTATTCTTGCTCTGACAAGGCGACATCCTACATCACCACTATCAAGGTACTCAATTTATTTAGGCAGGTGAGTTCCTTCGGACAATATCAAGGTACCCAAGCAGGTGTTTGGCGAAGCAGTTTGTAATGCCCTACTGTTCCTGCATGCCTTTACGGGATGCGATTCAGTATCCAGGGTATTCGGAATAGGAAAGTCGTTGGGGTACCGACGAATCGTCAAAGAAGAAAACACAATAACAGACTGTTCAAAAACATTTTCTCTACCAAAACAAAGCCATGATTTTGTGGAAACAAATAGTTGTAAAGTAATAGTAGTTTGGTCAATGCGGATATAGAAAAGCACCCTGTCATCTATTAGATACAATATGATCTGCAAGAAAGTTGTGAGAGTTAAGACGTTCTTCATGTCATAACGACTCAACCAACGCCCTCTGCTTGTAAATTTCATCTATTGCGGACTTACTACCAGATTAATGAGTTAATAAGATGTAGTGATGAAATAGTGCCATCTGAGTGTGGGTAGAAGGTGGAAGGGAGCACACTTGTTCCAATGATGACGAACAAAAGCCCTGCTCCAGATGCACTGATTCCGATAATTAGTTGCAACTGCACATACAGATGCAATAACCTAAGGTGTAGCTACAAGAGTCATGAATTAGAATGTGCAAGTGCATGTGGACATAGGCAAGACGGACATTTTGAAAATATGTAAAATAATCGAGCGGAAGATGATGAGGAGGAGTTACATTTTTTGGAAAAAGCACTGTGACAGAAGTGAATCGGGTGGATACAACAAGGGTAATGCTTGTAAGGATACCCCTTTATATTGTATAAGGGTTAATTTGCCATCACTGGTAACCTGTTTATGTGAAAGATTGCCCCTAAAAAATCAAGATGCATTCATTCATCATGAAAACTGACCGAGTTAGTGCTTCGCATGTAAATGGAAAATGACTTGTACACCAAAAAAGTAACATTCGAAATTTTACACTTTCTCATACTCGGATTTTGTCCAGCTTTTAGTATGTGGTAGACAAGACCCAACCTAGCACAAACCCACCAAAGACAAAATGTTGCGATGTTTTGGGGTCAATCGGTATATATTACCCGTCTTATGAATGTTTTATACTTAGTTGTATGATCGCTGATATGGGTAAGGTTGATTTACAAAAATCAATCTTAAGAGAGTGTAATATAAAAAAGCGACACTAATTTGATATGTATTGTAATTTATTACGGCATGATGAGTAAAAGGTGATCACTTAGAACTGTAAGGGTGGCCCCTTCTTTCACGGAAATTTCGAAGCATAGAACACCTGTTGGTTTCCGACATGTAGTGTATATTGTACGTCCGTACAACAATCGCTAGGCAGAGAGAGTTGATCTATTTTTGCGCGACACCGAATTTGCTATAAACAAACTTATAAGTTTTTTTATTCTGGAAATTGATTTGCTGAATCAATATATTACACTACGATTATCATTATAATCAAACGAATTATATGTATATTATTAGTTTCTGATGTTGCTAAACGTGTCTAATTTTAAAGTCAAGAAATAGTTTAACAAAACCGTCGATATATGTTTCTAAGTGTTCATTCCATTTATAATTTTAAATCATTTCATGATATTCTTTATTATTCAACTGGCAATATATCTATTTCATTAATTGGTAGAGACACGGTTTACCGTTCGGACACAAAATGAAAGTGCTTAAACTCGTTTCTGCGCAACGGCTTTGTGCACGCGTCCGCAATAAAATAAAAACAAATAATATTTTGAACCAATGGGCGGATTTTCCTGAGTTCATAGAAATTGTTCTTTTTTTAGCCACCTCGACTCTATATAAAGCCATATTTTACCTTTAACTGAATGTTTAACAACATCTACGACATAGCTAACATTGACGTTTACCAGCGCTCATCGCTCATCTGTCGGGCCTTGGGAATACTGAAAAACGCCTTTTCTAAACTCACGCATACATAACCACACCGACATCAACGAACACAAATACACAATGCATTAACTTGTTCGCTGTCTTACGCATATACAGACTAAGGGCGACACACACATTGTTTGAATTCCCTTTGAATGTCGTCTGCTGCTTGAAAACAAATGATAAACTTAACAAAGTATTAACTTCATACATTTCTCACTGAATTTTCTGATATGAAAAATAATAATGTGTCACTCTATTAAATAACTTACAGTTCTTCAGACTCGTGAATAATTTACAGCCCTTACATTATCTTAACTCAAATATGAACAATTATTCTATGTTTCTTCTGGCCATTTTAAACATATATAAAATATATATTTTGTGAGCTTATGTTTTTGTACTCCATATTTTCATTTCTTTCTATCATACATTTCTCTCGTTCTTTCACACACTTGAATATTACTTAAAACTTTTTTCTTAAAAATGTTTCCATGAAACTCGACTCTCCGATAATTTTCCTCAGAAATGGAACTCTAAAAAGGTACTCCAAAAATTCTATCCTCGAGTTGTTTATAACCTTGATAGTAAGCCACTTATTAGTAAAAATATCGATTTATGTAGTATGTGTATACATTACAGTAGTGCACACATTTGAATAATTGCAAATAAAATATGTTGTAATTGTAAACTATATATTCATTGTTGGTGTGACCTGAACTGCCATTTAGTGTTCTACATATTGTATGGATGGCTGTTTCACTGCGCTAATGTAAAAATCTTTCATTCTCTATATCATTTGTATTGAGAGTAATAGAATTATATTCAAAACTAGTAGACTTCTTATAAATAGGTTCGTTTCCCATAATATATGAAATATGTATTCATCTTGTGTACAGTGAACGAGTTACCATGACGACAGGCCACCACAGAAAGACTAAATATATATCTGAATAACTCTGACGTCATGTTAAAGATGAACGTAGTAACCTTGTCGTATTTGTAACTTCACGTTATGTAAGATAGCGTATTTTTATTTATGTTTTATATACCATTATTACGTCAAAAGAACAGTTGAAAGTAATTTGTATGCATCGTCTACTGTGCCTAGTAGCTAACAGGTCAACAATCGGATCAAATACCACGATCATTACGAGGAACCACTACATATTTTCTTTTTCTATCTTTCGCCTATATTTCTGAAGTAGCGAGGCTCCTCCATCAGGAAATCGTATTCGCTCTGGTATAAAGAATTTTCTGCCCAAGACTCATCATATAAACCCCATGCAAAAATCATGATAACGGTGTAAAATGGGATGCAAGTGTTTTGAAAAAAAATCAGATACCTCCGATTTTTTGTGAAATTTAAATAATAGGTATTATACATTAAATATTTATATCATTTCAGTTCATTTTGAGTATCGTAAGAGTTTTAATGGAGAATAATATCGACTTGTTCTCTTATTAGAAAATTTACATATATAAGAATTGCATTGAATGTAATGCCTAGACATACATTTTACAAGGTTCCCTGAGTTTCATTTTTTTAGACACCTTAAGATTTTCCTTACATTTTCAGAAATTTTGTGAAATCAAAATTATGTAATAGCATTTGAGAAAATCTCGAGAAGGATTCCAGACAAAATGTTTAGTAGCATTACATTTTTATTAAAATTTTAGTCAGCTGAGATAAAAGTAGAATAAACTGTTTAGTTTAGGGAATTAATTTTACCCGTCCTGGGCCGGGTAACCTTGCAAGGAAACTGACCACGAGATTTTAAAACTGGACGCGTTGAACTATTCATCGTTATTACCAAAGTACTATCATTCGAGGTAGCTGGAATAGGTTATTTTCAAATGAGATTATACATTTGTTCACATCTTTACAATATTTACAACCGGGATGACTCGATTACTGACAATATATTACGTTATGCTATATATAAATCATGTCTATCGCCAGAATTATACACCGATATCGATGCAGACATCTCAAAAATAGTAATCAGAGACAGCTCTTTGTCCTTTCATGATAGATGTAGCGAGCGTATTAATCTGGAGATTCGTAACCAGGGCGAAACTGTGATGTTATATGCATTGTCGCAAAACTTTCAAATTAATTATTAGTTTTTACTTCTATGATGCACTCACTACCATTATCCACTTGCACGGCAAAACCCTATCCCCTCGAATAATAACTTGATCATAATTTAGAAATAAAAAGATTTATCAAAATATATTTATCATGTGTCAATTACTAAATACATCAAATTAAAAATAAAGTATTTGATAAAAATCAACCAGTTTATTTTACATTTAAACTGCAGCAGTTTGATACTATTCGCAATTGCCATATGTTCAACTGAACATATAAAGATGGATGGCAGGTATTCATTATTTTAACCAGGTAACAATAAAAGAACATCATTTTTATCATGATTTAAATATAAATGTAAAGTAAACTACTTGCCAAGTGGCCATTTTTTCTCTCGCAAAAGTGTATGTTCTTGAATAGTTCAATAGGAACCTTATAGATTTCACAAGTTTCAATATAACATTTTATTTCGTGTTGAGTTTGCCCTTTAATTTATTTGTTGAATTTAAATGATATAAAGGAATATAAAATCTAACCAGAAGAAATAATACTATTTAGATGCATTGCCCCTGTAAACATTATTCCGCTAAAACAGAAATATATATATCATAAGGACTTGTATAAATGTTCTATTGTTACATATATTATTGAATCTATATAATAAATGATACGCTAAAGCAATTTCACGTTCGTACTTTCTATTTCTATTCTATAATACTGATTTTCTATTTCTTTAGATAGAATCATCTGACAAATAATTAGTCATTGATTTGATGTCGCGAA
>OY744515.1:216431980-216471980 GCA_963556195.1 Sepiola atlantica | reverse complement strand
TTTCTGTAAGAACATTACCTTTCTTCCCCAGATGACGCCAGATGTATTTGTTTACTTATGTTTATGTTTGCCTATCACCATTTACGTTTTCATACACTTTCTCAGTCGTATATAGTTTTCTTATTCTAGAATACAAGAATACAAATATACGAACTGAAACACATTGTAGTTACATATTTCCTTTTTTTGAACTTCTGTAGTCATTAATCATTCTTTTTTATATTTATCAACAAACGGCACCTTAGCCTTTTAGTAATATTTCTGTTGCAGCTAAACCTATCTTCCATGGCTCTCACCGCCCCATTCAATTACTTACGTTTGCCGTCTTAGCCATCATATTTCATTTTGCTTTCGATTACATTATTTCGTCATCATACCTTTTTTTCTGTTCTCGTATACGTTGATGCTATTAACAAAAATGAAACACTTCTACTTCTACCATGGCATTGAATACTTTAAAAAATTGTATTTGCATTAGTGGTGGGGGTATATGTACAACTATTAGAAAGATCTTATTATTCTTACACATAATCCAGGTAAATTAATTTGAAGGAAACTTAACTTGGGATATTGTTCAAAACACTTTCGTGTATAAACTATCAATTTGTGACCTATTTACATAATACCTCAGGCCAACACCAACAAATACTATGTCGACTGTGACAACATCTTTTCACAAACAATATTTTCTGTTCTTATCGGTATCTTACTAAACCTACTCTCCATTAAACCTTGCACACACACTAATTCCGTCTGACAAATAAACATCCTCCCAAATGAATCGAGATGGAAGAAAAGAGAGCAGTTTCAACCAGGACTTACAGTTAGTAAAAATAGTGTTTTTGTCCTGACAAACGCTTATCTGTACTTTTAATTACTGATGTTTTCACAATAAATATGATAAAAAAAACAACCGCAAAAAGTAAATAATAGTTTTATTTGCTAACTAATCCGCATTAATAGTGTTATTCACAAATTTTATACAACAAATTAGTATTAGCGGAATACTGTTTTAAATGAAATACATCTGGGATATAAGTCAGAAACAAGTGTTTGCTTTACTTATCTATTTGTGACCTATTTGCGTTTTACCTAAACAGGGAAGTAACAAAGTGGGTGTCGAAATTTCTATTAAACAATGTAATCGGTTTATTATAAAACATACTCCTATTAATTCTACCATTAACCCTAACTATGTGTGAGTATAATGACCTCCCACCGAACCGTTTTATTTGGCCTGACACACTAATCTCTACTCATAATTACTCATATTTTCACGATAAATATAGACAGAAAAAAAACCGCAAATATCAGACCAACAATTATTTGCTAAATAATTTGTATTAATACAATTTTATCCACTAATTTTAGTATTACTAACTTAAATTTCAAAGGGAAATACGCTTGAAATATTAATAATAAAAAAAGGTTTGCTTTACTTATCTGTTTGTGACCTAGATACGTAAAACGAATACTATTTACTAGACAGTATGAACCTTTTAAGTTCGTGTAAATATCGATTCTGAGCAAAGTAGTCATCTTTGTTTGCGTTACTTATTAAACAGACATGGATACTTTGTGCAGAATAGATATTTATACGAACTTAAAAGGACTATTACTTCTACTACATATATGTTTTACGCAAATATATCACAACTGCGTAGGTAAAGCAAAGTAAATGTTTTTCAAATGATTTCACAGGTGTGTTTTTTCATTACTTACGTATAAAATAGAAATAATTCTCCAGAAAAAATACATTTGCAAAAGAAAAATGGAAACATCTGCACAATTCAGACCCCAACTTAATAAGTGTATTATGTTGCCTTGTCACCGCTTGCGAAGGCGGACTGAACTAATCGGTAATATTTGCAAACCAATTTTACAGTTAGCCGATTAGATACAGCCTATTTATTCTTAGTTTTATTGGTATTATTAGTATTATTATTAGTAGAAGTAGTAGTCGCATTTCTGGAAGTAGTATTTCGTTTGCTACACTGACGGTCATTATTATAATTAGTATTAGCAGTAGTAGTATGATAATTTCTTAAACAATTTTTTTTTTCGCCCCAAAGATTTTTAGTGTGTTCACATGTAATAAACTAAACAAATTAAGTAACATTTCTCAACTACAATGAGAGAAAATATCTAAAATTGAAGGAAGTATTGTTCACGCCGAAAATGCAAAAACTGCGATTATATCATGATAAACAATTGTATAAATAATGAGAAGTAGAGACGCAGGTATCCGAAATCAGAGAAACATATTGTAATGAACATAATATAATAAAAAGTGTACATAAAAAATATGCATCAAATATAAAAATACATATGGACACATACAAGATGAAACACGTTTGTATGTGGATAAGAAATTAAAAACATATGTTCATGGCCACCTTTATGCTATGACGGGCAATTTAAAATGGGTAATTAAGCTATCAAATCTAATTTGTAATGCGAAGTTGCGTCCGACCGCAACCCTGTTTATCACAACGTTCTAGGTATGTCCGCTTGAAAAGAAATAAATAGACCTTAATCTTTCTTTCTTTTCACCGTGTGTCCTAGGTCGGACGCATGATTCTAGGGGTTAAGACATCAGTTGAAATTTTGACTTACGTCTGAGACTCGGATCGTGTGACCGGCAAAAAAATAATGCTCCACACTGATGATTTCCAGAATGGGAGGAAACACATGTGTATGTGGATAAGAAATTAAAATATTTTATGATATATATATATATATATATATATATATATATATATATATGGCATCATTGTCTGTCTGAACCCGATTTGGAGCAAAAAAAGAAACATTTTAAATGTTTTTTGAAAGTTTTCGTATCTTATCAAATATTTTTGAAAAAAAAACACAGGTATATAATTGATGACATAGTTGTATCCTTTTTGTTTTTAGTTTGGATAATAATTACTTCATTTAGATCGATGTTTATCTTTTTGTTTTATATCTTTGGGACTCAAAAGTTTGCAATATTACTTTTTATCGAAATACATCCGTTAAAAAGAAATATTGGATCACAGTAACTAGCTGACTGACGCAAGTACTCGGACAATGACGGGAGAAAATAGTTGTTCCGAAATAAGGAAGTATCCTCTCAAAATAGCATTTTCTAGAGCATAATTTCACCAACAATACACAAGCTGATGAACACGGTGTTTCATTCCTTGCATGATACGATGTAATGTTCATTACAGTTGAGTTCCTCTTGCTATTCTGTTTATCCATACATTGGATTTACTACATACAATATGATATTCACCGTGATATTTGCCAGTTGATAATTATAGTTATGTCTACTACTCAAGTTTGTTACGGATCCAGTATTATCTAATGAAGTAAAACACGGAAGGATGGCTAGATTTGATTATATAATAACAGTATCCTCACATCACACATAACAACTGAACATAGTTTAGGTTTCGGCGTTGATTTCGAGTTGTGGTTGCCGAAAAGCAAACTTTGTATAAAACTTGAAAAAAATAAAGTGTGTACGTTCTATTACAAAAAAAACAGTCGTATACATTTTAGTTATATCAATAAAAATAGTGCTATGTTAATTCTTAGTCTAATCAAACGTACTTACATACGGCCACACTTAAAAAGGCATTGGAATGTAGAAATATTTTCAATTTTAATTCTATCTTATGAATAGTAACTAGTGTCATATTAATTAATAACACTATAAAAAACAACGTTTCTACGCTTTGAAATAATGTGTTTCGTTCTGTACTTAATTGGCGTGTCATTCATTTATTGAAAATATGTTACAAAAAAAAATAAATACCATCTAGATCAATTTAAGTTAGATATATTTGAAACTCGTAAGGCTCTGTGCTTTCACGTTCAGTATTTAATATCTCTTTATGATACACTAAGCTATTTCTAGTTCGTATGTACGTAAACATGTAACCCACATTTAAAAATTGATATCGTCTATACATTGTCATTGGTAATTAATATGATGTCGTCAAGGTAAACAACATTATTTTACCCATGTAAAAATGAATTGTTCAAAGATGAGATTGGTTTTATGAGCTACACAGACGCACCTGGTAACAACATATATAGTTTTTTTTATTGCACCTACCCTTTTACAACGAGTACTTTCCCGACCCGCCACTTACATCTTGAAGATTATATACCCTCATTTCCTGACCTATTTTCGACAACCCTGTTCAATGCTTGGTGACGGATGCCCATGGATTATTCGGGAACGCTGGTTATCTTGTGATCACGGTTGATATTCCACCTAAACCTCCGACCAAAAAACAAAGCGCCGTATCAGACAACTAAAAGTTATTACCAACAGACTGATCAGAAATCAATCAGATATCTCATCATAGACACGCCATGGAGTAACACTTGTTTTTCCATTGTTAACAGAGGACAAATGAGATAACAAACTATTGGAAAATCAGTCATACGAGCATGTGTCTCAACGTGAAAATTCTATAGTAAGCCCTACTCTTCCCAAAGTTTACTTCGACATATGTTACTACCATTGTGCATAGATAATAATAATCTTGCCTATTGAACTGACATAAGTAAACAACAAAAAGACAATAATATACACTATCATAAAACGATTGTAATACTGTAATATCTGCAGCTCTATGCAGGATTAGCGAGATGACTTGAAAACGCATTTAGTGAAAAGTCACGATTTCTGAACAACTTATATTATGATGCACAATCAACACTTCCCCACAATCTAACAACGATAATGTCATGTGCACAGCAATGGATAAGGTTGAACTTTTTGCTAAGCTGTTCAGGTTAAACCCCACCGTGGAAACCATTTAACATCTGTATTACTTTTTTATCACTACCGACATAAACCACACTTTATCTGATCATAACCTCTTCCGATGTATTGGATATCATAATGAAAACAATGACACCTTAAAAACAAGAGTCAATTATATCATTTCAGTTATATTAATGAGAAAATAATCTTCTGAACCGCATCCGATCTACTCTAAATTCTATATGAAATACCGTGTAGAAAGTTGCTACTTCGATAGCTTAAGAATTGCTTCTGTTGAATTCGTTTTCAAAAGGTTTTGTAAATAATTAACTATCAATATTATCACCCGATTATCCCCCCAGCTCTTAGCTGAAATTGTCGAATCATTAATCAATTTATCGACAGTACACTTCGAATATGCAGAACTTTATTCTGGCCAACGCTATTGATTTTGAACATCTTGTTCTACAGCGGATATTCTTACATTCATCTCTGAATGCATATCTAATACACTGGATAAGACAGATGAACATAAAACGAAATAGGTTGATGTTTTTTTTAAACTTTGACAAAAATTCTGGCAAAGGTTTTCTCGGTAACATTAAATCATACAATACTTTAGAAGTATTTGATATAATCAGAGATTAGGTTAGAGAAAAATCTAAGTCGTTCCCGATGGCCGTACATTTAAGCAGCATGCCATTAATACGAATGTACACCCTAGTGTTGATTATTACACCTTTATTATTTCTGATTTCGTTAACCACCTCTAACATAGAATCGCGTTCGAGACGGGTATATTTTCTAATGACACTACGCTTTATTCTCGACATGTGGGCAAATCAAACACCCACATATTGATGAAAATAGCTAAACTCTCAGAAAATGGCCCCAGTCTGTAGTGGAATAGTGCTAAAATAGAGTGTCACATTTGATGCTACTAAGACAAAGCTCTTTACGTTGAACCATTATAATATTCAACTAGCAGTTGTAATATACGATTGCAGCATTTTGAAGAGTCCAACAGTACAAACCCATCGCCGTAACATTCAGAATTAAAACAAATACGTACAAGACACTGCAAAATTTTCTGCAAAGAAAGTGGACCCCTTTTGCTAGGCTAGAACCTTCTAACGCCTGCCAGTATCCTATACCTCTACAAAGCCACAGTCCTAGAATGAAGTATTCTTGCTACATTTACGTTTTCTCTCCCGTGTGGATATGTTTCAAAACATCCTCTAACCTAATAAGTCTATCACTGTTTACTAAGCCCCAACATTTGTACAATCGGCGGAATGTTTTATCCTGATGCTTGTTTTACAACTACTTACAATTAATTCGCACCGAATCGAATGCTGCACTTGTGCCCCCTTAACTTACATACTTTCGACAAACCTTACAAACAGAAAATTCCCACCCTTTTAGATGCCGGAAAACTTTCTACAATAATTGCTTATTTGTTAGAAACGCTTACTTTTGTAATTCTCTTCCTGTTCCCTGTTTTGCCAGACTGACCGACGTGCAACCATATAAATGTAATGTAAACAAGCATCTAGCTTCAGAAATCACTTCTGAGTTGCCCCTATACATCTACCCTCGAATTTACAGTAGATGCTTAAGTTTCAGTACCAAGGTGTCTCGTTTGATTACAAAAAAATTAAGAGATCTTTTATGTATTAATTTGAAGAATATTAAGATCACAATAACTTTTACGTTAATAAGACAAACAATATTTATCTTTTTAAAATAACTAATTTGCTACAATTTACAATAAATATATAGAAATACACATATTGGTTTTAGTTATTTAAAAAAGTATTAAGCTTACACTTAAAATTATTTTTTACGGAATAAGAACAATAGTTTTGTTTATAGTATTGATAGTAATAAACATTTACTATTTAATAAAAGTATTTTTTTTTACAGTAAATAATGCGGATATATGTTGAAATCATCCTGGAGTTTCCACGAGGTTCCACTTGTTACAATAATTACGGTAGAGCGATAACCCTCTACTCATATTAGAACATACATAACAAACCGTCCTCTAGAATTCTTTGTTTCAAATCCATAGTTATAATTATTGAATAATATGTCTAACTTCCATCGGTAATGAATGAATGTTTCAGAGGTTTATCTACTCAGTTTGAGTTTGTGATTTTCAGGTGACTAAACACACCTGTACATGGATGCCTTAACCAATTAAATAATAACAGCAACCGTTACAAAATATACACAATTTAGACATTTTACACGTTTCAAACAATGATCAATGGTCTAGACAAAAGATTCCTATTGTTACTTGCATTACATACGAGTTGTCACCCGTCAGTTACACTGATTACCTGGTTCAACGAAGTCGTCGCGCCGCTCGCAACACTACGTATTAGCACAGGCAAGTTTCTATAGAAATGCACGTTTATGCGAGGATATCTGTTCTAAGTTCTAATTTACGCGCGTTTTTATGTTCATTTGTTTTATAATTTATTTCTATTTATTCTTTAAATGTAATTTATATTTTACTTATTCTAAAAATTGAGAACCGGTAGAAAATATTTTTACTTTCTAAAGTAAACGATGATATTCTCCAAAATACTAATGATAATATCTTTATCCATATAAAATATTACCTTCCTTCCAGTGTTTACGTATATACACTATATATTACACACACCGGCAAAAAATACTCAATGCTTTTACGTAAGTACGTGCTGATGCTTATTCTTTCTCATGTAATAATACACACGCTTAAATATTCATTAATTATGAATGTATTTATAAAGGGCACTGTGATGGATACTCGTAGATAGTTAAAACAACGAGTAAGAATACTTCTATGTATTTCATTTTTAGGAACGGGAGTTTTAGGGGCACTTCATTTTTCAAGGAAACGCCCGTGCACGGATTCCGCTAGCAATCTATACTATGAGTTTTGTGGCTTTGTTTTTCTTAATTCTCATTCTTCGTTCTGGAAACGCATTTGAAAATAAAGCTGTAAGTAGAGTAACATTTTTCGCAGAATCCAATTTAATTAGTATTTTTTGCAATAATATTGTTATGACTAGATAGAATCTGACATTCATAAATACACTTTTTATTTTATGTATACCTTGCAACTTTATAATGATAGCACGCACTTTAATAAAAATGCTAATATGTGATCTAGGTAAGAGTACAAAAGTACTACAACTGGGTCCTCTTCCATTTATAGGCCAGGCAGTTTCAGCTGGTTATACTTAACTTTCGTTAGTACATGGTATTTCGTGCCGAAGGAAGATCAGAAAAGTCATGTGAACTTTCTTCAATCACTTCGGGCCAGTTCATTTACGAAGGACTGCATGCGGAGAATCTACACGGCTATCTCATACGTGTGGCAATATTCATCGCACCCTCTGCGAGAAACGAATTAACTGTCAATTTTACTACACGTTCACCTCAGGCTACAGGTACGCATACGTCAACTCTTTACTCTCGACATATTGAGAGACAAATCTATGCCAGACAGCAGAAATATAAAAACAATGTTTTATATGTAATTAAATTTCATCATGGATACATTTTAATGGTAATTTGAGACACCCTTTGAATTCACAAATAAGAAAGATTTTATAGAAATATCCCAAATATCCTGCTAGAAAAATAAGCAGACGAACTGAGATCTATTGTAAAGAAATCATTATTGCTTACTAAAAAGGATAGACTAAATTAATGTAATTGTGTATTTGCATAAGATTTTCGCGGCCGTTAAATTTCTGTCTCCACATAAAATTACACAAATAGATGTCTATTATCTCGGGAGGCGTCCACCAGTTGAATTCATTCTGCATTTTTATAGCCTGACCCTAACCCGAGGCATATCTGTAAACAGTTCATACAAGTAGGTTAATGACGTTTTCGTACACTACACACGACTGATAGGTCTACTTCATAGAAAACATAGTTTTCATTAGTGGCGGAGCTCTTATATAAAATACCTCTGTGTAGAATATATTAGAAGCATGTTTTTCCTCACAAAAAAACTGTCGGATTGTTTTTGGATGGCAACTTGCTATATTGCACTATTTTAGTTTAGTTTGCATCTACGCTTTGTTGTTTTACTGTTACGGTGTTTTGTTTATTTATGGTCAATATGTTGTAATCGCAAACAAGCCGTTTTTCTAAGGATCTTGATGTGTGTACTGCCACCGAAGTATGAAAGACGAATATATAAATAGGAAAATCTTAACGTAGATTATCTAAAACAGTACCCATTTAGTTATCATTTTAAGCGACTATCTGTTGTACGTAATTTTCCTAAAACTATTTGTGTGCTTTACTTAATCTCATTTAAGCCACTCTGAAAAAAAAACAAGGAATAGTATTTAAATAAATAGCATTAGTTGAATGAACAATACCTGATACGAAGTAGTAACGAAGTAGCAAAAACAACACTAATACAAGACAGGGAAATACAATAATCCGTTAAGGTTATAGTGCAGTTAACATTACAGCAAGAGGTTTAGTTGCATGTTCTCTCTACAGAATCCTATGCCAGCTGGGAATAAAAGTGCGAAAAAGAGCCTGAGCCAGCTAACGCCTCATAGAGCTAACTGAATATTGTACAAGCTGACTCTGGCCCAAAATAAAGGTCTCATCTTTTGATAGAACGCTTAAACTGCTTCACTGTACAGTTTTCCCTGTGAAAAGAAACAACACATTAGATAGGGTCGCTTTTACACGCAACGAAGGCGTGAGACGCTTAGCTGTTTAAAGCTTTATCTGTTTCGATTTTATTAAACAGTTTCTGGAGTCGATGATTGAAATACAGATCAGATACTGTGCCCTCACATCAGTGGGGAGGGGGGCGATACGCGAAAAAAAAGCTGTCAAGAGGGAGGTTCAAAACGGTGAGTGTTCTCCACTGATGACCCGACATTATCTGGAGTCTGATAGGAAAC
The DNA here is from genome assembly GCA_963556195.1 of Sepiola atlantica. NCBI lineage: Eukaryota > Metazoa > Mollusca > Cephalopoda > Sepiida > Sepiolidae > Sepiola > Sepiola atlantica. The sequence goes on along the minus strand of OY744515.1, from coordinate 216,462,278 downwards.
ATTTCACTAATAAAAACAGCCGATGGAACATGATTATATACACGTCCACAAGCTAAGCTGTTTATCCCAAACAACAAGAACTGCTGCTGTCCGCTCGCTTCAAAGCGTTTTTCTGCGAGTGCTCAGGTAGCAAGTATCATTCTCTTTGAAAGCCAGAGTCTATTAAACCACATCGGCCGTTATATTTATTTATGCCGGTATAAAGAGATAAGACACAGCGTTTCTTTTAACGTTAAGTTACATCTAAACAGTAGGCCACCTTTTGGTTACAGAATCCCAACCCAGGAATATCTATTACCGTGACACATAACTCAATACTTATTCTTAACAATTACGCTATTGGTTTATACACAGTCCATCAAGAATAGTTTCATGTTAAATATACTATGCAGCCAAACGCACTTTTAAAGATTTCAAAAATATACAGTTTACGTTTGTAGCAATGCATGCATTTACTTTAACTATACAGAACATCTGACAATGGCCAACATTAGTTAACAGAAAAATACATTAACATATACGTACATACCTTTAAAAAAAAAAAAAAAAAAATACTTATGGAGCATTTTTTATCATACCCCCCCCCCAACTTCACATATACATACACTTAATTATTTCCATGTTCGCCAGGCTAGGGCGCGCTGGGATTGTGTATATTAAAGCCGAAAAATAGCTTATCTCGTATTGTATCTTTTTGGAATCACCCGAAACACGTGCGTATAACGCATGCCAAAAGATCCAATATATGTAAGGCACCTTTCCGAAACTTCTTCACACACACCTGCGTAGATCTTTTGTGTCTTGTACGCATTTGTACACAAACAATCCGACTAGTCGGAGTAAGTAGTAAATACTTGTTATTTCAAACATATAACCTTTGTTTAATGTAATTGCTGGGATAACTATGCAATATCTCCAATGGAATAATCAATGGTAGTCCGTTATCTTTTTATACCTTATTTAGTGATAATCTTGTGTAAAGGTATACTTTTTTTCTGGTTTATGTTTATCTTATTAAACATACAATGGTATAGCTTCCTTGATAAATGTGAAAAATGGTTGACAGTCGATCACTCGTAAATAAGATAAACAGTATGTATCTAAAACGCATTCTAACACTTTTATTTCATGAATTCTCTTCTATGAAGTTCCCTTACTGAACACTCAATATTTAATTGCTGCGAAATCATGTAGGCAGAGCGTAGCTATTAAAATATCGAGAAAACATTTTATAGAAAGACAAGTATGACATAAAAGTGATATGAACGTTTAAACCTTGCTTGTTTGATATTGGACTACGTATGAGAAAATAATGTGTTGGTTTATTTACTTGCATCCCCAAAAGAACAAAGTTAGACAAACAGTCAAGTTTTTCTATAGAGAAGATCCCCCCCCCAAAAAAAAAACGAACTCTAGATTGGAATAAAAATTAAAATTGCTTCATCTAGAAGGACTTGACATTTACTGACCGATAATAGAAAAAAAAAACTAAGTGCATCATCAGAAAAATGTGTCGCTTTTTTTTTATTACGAGTTAAAAAGTGTTATCTATTCTAGATCTCTATTGCATTTTCTTACAATAGTTAAAGCGAAACGCGCCATATTAGCACTTCCACTAAATGCTGGTCGATCAGTTAATGCTAGACGCCACAGATTTAAGACGGACTCATTTCACTCAAGTAGGATATCTAAAAGAACACCTTTTGGGCAATCATTAATGATTAATTTGAAAACTTTGGTACTTTACAGTATCATATGTATTAGCGTGAGCTGTGTTGAACTTTCACTCACTTGACATGGACATAACTTGATCCTAATTATAGTTTCATACCTGGCGGCTTTTTCTCGTGTCTTATTTATAATAGACGTTCGACGCGTGAACTAGCTGATAATGAAAATTGCCATCTATTAAGTATTGTCTACATTTAACAAATTGCAACTGGATTATTCTGATATTCCATAATTTAGATGGAGTCGGATATTATCTACACGAAATCGTTAAAACGAAAAAAAGACAATTTAAATACATAAATATAACTAGACCAATAACCCTTCCAAGATAGGTAAACTTACATACTCGAACAGTAGAGTTATACAATACTTATATGTCATTGTATGGTCTAGTATCGATATTCTAATTTTGATCCAACTTCAATGTATTCTAGAAAATGTCTACAATTGAAACTTTAAAAGACTTTAAGAAATTTAAAAACGGCGAATCCTGCTTAATTAGTGTCTAATAACCATGGCCTCAATTTTATTAAAATATAAAATATTTAAATTTTAAAATGGACGATGTTTATCCCATATTATCCTTCTTTGAACACTCTTTAAACTATTCTAAATACACCGTAATTAAAGGAATAAAATCATGGTTTTATAGTTATTGTTTAAATTTAAGAAAATCAATTGTCTCAAATGGCATCCAACATCCTTGTTCAAAAAAAACTAAATGATACTAACTATAGGTCACATTATCTTTCCTGCTGCCTTGAAGCTATAATCTAAAATTAATTATGATAACTGTGAATCATGTATATAAAAATAGATTAATATATTCACATACCTAACTTCATACTAGTACACATATATTTTAAATCTCATAAATATCTGAAAGGAAATACTTGTTTTTTTTTTCTTTCAAAAAAAGAAACTGGACGGATAGCGAATATTAAAAACACAAATGTTTGAAAATATATAGTAAAAAATTGCCTACCTTAAAAAAAAAACAGGACTTTGTATTTTACGCCTTGACTGTTGGAGTAACACACTTAGTTTCAGAGACTTATATCTTTTAGTATACCGCGAATTATGGTAATTTTAATATCCTCTATGACTGTCGCGACCAATCAAAATGGACCTTATCAAATAAAATACTCGTTTTTTAAAAATGTTATTATTTAAATTACAACTCAATGTTTGTTCTTCTTCTGTTGTGAGCGAGAGCCAGACTATTTATTTTCTTTCAAAATATAACAAAATGTAGCACATAGTCGAAAGAGGGGATAACAAATAGTTGATCATATCAATCTTAAATAACTTTGCTTTTCACAGTCATTGACTCGATTCTTGCATTTTATTCACCACAACGCCAAAATGACAATAATACCTCATAGACAATTCACCAAATCAAAATGAATTAATTAGTAACAAGAATAATATGAACTCTTTATCACACGTAAAATGGTGTGCATTAAAAACAACACCACTTTCTAAATATGAACTATGAACACATTTTCAGTCGAAACAATGACCAAAGTCTTTAACGCTTTGTTTCGTCATACAATACTTTCGAAAGTACGGAATGAGATCTGTATCTTTGGTAAATTAACCCACATTTTAATTAAAGAGTTCTGTCGGGAATCAATACATCTATATTCACGTTTATACAACGGTTCTAGTTTAGTCACCGAAGTAAGCGACGTTTAACTTAGTATTATATAGGTGACTATTTGAGTCTACAAAGTGTTGTGTTTAAAAGAAAAACGATGAATTCAAAAAGCTTGCGGAATAATAACCGCACCATATAAGTCTATCTTTCATAATTCCTATCTTTGTAAACGATTGCTTAAAAGACTGAAACATATTAATTGTATTTTACATCGACACAGTTTTCATGATGATATGGAAATGAGCTAACAAAGGATACTTGAAATGAGTGTTCAATTGTTTTTCTTGTTGTTTTTATTAAGTGGCTCTTAACAAGGCAAGACGTCACTTGATAATAGGAGCTAAAGTACTTCTTGAAGTTAACAGAATAGCCAACACTAAGTGTTATATGGATAGATTTCGACCCAGAACACAGCAATTATCCCCCTTTGTCAAAATCACCACTCATAGAAAGTGAGGACTAAAGAACAAAATAAGAGAAGCGAGAGTTACGAGGTTGCCGAAAGTAAACACAGGTCAACTTTCTACTCCTCTGAAATGCGTATTTAGAATAAATAATAAAAGAGGAAATGAATAAAAAATAGAATAAATAATATGCGTCGGCATTCCCAGGCCACGAAAAGATGGTGGTGATAACATATTTCATAATCGAACGTTGTCGCTTTGTAAAGCTATATGCTCTTGAAAATGGCCTCCTATACTGTAACTATCGTTCTCTTTATTACAATTAAAACGTTAGAAATACGACGTTAGTTGCTAGTTAATATTTTGCTTTCAACCTTTGCCTTGTAGATTCATGAACACACAGTGTGTTTAGACATTTTCTACGTATCATTACATTTTTCTATTTTATTACTGAAATCAAATTCTTACTAGAAATGAATATGATACGAAAGTGTATAGAATGAAGTTCTATTTAGAATACCGTATAGGTCTCCCTGTTGCATGGGAACAGCGCCCATTGATTTTACAAGTACCTTATATGATTTTTACTGATGACTAACCTCTTATCATAACAAATACACACTTGAGACGAAGGATGAATGAGATGGACATATTAACAGTTAAACACAACAATTCTTTTCCCTTTGTCATCAATATCGTTCATGTGTTTTGAGAACTTTCTGTAGCGGACTGTTGTTTGTAAAGAGTGTTAATCCTTTGATAGTATTCCTTATTCAACTAGTAACAACACAATACACAATGAGTTACTTGTAAAATCAGTAGGTGCGTTTCTCAGGAACCCACGCTATACATGTTTATACTATATTCAGATTTTTTTTGAAAGTAATGTATTGTAAGTACTTGGGAGGTCAGACTTGTTAAGTTACTAACGGCAAAGAATGACGGCATGGATGTTCCAAGTTCGAATCCAGTTCGTACCTCTTTCACTTTTTGCACGTGAACAACGTTGATATGGTCTCTCCCATGTATACCAGATTTCTTTCGAATACTATTTCCTTCTCGAAAGAATCGTAAAATACAATTGCCATCAAAAGAATCGTCTTTGTTTATTCGAATTTGCTTCACCATCAGTATCTTATAATAGAGAATTACTTTCCACACACCTAACGAGTTGCGAGTTACTATTGACAGACAAATGGTTAAGACATTTCGGTTCTTTTACAGAATTCGAAGTAAAGAAAACCGACTTTTAACAAATGAGATTTACTTAAATAGCAGGAATCCTTGTCGAACTGTAAATCACAACAGAATGAACCAACTTTTTCCTAACGAATTAAAAAATAAAAATAAAAACACTCACCTGAAGTTTTTAATCATGAAGAAGGATTTTTTTCGGACGAAGGTACACATTGTATAACTTTCACTATTTTTTTCCTGATAACTTATTTTAATTATTTAAAGAAAAACTCGCCTTTTTGTTGTTGTTATTGTTTGAAAAGATCTAGCTCGTCAGTTAACAGCAATTAATACACAGGAAGGGTTAGGTTTGTGTCATGATTAAAAATAAAAACAGTCAACATTTTCATTTTTTCCTTCACATGTTAGCATTTCTTGCACTCTTTTGCTACGTGTTTTTCCTTAGAAGAAGAATTTAGTCTTTCGTTGGATTTAATAGCCTGTGTTTACACGATTAAATTGATTTTAGCTTAAACGTTGTCTTAAAATTTGTTTTCTGCCAGAAGTTATTTCACGGCTGCTGACTCGTAAAATACTTCTTTTTTTTTTCGGCTACTTCCGGAAATCTGATTCGGTACACGTCAGTTATTTTTGTTTGTATCGTAGAGAAGTGCTTACTTTTTCGAATACGTATTTTGATTGATTCTTAAAAGAAATATACAGGCTGAACAAAGAATTGTAAATGATAATTGGAAAGACAAACATTAAGCACTATCAGAATACATACAATGAATGTAATAGACATCTTAAATAAATATATTGCTTTAATTTAATAAACCGTCTAAATTTCGGAAAGTTGATAGAACGATGTTGTAGAATTTCCGTCCATCCAACCCACTTGTATTTTTATCAGTAGCACGTATACTCCAACATTGGTCAATTAAATGTTAATGAAAAGTACGTTTACAGAAGAATATACAAAACAAAATGAAAACAAAAAACGGTTAATTTCAGAAATATTTTTTAATATTGGTACTTCTATAAGAAAGGGGTCATCTTCACCAATATGAAATGAACACACTTATCCGGGTGCCTCTGATTATAGGTTAGATCTAATTATCCTCTCCCCATATGTACCGTTTGAAAATGGGTTTAATGATTTTCTTCAAATTGTTATGTGAATCAACTTAATTTATTTTCTTTTTTGTTTGAGCAAGTTTTTTCAACATTTATTTTTGCGGGCATTTTTTTAACCTACCTTTAACCCTAAACTAATTTGATTTAGCGTTCGTCTACTCTATTTTCCTTTGCGTTTTTATATTTTCCCGCGAGTTTCGAATCGTAAACTGCTTCAGTCATTTTTTATTTCTTCCGTAAATAGCAATTGGTAACAGTTTGACCGAGTTGGGTGGAAGGTAACGGTAGTTAAGTGGATAACGACACGGACTGAAGACATGAGTGTTCCAAGTTCGAGTCCAGTCGGTTCCACGATACCACTTTCACTAAGGGATATTGGCAACCTTCTCCTGGTCCTTCCCGTAAGTACCTGATGATTTTTCAGAAAGATTTATAACTAGAAAAACATCGGGGAAACTAATGCCAACACCAGAATCATCTAAATTTACGCTTTCTGAATTGCTTATGACAGAAATAATTTATTCAGTTAATATTAAGAGGTTAAAAAATAATAGAATGATAAAAGGTGGTGTAATAGAAGGTACTACAAATGATGTCTGTAAAAATATATCGAGACCAGATGACTTGGTTTACTACTGTATTTGTGTGTAAATCCCTTTTGAAGGCCTTCTTTTATAAATATTTTCTTGATTCAAGAAAATACTTAATAATATTATATATTTAAGAAAAGTAATAGATTACATTTACTCTAATACAATATTAATATACACATCATATTCTGTTGATATTCTATTTCATAGTTACACGAAAATGCCTCTCAATATTTGTGTTACATAATTTCTGAATTGATACTATTCTCTTAAATGTTCTACTGGAAAATAAACTTGCACACCAAGTTAAACTATTTAACTATGTGCACTATCATTAGTAATGCGATTAAGTATTACTAATCATAGTGCACATCATGTAATTGACAAAGTAGGAATTGAAGTGTTTAACGACACAGACTGAAGACCGTGGTGTGTGCCAAGTCCGAATCCAGTAACTTTCACAACCCCACTTTCTCTTACAGATGTTGGAAACCTTTACCTTGCTCTTCATGTAAGCACCTGTTTTTTTTCTAGAAATAATCTGGGAAACAAGTGCCAACAACAGAATTAAGCTGATTAATACGAATTAACTTCATATGTTTATTAACAAAGTTAATAAATGATTTAAATTCATCTCCCAACAGTTTAGATTAACGAGGTTCCCACGGCGGCAATATATGACCCAAGTTCGTTCAATCTAAGTAACACCAGATCCCCTTATAGGCGAACTGTGGCGAGTAGAAAAATAACCAAAATTCGACTCTCTGTCAATTCTCGGTAGGAGGGAGTCAGGCGATCCCCAACAAACCAACCGCATCTTAAAGAAGGGGATAATGCTTGAGGTTGACCTCGAAGGGGTAAGCCGAACCAAAACTCATTCACACAAGGAAGGGTATAATGCCACTAGGTTGTCTGAATGATTAACATGATGTGGCATGAGGCCGGAAGTCGTGAAAGGAAGATACACTAAGGGAGCCATCTGGCTGCTACTACAACTAGTAATGAAAGGACCTGTCAGCATTCCCCGTTAATGACGTCTTGGGCGATCAGCATTAAATAAACTATTCTTTCAAAGTTAAGGTCGTGCTTAGAGAATCAATCCGGTCTATACCTCATCCTTTGAACAATGGATCCTGGTGGTGTCACTAGTCTTTAGTTTCCGAATTATTTGCTGATGTTTGTATGAAAACAGTCGCGTAAAAAAAACTAATATGAGGTTTGCATTTATTCAATTAATTTTCGTGTTTCAAAACCAATCAGTCATGTAATTCTAAGGTAACTATTCAGAAAGGAAAACAAATTAATCACGAAGTGAAAATAATAAAATTTTAGTTAATTAAGTTTGATATGATACTATTTCGAATTATATGATGCCTCTCGAGTCCAATTATACACACCACAATAGTCATATGACAATGATACATTTTTACTGTATTTCTTTCATTTCTAATTGTTTAGAATATATCACGTTGAACCACACCATTGATAAATTAACAAAGTCACGTCAACCACATATGTTACAGGAGGATAAGAGGCGAACGCTTCACTGGGTAGGCCTCTGCGGGAGTCGACCACATTCGCTACTATACTTCACAGCTTAAAAGTCGATGTTTGAGTTGCGGACCTTGTAAAATACACAAGACAAGACAAGAAAAGCCAACATAGACAATATTGCGATAACAATACAATTACAATAACAGAGTGGTAAATATAACACAATCCATTGCAATAAGAATGTTTGAGGATGTTTGAATGCGTGTATGCGTGTTAGCTTTCGTATAAGAGTGAACACTATCTCCTGTTTGATTTGTATTAGCGAAAAGTGTTTTGAATAGTGGCATGTATGTAGAATTTATCAGAGCTAGTCATTTAGCTACACTTCTTGATTGCTCGCTTCTTTACGTTCGGAATGGTTTTTTCTAAGTAGAGGATGCTGTTAGTTGATGTTTTTTATGTGGAGAATTTAGCATATATAATTGCTGGGATCAAAGCTGTGCATTGTTTAAACATTGGCTCATTACTCATTCAACTGTCTTAGATGATGATATAAAATAATTTAAATTTCGCATTTGCACATGAGTTGGCTAATAATTGCATTTGAGGTTTGTTTGCGTATACGAACTTTTCTTAATATAGTCAGAGTGATAATATATCGAATGCAGTTCTCGAAATATCTATAGAAGGTAAACACATATCATCTCAGCTAACCCCGACGTTTATGAAAATATATAACACACATTTCTCGATTTATGAAGTGTATGGTCTACGGAGAGTACTAAGTAGAAGGTAAGTGCCTACGTAAGTTAAATGAAACACAAACGATTAAGCCGGTGAAGCTAGAATGAAATATATATTATAGAGCATATGTTTAAACTGAAAAAGATGCGTACCGATATATAAACGTTCACTACAACTATAACCCAGTTTACTACAAATTGCCTCTATGCTATCAGTTTACGTGAATTCTAGTGAAATAAGTGCCCCACAAAATGCTCGTTCTAAAAGTATCTTCCCACTCTTCGCAAAACTTTGGATAATTAATAAATCTAGCGATAATTCGCCACCAGTAAATGCTAAAGTTATTTCTACTGTAGCTATCCTAACGGTTATCTTTGAACGCATACACTTTACACTGAATAAGGCAGTTGAAGCAAGTTCGGAAGTGATTGTCATGTTCAAGGTCTTGTATGAATTTCTTCTCGGGAAAATTTATTCGTACGGTACCACTAGACACACATTTAATATAATCAGATAAAAAAAAAAAACATATCCAGGTGTTTCTCGATAGCCGTACATCAAAACAGCATCACATTAATGAGGATATACGTCAGGGGTCAATAACTGGACCTTTATTATACCTGATCTTCTTAAACGATCTCCCTGATTTAATCGCGTCCCAGATGTCAATAATTGCCTATGACACGACGCTTTATTCTAGACATGCGGGTAAAGTGAACACAAAAATATCTAAAGAAATGGCTGACTTTTTAGGAAATTAACTCCAGTCTGTAGTTCAATGTGATTATAAATGGATAGTTAAATTTAATGCTATAAAGACAAAGTTCCTTTCTTTTTACAATTATAATACACTTTTTGAACCCCCAATTGCCATGGCTGATAACACTCTTCTCGAGTATCTAACTTTAAAACTCCTTCGTCCAACATTTACCGCAAACATTAATTAGTATAAACACATAGAATATATTGCAATGTCTGCTGCAAAGAGGGTGGCCTCGTATATACCGGGCTAGTAAACTTTTCACATCTTCCAGCGTCATATATATTTATAAAGACGCCATTCGCCCATGCATTGAGTATTGTTGCCACATCTGGGCTGGTGCACCAACCACTGTACTCAATCTCTTGGACAGGATATAAAAATATGTCCCGCACAGTCTACCAAGTCTACACCATTGTCCTATCGTCGCAATTTTGCACCCTTGTATTTGTGTTACAAGTACTTCTCCGGAATGTGTTCTGATGAACTTACTGCACTTGTACCCCAACAACGAAAATAATTCCGAAAAATTAAACCAGCAGCAGCATCCCACCCCTTCATTTTAGAAGTCTCCACATGCCCGAAAACTTGATAGCCTAGTAGCTTTTTCCTCATGCAGTTTCACTTTGTAATCCCCTCCCTCATGTTTCCTTAATTGTATTGATTTACTACTCTCCAAGAGTTAGGCACAAGGCCAGTTTTTATCTTACTCCCACAAGTAAGATGTGACCCTAGGTCGGGTCGGGAAAGTGGGGTTTAAAAATTGCCTGGGCAGCCCCGTCGACATTCCCCGGTAGGGGCGCCTCAGGCAGTTAGCAATACACTTATTCCTCCCCAAAGAGGGGAGGCAAAGTCTGGGAGGGTGCACCTCCTAGAACTACACAGGGCAGCGTGCAGTATCTATCGGAACAGATACTACACTTTAATCTTAGCCAAAAGGCCAAGAATGTTTCCTTAATTGTAGCAGCATGCATAAATGTAAATGTAATGTGAAGGAACATTTTGCTGCCCAACTCTTTACTCAAAATGTCCCCAATAAATCATAGTATACTCTTATGTCTCAGTGACAACGTGCCTTGTTTGGGGTGAAATATAAACACACATAGAACAAATGGTGTAAGTGATGTAATTTTTGTTTAAATCGCAAAAAATATATTGAAAAAGTTATATTTGGACATATTAACTTTCTATTGGCAACATAAAAATAGATGCACACTCACTTTATTGTAAAAGTAAATTATCAACAGATGAAATGTATTTTTTTGATTATGCTACTATAAATGTGTAAATCTTGTTTTTGTGATAATTGTGTGTGTTTGCATCCGTACACACTGGATTACGTTATTGCATTGTAACATATTCCAATAGAACAAAGGTAAGGATATCTTTAGCCACTGTTGATGCCATTACTAAAATATGAAATCATCCATCAAATGAAAGGAAAACTAGTAAGAAAAGAGATATTTTATGACGTTTTATATAGAAGACACGTGACCAAAAAGAATCATCAGTGGCAACTAGACGAACTGTCTAGAACACTGGGGTTCGAGCATATTACTAAAACTCTGTAGATTTTATCTTGCTCGTTTGTTATATTGCTTGGACACGTGCAGAGTGGAGTACGTCATCCATTTAATAATTCAGATACATCTGCACAATGGATGACGTCACTTAATTGCTACACCCATTAACACATGGAGTTGGAGATAACGGTGTACCTCGTAAAATAGAAAATCTTCGATCAGATCAGAGAGAGGGGTATATCTCTTTTATGACGTTTGATTCAAACGCTAGATCCAGATCCGCTGGTATGTATTACACGTCTGATCTGGCATATTGCTTGCTTGATTGCTTGCTTGTTTGTAACCGAAAATATTGAATGAGATCACAAAAGGTGCCGTACACAGTGGATGGTGTCACAAATCGAGAATGGTTGCAATAAAGATTGATTGATAGAAAAAGTTGGATAGAAAGAGATAGGAGAGAGTAAAAGCGACGAGGAAAGAGTGAAAAAGGACTGCCAGAGAAAGGCGAAAAAAGAAACTGGTAAGAGATAGGCGAATTGATAGAAAGAAGAGATAAGTAAAATCGTAAATGAGACTATTACAAATACTGACCCAACGTGTCAGGAATCGTCTAGTATTGTTTATCTTGTTGTCTAGCATACTTTTACATTTTAAGCATAACGAGAGATATGACGTCAGAAAGCACCCATTTGTTCTATATTGGATAATATATTCTTTAAAATAGTTTTATATATATATATATATATATATATATATATATATATATATATATATATATATATATATATATATATACCTTGAAAATAATTATTGGGAAAGATGTCCCTATTTATCTACGTCCCACACAGTAGAATGTGACACAAGGTCGGAAAGTGGGAATGCACTCCAGAGGAGGAGTGCTAGGGCTTTTTAAAAAATTGCCTGGGCAGAGTGCCTCAGACATTAAGCATTAAACTTAATCCTCCCCAAAGAGGGGAGGCAAAGCCTGGGAGCGTTACTTCCCAGAACTGCACAGGACAGACCCATTGACCGGCGTAAATCCAGGCCCGAAGGCCCAGACAATACCAGTATGGGGTGCAGTATCCATCGGAACAGATACTACAACAATCACACTATGAAAGATGTCAGAAGAAAGGGAAGCGCCAAATTGACATAGCGATTGTGAAAGAGAAAAAGGGGAAATATATATTTATTAATATATATATATATATATGTGTGTGTGTGTGTGTATATATATATATATATATAAATACTGACTCAACCTGTCACGCGTTATTTAGTATATATATATATATACATGTATATATATATATATATATGTGTGTGTGTGTATATATATATGTGTATGTTTGTATATATATATATATATATATATATATATGTGTGTGTTTGTATATATATGTGTGTGTTTGTATATATATGTGTATGTTTGTATATATATATGTGTGTGTGTTTGTATATATAAATGTGTGTTTGTATGTATATATGTGTATGTTTGTACATATATATATATGTGTGTGTGTTTATATATATATGTGTGTGTTTATATACATATGTGTATGGTTGTATATATATATATATGTGTGTATGTTTGTATATATATATATATGGGTATGTTTGTATATATATATATATATATATATATATATATGTGTGTGTGTGTGTTTGTATATATATATGTGTGTGTGTGTTTGTATACATATATGTGTACGTTTGTATATATATATATGTGTGTGTGTTTGTATATATGTATATGTATGTTTGTATATATATATATATATATGTTTTTGTGTTTGTATATATATGTGTATGTTTGTATATATAGATATATATATATATATATATATATATATGTTTATTTGTGTTTGTATATATATTTATTTCAAATTTCAATTGTTCAATGCAAGGTGTATTCAGTAATAAACTAGTGTTTATTATAGGTTCCATCCACTAAAAGTGTTTACTTTTGTTTATATTTTATCCTACATATATATATATATATATATATATATATATATATATATTATATATATACATATATATATATATATATATATATATATATATAAAGTAAAGAGGAACAGCGAGTTACTATCGATGACAAAGCGTCTGCCAATACCGCAATTTAATCTATCGTTGTGTTATTTCTTTTTTGAGCTATGCTTATATCATGTATCGGCTTGATTTTATGTGTATACTCTTGTTTGCGCGGGTAATATTGCTTAGTTAGTCCGCGTAAAATCAGACTTATACAGTGACCGCCTAATATTGGCGTCGTCTTAGAGCATTTGAGCGAAATCATACACATAACTAATTTGTAGTTTTTAATTTGTTTACATTTTTACTAGTAATGCAACAATATCTATTTGCTGCATCGGGCAGCGAAATACGATTTTCCTACTATCTTGGCATATGGCTCGTTACTCAAGTTGTACAGGACATCACTTATGTTAAGCTGTCTCTTTTCTAAAGACCATGTTCAAATCCTGTGCAAGTATAATTTATTTTTTTAATTCTGTGACAGTATTTGTTTTGAACAACAAACTAAATAAAACGGGTTATGCTAAAGATAAAGGTCTAAAATTCAGTTTTGTTTGGTGCTTTTATGACAGGACGACGGATTGAATGCAGAAAGTGTTTCCCATTATTATTCAAAGATGAAAATTTGACGTTTTAATTGAATTTTCATGGTATCGTTTTTTATTGAATGGTAAGGTGAAAGTACAGATTAAATAACAAATACCCCTGTTAAACTGGCCTTTTGAAAAATAACGTTATTTTTCAGCACAGTCCCTAAACTGCTGAAGTACCGTTTTGTATACATACTGAAAGGAATCGCTAATGTAAGTTTTTATTTTTACAAATACTCATTTTTTTTACAAACACAGTTTATAATAAATGATACTAAAATAGTCCAGGAGTTTCAGCATGACTTCACGTGATCTGAGAGGAAGATAATCAGAAAGGACATTTTCTGCTTTGACACTGTTTTCTCATTTGCGAAGCAGAAATCGGAACTGAATTTCAGTACCTAATCTTTACCAGTACCTTAAAACGTTTGCTTTGTAATATTACCCATGCAAATAAAATCCTCAACGACGAAACAGCTTAATAATACATACGATAATCGCGGAAATAATTTCCGAATATAAAAACATCTAAAACGAGTTAAATTAATTTCAGTGCTGTATTCTTTTTCCTACCGTGATCCTCTCTCATTGTACCTCTCCTAATCCAATGAATTCTTGCAACGCGATCTTTCGTTGCTCGAACCGTTCATTGCATTTAATTTCACCGATTTCACTATTTACCCTCGAAAGATTAGGACGAAGCGAGGCTCTTGACATTGATAAATTGCTTACCGCCGAGAAAAGAACTTCGGACAAGTAATGACTCCTAGCAGCGGGAAATCAGGAAGACACACTGCCAAAGTGGATACAAAGCCGGTTTGCCAAAGTAAATACTACCGTTAATTTCCAAATATAAAAGGCGTTTCTTATAGTAACAATGAGTCAAATGTCATTTGTATATCTATCTCTTCCCAATTTGAGTGCATGATCAAATATATTCAGTTAGCATTGCGGTCAAAACAATATTACAATAAGTGTAACACAGCTGTCGAAACAGTAAAATTTGCATACCTATTATATATCAATATAAATCCAGAGAAGACGAAATAAAGAGACAGGGACATCCACAGATATAAATATTCAATTATAGAATAAAACATATATAAACCTAAGTAGATAGACATATGTATATGCACATATATACATACATGCATACATACATATACACACATACATATACACACACATATAAAATAATACAATCAAGATAAAACAAATAAATTACATAAAACATGCATAAAATATAAGGTACACAAAAATATAAACGACAAGAAAAATATATAACAGATATATGTATATATATATATATATATATATATATATATATATATAAATATATATATATATACAACAAAGTTACAGACATATATAATATATACCTATATGAACTTTACGCATGTATATATATATATATATATATATATATATATATATATATATATATATATATATATATATATATATATATATATATATATATATTGTCACGAATGCCGCCGGTCGCGACCACCGAAAGACAATACGTGACAAAGATAAAAAAAAAGTTTTTTAAAAAAAGTAAAAAAAAAAGTCCGGAGTGGCTCGTATTATCGCAGGTTCAAAATAAAGCATGTCAAATGATATGGGATGGGGATTTCTCCAATATAAGACACCGTCAGGAAATGCAACAAAAAGATGCGAAGAAACGACAAAAGACTTTAGGATTTAAATTTTATATTCATTTATTTAAGTAAACTGTATACTAGAAATAAGGGGAGTGTATCTATAAAACAAAACGAAATAAAACATCAAAACAAAAGTAAATTCTTAAGAAGACGGGGGGGATTGTCTATCCTATCCCTATAGTAGCAGAATTCATTTCCTCACAAAAATATACACATATATAACAGCCCTAGGGGCGAATGTCCGAGAAGAGATGTTCAGGTTGTCACTTACACGTTGGTTGCAGCTATTCGATTTAGAGTAGATATTTCCGGCATGTCGTCGTAGCCGTACCTCCTTGCACATGTAGTTTTGAAATACATTTTTTTCTCAGGAAAAACACTTCCTGGTTGGTTACTTTTTCTCCGCTTAGTTCAGCGGGTCGTCTCGCCCGAGCCGAGGGCGGCTATAATTCCATTTTCAACAGGCTCGTCTCGCCCGAGCCGAAGGCGGCTATAATTCCATTTTCAACAGGCTCGTCTCGCCCGAGCCGAGGGCGGCTATGAATCCATTTTCAACAGGCTCGTCTCGCACGAGCCGAGGGCGGCTATAAATCGATTTTCAACAGGCTCGTCTCGCCCGAGCCGAGGGCGGCTATAATTCTATTTTCAACAGGCTCGTCTCGCCCGAGCCGAGGGCGGCTATAATTCCATTTTCAACAGGCTCGTCTCGTCCGAGCCGAGGGCGGCTATAATTCCATTTTCAACAGGCTCGTCTCGCCCGAGCCGAGGGCGGCTATAATTCCATTTTCAACAGGCTCGTCTCGCCCGAGCCAAGGGCGGCTATAATTCCATTTTCAACAGGCTCGTCTCGCCCGAGCCGAGGGCGGCTATAATTCTATTTTCAACAGGCTCGTCTCGCTTGAGCCGCGGGCGGCTATAATTCCATTTTCAACAGGCTCGTCTCGCCCGAGCCGAGGGCGGCTATAATTCCATTTTTATTTCTCCATTTACAAAAGGCCCCTGCCTTTCTCTCGCGACTTTCTTGTCGACGGTTGTTCATTTCTTCCTCGTTCAGCGCAGAGGTACTCGGGAGGACTGACTATAGTTGTCCTCAAAATATGTCCGTCTTTACCCGGCATCTAACGTACTTCCTTGCCGGCATCTTTCGTCCTCTGTGTCGCGGTAACTTCCTGTGTCTTTTTCGCGTGCGGCTTCGCGTGCGGCTGAAAATTTTTTTTTGTCTTCACTCTCTTTTTTTATCTCTTTTCCTGACGTCATTCGAGTCGCATTATTATAATTTCTCGGTCGTGTATAAATATGCAAAAATGAATCCCATCTCTCTCTGTAAACCGGAGGTCGTGAGTTCGAATCTCGATAGCTCTCCCTACATTTTGTAACAATATATATAACAAAGTTACACACATATATAATATATACCTATATGCACTATACGCATGTATATATATATATATATATATATATATATATATATACATATATATATATATATATATATATATATAGAATCGCAAGCATGACATGGAGACCGATTTTATCGTTCATGATTAAAAGTTAATCAAGAAACAAAAGCCAGACGACCGGTTTCGCCCTCTCTTAACAGTGGCTGTATCGAGGGATTAAAAAAACGAGAGATTAAAAAATGGGGTGAAAATAAAGAGTAAAGAAAATAAAATAAAATAGCGGTATGGTATATGTACAATGGAGGATGACTCTTAGAAACTGATCACATCTAGTCTTAATAGACATTCCCTTTGTTTACAAAGGGAGGGACGTTTTAGGCGAACGTGGATCGTCTCCAAGATTTTTCGATGGTATGATGATTGAGCATGACTGAGAATGGTGAAGGAAACCATGCTAAAATTCCTAGCGCACGGCGGGTTTTTAAGTAAATAGTCTGTAATGGAAGACCCGTATGTGTTATTTTGAACGCCCGTGGACCGGAAGGTTCCATTCCTAATCTTACTCAGAATGTGCTGTTTTACTCTACTATCCAATCTCCTTTCACCCCCTTTTTAAATCCATCGTTTTTTTTTAAATCTCCCGATACAGCCTTTGTTAAGAGAGGGCGACACCGGTCGGCTGGCTGTTTTTTTCTTGATTAACTTGTAATCAGTAACGATAAAATTCGTCTTCACTTCATGCTTGTGATAATAAAATCTTGTACTTCACACAAAATCATGGAATATATATGTATATATATAGTTAGGTGAGCGCATATGCAGTAACGTGAGTGTATATGTCTATATATTTGTAAGTATATTATAAATTTCAAAACTAATGTACTGTTGATAATGATTTTTATAATATAATGCTTAGGCGGCAATCTAGGTAATCTTGGCAATAATTAGTTTAATTTATTTTCATGTAAAAATAAACAGGGGTGACATTTCAAATACCTCCGACTTTTGTGAAATTTTACCAATATGTATCAGATATCCATTAATAAATATTTCTACATTTACGTTTCTTTTGAGTAATTTAAAGGTTTTTCGTTTGCATAATATGGTAGAACTTTCTTATTGAAAATTGACATATATCAAACTTTCATTGAATTGTATAAATACTTATTTCAATTCTTTCTTAAATTAGGCCTTACATTTCAAATATGCATTATGTTTGTATTTACGTCAATCTTATTTCTGCAATTTCGATAAATATTATATATTGACAATGACAGTTTTTCATGTAAGTAGGAAGTTATATAATATTCTGAAATTCCCTCTGTTGGATAGTATGAATAAATGCGTGTTTATCAGCACAACGTTTGTTCTACTGACTGGCATTCAATTTTCTTCATCCGATAATAGTTGATATTCCTTCTCATTCAAGTATTTATTGTCATATTATATATATATATATATATATATATATATATATATATATATATATATATATATATATATATATATATATATTTCGGCAGCAAGTCGTTTATCAGACATGTGCCGTTGAAGACCACGGAGTTTTATTTCTTTACGATGTTTCTGGTTAATTTCTCGACTCGGCGAGCTATTCGTCGGGTTTCCGGTATCAATTGGTGGATCATAGCGCCTAATATTGTATTTTGGGGCATTTCTCTAGCGTTTTCGGTCTCGCGACCGTCTTCAGGAGGTTGTCTGTTATTGTTTGTAAAGAGCCGTATTGATGGTTTTATTTTTGGTTATATCTAGTTATTTGCATATGTATATATACATACATATCTATCTATCTATATATATATATATATATATAGATATGACTTTATTCTTTTATTTACTTATTAATTTATCTATTTATTAATTTGTTTTTATTTATTTTATTTTTCTTCTATTGTTATTGTTATTATTATTATTATTATTATTATTATTATTAGTGTGTATTAATTGTTAAAGACTGATAGGGCTTTAGTACTAGTGGTGAATGCTATTTTATTAATTGTGGGTTGTAATTTTTTTATGTGTAGGGCGTCGAAGATTTTTAGTCTGTTGGTGCAGTTATTTTTATGTATGATCTTAGTGATAGTTGTTAATATTTGTCTTAGTTCGGTTGATTTTATGCTTTTTTTATCTGTGGTAATGTGTCGCTGGATGGCACTAGTGTCATTTAAGTGATGCGTAAGGCGTCGGGAGAGGTTTGTAGTGGTATGGCCAATATAAGAACTATGTTTGTTTGTTTGGGTCTTAGGGAAACATTCCTCGAATGGGCATTGGAACAAATATAGTACGTTTCTTTGGTTTAGGCGGGAGTTAGTAGTGTTATTATTTTTGATTATTAAGTTAGAAGTTTTGAATTGTGTGTAGTAAATTATTAGTTTTATTTTTTGTTGTTGGTCGGTGGGTTTAGTGTGTCGCTTTATTATGTTGGTTATAACTTTTTCGTCGAGTTGGTAGTAAGAACGCATTTGGTGTTTATAGTACAAGGAAAGAGTGTCGTTTTTGTTGTGCTTTTTTGTCTGATTCTTTTGATGTAGGCAGGTTAAATATAGTTTTATTTGTTGGATGACAATTCTGTTTGGGAAATTGTTATTTACAAGAATTTGGTTGTATGTTGGTTAGTTCTTTGTAGAATATTTTATTAAATTAATATATCGTGTATGCGTGGTGGACGAGGTTTTTTATTAGGGCAGTGTTTAAAAGATAAAAATAAAAATTAAAATTAAAAAACCCGCGTGGCAGGGAAACATACTGTTGGCATAAACTTTTTTTTTTTTTAAATTTTTATCTTTTAAATTCGCCGGGCCACTATTATTATTATGACTATTATCATTAGTAGTAGTAGTATTCCCTTCTTCGCCACTCTGACACTTTATGCTACGATATGGGGTCGAAAAGTTAAACTGCCCGTACCGAGTTTTAGAGTCAACGGCTATAACTGTTTACAACGTCGTACCTAGATCCTTCCTTCTCCCCCCTCTCTTCTGCGTCTTACCCGACACCTGCATCCCTACTTCCTCCTTCCTCTTTCCCCTATACTTCCTGGCCCGGAAACCCCGACCCCTGCCCTACATAATTTCTAACTTATTTTTATATATTACAACCCCCCACCTTTTCTTCTTCTTTATTTTAATTATAACCATTTTATATATATTAAACATTTAAATATTAAAATCTAAATTCAACCCCTTACGCACACATATGTAACCAACCCCCATTTCACACAAATCACGCTCTACGTGATCTTAGGCGTGACTGAATAAGTTCCTCCATTTCTTAAATATTTTTCAGCTGACGATAATCGTGATTAATCTCCCGCTTTGAAACCGACGGTACTGATGTTACATTGAATTTCTGTATTTTATAAATAACTATTTACGCCTTTAATCCTTCAAAATATCGGATTTCTTAATTAATCGAGCACTCTGCGTGGTTTTTCCTGCCCTACCACACAGTACTTATATAAGAAAATGAATGAGGAAATAAACAATTAATAAATTACAATATTTATTAATTCATCAAGTATTTAAACAACAATATTTTATTTAATCCATGGATTTTCAAAGGGAAGCGATATAAATGTTAATGCCTTTATTTATATACGAACTCCTTGAATACTGTTTTGTGAGTTATGCATTTTATTGTAAACTGATCATTTATTTTGCACTTCATTCTGATCCTATCATACTTCGGATCTCGGATTTTGCCATCAATGCTCACCTTATCTGTTCTTATTTTGTTTTATCCTTTATATTTTCAGATAAACACATAATAGTTTTCTACACAGATTTAATTGAAGATGTTTTTTGCTCACAGCTTTTTATATTTTCAAATATATACTTACTAATATTACATTTTTATTTGGTTTCTCTCTGATAAAAAAAGCTTATCTGTGAAAATACATGGATTAAAGAAAGTATTTTTCGTATTCCTAGTTTGAATACTTGATTGTTAGATAACTATTGCAATTTATACAATGTTTATATCATCATTTACTTATTCATATCATTGCTCTATCTTGTATATTCAGCATTGACTTAATACAATAGTATATACGATTATACTATATTTATTTTTTTAGTTTAATCTGTATATATATATATATATATATAGTATTTTACCAGATAACTTTTGTATACATATCAGTATTGCATTCCTATCATTTTATTCGATTAGTTGATTGTAACTGTTGGTCAGTGGTGCATATCTCGATAAAGATAACATGCAAGCCCCAGCGGTTGAACTGGAAGACGAAGAACCCCTTTTTTCTGAAATCACAGAGATATCTGATGGAACTCTGGCAGAAGTAAGTATTTTATTCTTACTTCTGTGATTCACTGTTTAGAGCATAACACTTCTTTTCTTGACACAGAAGCATAGACGACCAAAAGACGACGGACTACAATGTTGACTGTTCTAGGATGTTTACCAGATCTATGTTAGCCGGGTTGCAACCCTGATATATTTCCAACATGAATTCCGTTATCAAACACATGGAGTTTTACAGGGAATAGCTCTGGCGTTTCGACGTTGTCATCTCCTACCACAATAAAGACGGTTGAAACTGAGAGAGTCTGCTGTTTTAAACATGCAGGCATCCAGATTTCGGTAAATTATTCATACTTAATGAAGTTACACATTTCAGGAAAGTGCATATCTTCACTAATAATAATCATTGATTTGTATCCGCTATTCCCCTCTATCAATTGCTCTGTCTCCATCCCTGCCTCTCTCTATCGTTCCCTCTATGCTCGGTCTGTTAATTTTTCGGTTTTCTTCCACCACTTTCAATTTCTCTCTCGATACTTTTCTCTCTCATTTGACTTTTATTTTATTACGCCATTCTCTTCCTCACATTACTTCTCTCATCGGTCACTCTTTTTATTAACTAATTGTACAGTCACCCAATGTGCACGGCACATTTTGTGTGCGGCAACAGGCAAGCGTACTAACAAGCAAATACTAACACACGAGATACGCAATGGTTTAAGCGTAATTATATAGATATTGATAGATTGATCAATGTACTTATACACGTACAACGACTTCTAGTATATATATATATATATATATATATATATACATATATATATATATACATATATATATACATATATATATATACATATATATATACATATATATACATATATATATATATATACATATACATATATATATATATATATATATATATATATATATATATATAAACTACTAAAAGTCGTTGTTCGTGTATAAGTACATTGGCCAATCTATTAACATCTATATATAATGACTCTTAAAACATTGCGTATCTTACGTGTTTAAATTTGATTGTTACAACGCCGCATAAAGTGTTAAAATTATCACCGTTCCTTCACGGTTCAACATTGGCCGAGTGGTTCAGGCGTCGGGATTTGAGTTGCAAAATACTTGTCATCCGAACTTTCGAATCGTATGACCGCTAGTGAATAGTTATATCTCTATGCTGATGAATCCCGACTATTAAGAACGAAACGTATACGTGCATAGATAATAAACAATAACAAATAAGTATTATATATATTATATATATATAATATGAGTTGTTTTTCATTTATTTACTGGCGATAGAAACATTGCTGTCTTTTTAGTATTTTTACACTTCTTAAGCAGTAAATAATATTGCATTAAGTCGCCCTTTTGTTAGGACGTATAATTATTTTTATTTTTATATATTCATATCAATTACATTTTTCGTACACAAAAAGGAACGCATGGACCGGTGTTTCTGGTTATCAGCCGTCATCAGCATCGCTAACCTGTGCTATGATCGAACGTCTAATGTTATGGTCGGTAGTCTGATGTTTAGCAACGAGATTAGAACACCTTGCCGAAATATGTACGATATTTTTATCGCCATAATATTACGTATAATTTGTTATTCTGTTTACGTACATAAAATGGAATCTATGCACACTTTTTTCTGCTTATTAGTCATCATCAGCATTGCTAACCTGGGAAAGAATGGAACCTCCGATATTATTAAATATAATTGCTAGTATATAAAGTTCAGACGATTGTTCTCCTGTATCTTCTTGAAGAATAGGAAAGTAACCACATGCATCACAGGCTACTAAACTCACCACCATACAGGGTGGCCCACAAGTAGGTTTACAGTTATCATTTAATATTTGAAGTTTTTTTAACTTTAATATTGCTTGTAATTAGCAAGTAACTTCAACCATATAAAAATAGTTTAATAGCTGTAAACTTACTTTTGGGCCACCATGTATGATAATTATTCACTCGAGCGCGTTTTAGAAAATGTGTTATTATTTTTCTTTAGCTAACACTAAATATCACATTTGGCCCACGATCTTCGAGTCTCCTGAAAACATACTCCATATAGGTAGTAGCAAAAACTTTTCCCCCTTAACACATAGGTACTGGCACTCCGACATCGATACCAGGAATTAATAAACAACGTCTACATTTAGAAAATTGCCCGTTAATATTTCCTATTCGTCTGCTAGTAATTTAGAACATATAAAAAACATTACGTACACATTTAATGGACTCTCTTGCTAATTTCCCGAAATTTCGAGAATATCCGATTACATTGTTTCTACCTATTACGTATACATTCATAGTCATTCCAGTTGGTAGAAGAATGCAATTAACGAATATATTTTTTTGCAATATTTCATCTTTCAACATGGCGGCTACAATTTCTTCAACGACTCGACTTCCGAATTAAGACACAATACGCCAATATACTTGACTAACAATTAAGTGTACATCTTCTAATTCTTAACCCTTTCACACGAATACTATCCAAGGATTGGAACACAACCGATTTCTTAGTATAGAAATGACCCAAAACGTGTGACTGGTGACATTAAATTCGGTCGCCTTAAGGCGGATCGTACGATAAAACACATGCCAGCTACTGACCGACTTCGCCTAAATAACCTATTTTTTGTAGATGTTAAAATCGCTTTCGTGGCCGGCGCGTTAGCAGCGTAGATCCAAGACCGATAGGTTCATGGTTCGATCCCAGCTGTTTTAGACAAGTATTTTATATTTGTTTACATTGTTACACTTCTGCCTACGAAGGAGGGGGAGAGAGAAATATTGGCCTGATTTTAAAAAGTTAACGTCATAATGTAGTCATTTGAAAATAAATCAATGTAGTATGTAGTTCTCAAACTATTGTGACTATTATTCCGATGTTACCTATTTGCGTTCGGTAAGATGTTTACCCATTTAGATTCATTTGTCTCTATTTCCCCTGTGTCAACGCCAATGGGCGGGTCCAATAAGTTAATATATATATATATATATATAAATAACAATAATGACACATCCTAATAAAAAGAGGACTTGTTTCAATATTAATAACCGCTGAGGAAAAGACTGAGAAAACATCTCTGTGTGTATCGCCAGTAAAAGCAATAACAAAAACTACGTAAAATTATGGTTATAAATAAAGTACATATCTTGGGAAGGTGTTGGTTAAACGCTAGACTACAGACAATAACATTAGCTATGCTGGTGATGGGTTATAGCTAGAAACAGATGTCCATGGATTCCTTTTATGTACGTAAAACATAATTAATATGGATTTATATATATATATATATATATATATTAGATTTCTTGAATGTGAGATGGTATATAATAATTATATATATATATATATATATATACATATATAGAACACTTAAAGAAAGAGAGGAAATGCCTTCAAAAACGATGTTAAATGTAGATATGTTTATTAAAATCAAAATAATATATATATTTTTTTCATCTGAACTTTTTTTGTTATATTTTCGCTCATTATCACGGACCTTATCAGAGTATAAAACAAATAAATAGTATTAACCTTGTTTCTTGGTCTTGTAGAAGTGACGTCCGATGTTGTGTGCACTTAAACGTGTTGATGCCTCTTTTAAATTTGAACGTAAATCGCGTATGGTCGCTGGTAGGTATACACTTTGGAAAGTTTATTTTTTAAGCATCTTTAAAATTACATCTTAAAGATAGAAGCAAAATGCATTAAAAACACATATTTTAGTTGCAGATATTTTTAGTTAATTTTTTTTTTTTCATCTTGATTATTTTCTAATAATTCTGCTCAGTGTCACGAGCCTCATAATTTTATAACAACAAATTTCAAAGATGCGTAAAAATGAGCATTCCTAAATTATATATATATATATATATATATATATATATATATATATATATATATATATATATATATATATATATATTATCATTATTATTATTATTTATTTATGTATATATTAGTGATATTTTAAGCTGAATTATTTCGACACTTGATTATTGGGGAAATGGTCGTATAATCAGTACCATTGGAGAGCCATGAATATTATAAATGTCCTGTTTTTAAATCTCCGAAACAGTTACATGGTAAACAGCTGATGATCCCCTGTTAATATTAGACGCTTAAGGTCTCCTGTTTTTGTTTCACTCTTAGATAATTGACCACCCTTTTTTTTTTTTTTTTTTTTTTTTTACTTATATTTTTTCATTTATTAATTTTCTAACGAATGTTAAGTCTGCAATATCTTGGATTTAGTTAGTTTGTCTGGGGATTTACACTGCATTTTACTTCTTTTTTTTAATGACTCAAAACTTCTTTAGACTATATATATATATATATATATATATATATATATATATATATAATGTTGATATTTAGTACTGATTGTAGTTTAAGCTGAGATTGTTTAGTGTGTCATGCTGTTTGTGTTTTTTGCGTTTTTTTTTTCATTGTTTTGTACAATTAGGACTAGAGATAGCAACTCCAATAAATAATTGCACAGGAGCATTTCACAAATATATTTTTGTTTGGCGAACTAATTGTATGCGTAATAAAAAATAAGTTTTACAAATTACATAAATCTGTCTTTTATAACATTGAAATGGTATACAATTAAATTAACAATATCGAATAGAGCATAGCTGTGGCCTTACACTATAAAGGTATTATAATTACTTCATCTTATACACTTTATATTTGAATATATATAAAAAATGCTGAATATAAACAAAAAATACACACACATGTGTGTATATATTTATATATATATATATATATCTTAGAGGTGAAAGATGAGAATAAAGAATTGTAAAGAAGCACTATTTATTAAAACATCAAAAAGGTCAGAGCAAGCAGCTTCATATCGTATCTGAATTGTTGTTGTTTTAATAAATATTGTATCTTAACAATTCTTTATTCTCATCTTTCTACCTCTAAAATTTGATTAATCTATTCTATATATTGAGCTTTACATCATCACGATGTTTATTATTATTAAACGATAATTCAACTATCGTTATTTAATTCAACATTTAAATAATATATATATATATATATATATATATATATATATATATATATATATATATATATATGATACCACGTTTAACTCATCGAGAATAACATAAATATTTAGATTTCGTACACTGAGATCCCAGATTGTAAATAAGTTTTAGAATATTATATTTATAAATTAGCGATCCAACATCATGCTAACGCCATTATCTCCTGAGCAACATTAGTAGATTTACTGGGATTTCTCATTGAAACATATATAAAAACTATTTTATTCATAACATATGTATTACTTTTATAATTATTGATTAAAACAACTACAACATGTGTAAATATATTAAATCGCCTAAAGTGAACGAATTTTGCATGAAATTCTATATATTTTACGTAATCTATCTTTAATTACTTTTAAAATACGAATAATAAGAAAAATAATTTTGGGAGGCGCCTTTCATGTACAACTAGCAGTAAATATAATTTACTGTTAGGAGTATAGAGCTGAAAACATCTACTTAGGCTTCATGATTAAACTAGTTATTACAGTTTAACGGTCAATATTATAGATTAGATTTATAAACGCTAACGTAAAGTTTAATAGAGTTTAACACTCAAGCAGACAAAACAGTTGAGAAAGTAAAAAAAAAGACAATATGGATATATGTAGACAATGGAAAGACATATTAAAACACATATATGTTACATGCTGGGAGACACCACTCTCGTCGTATTTGTTTGGTTTATGAAGAATGTTCTACTCACAGCTGTAAATATAGACTGGCACACGCTAGGAAGTAAGTGTAGTATCTGTTCCGATGGATACTGCACACTATAGACGGATGTCGTCTTGTCCTTTGGGACTTGATTCCACCTGTCTGTGGGTTTGTCCTGTGCAGTTCTAGGAGGTCCACCCTCCCAGGCTTCGCCTCCCCTCTTTGGGGAGGAGTAAGTTTATTGCTTACTGCTTGAGGCGCCCCTACCGGGGAATGCCGACGGGGCTGCCCAGGCAATTTTTAAATGGCCAGAGTGCTCACCCCTCAAGCGCTGGCTTTTAACCCCACTTACTCGACCCAAGCTGTGGTCACATCTTACTTGTGGGAGTAAGATAAAACTGGCCTTGTGCCTAACTCCTGCAGAGGAGTAAATAAATATAGACTGGATTTATTCTTAAAGGGGCATCCTGTCATGCCTATTAAAAGTGATTGAAGACTGTTATGTCTTAGACGAGGTGGGTCAACTGCAAACGCATTGGCTGCACATGTACACAACGATAATAACTCTGATCATGTTAATAATTTTCCCATTTCACTGGCTTGATGCCAGTTTTACGCTGGCAATTGTTTAGGGGGAGCATAAATAACAAATGCAGCAGCACGTATTTATTTTCAACCTTATTGAAAGCGCGTCACTTAATCCAGGTTGAGTGTTTGAATAAGGAGCGAATACAAAAGCAGGACTTGGCGGCGGCCATTTTATCGTTTGCATGAACAGAAATTCAATTCCAATTAACAATACAGAAGACAGAATTGAAATTCCAGATGAAGGAAGATTGCGTCTAGTTGGCATTTATTAACCCCGTAGCATGAAAAAGTGATCTTTACCATCAGGTCAAGTCAGGGATTACTGGAAATAATCAACGACGAGAAAAATATGGTCGAAGCGAGCAACATAGCTTATTGAGAAAACTTATATATAAGTAAGGCATGTCTATATATTGATATATCAATATGCAAACGGTGATCTCCTAAACTAATAAAAGAATCATTATAAATGTTGGTATATATATTCTCTGTAAAACGGTGATGTAACATAAGAGAGAAGAGAAAATAAGCGTTGGCTTTACTTTCGGCAGCCTCGTATCTCTTGCTTCTCTTATTTTGTCCTTTCGTCCACACATTCCATGAACGATGTTTGTGATGAGGGGGTAACAATTGCTGTTTTCTGGGTCGAAATCCATCAATATTACACTTATCGTTGGCCAGATTTTAACCTTGAAGTAATTTTCTTTTCAGCTTCTTGCATGAAGTGGCTTCATACGTTGTCTTGAGCGACTTCCGTAAAAAGAACAGTATTGTCTTTGTAAATGTTACCATTTCGAGGGTGCATATATAGGTAGGCTTAGGAATTTTTTATTTTTATTTTTTCATTAACGATTCTCGGAAACCCAGCTTGTAACACGGGAGTTTTTTTATTGTAAATCTTGCATAAAAAAGTACGCTCATCCAAACTCGCAGCTACCCCTGAAAAACCTTTTTAAATAAGTTGGATACAAAATATTTCATAAAAGAAAAAGTTGCTCGACACCACATTTGAGTTATATTAAATACTACATTTAAAAAAATAATCGGTGCGCAGTAACATCCTAAAATATTTATCTTATAATAATAGTTATTCTGGAGAAAATGGTAAGTAACCTTTACTATTTAGTAGGGTTCCACCGAGACCTGACCATGCCTTATAATTTAAACCCGATGGTGTATTTATTTTTTATATTCGTCCTGAGATGGGTATTTTAACTAGTAATATATATATATATATATATATATATATATATATATATATATATATATATATATATATACATATATATATATATATATATATATATATACATATATATATATATATATACATATATATATATATATATACATATATATATATATACATATATATATATACATATATATATATATATACATATATATATATATGAATATACACATATATATATATATATATATATATATATAGGACAATTTAACTTGAATAAATTGCCTTTTTGCGGAATATACCTTGCTCTGAGCAATTGAATTGAAATTTGATTTGGCTTTTGCTTCTCTAATTCCTTTCCATTCTTCTTCATATATATATATACATATATATTCATATATATACACACATATATATATGTATATATATATATATATATATATATATATACATATATATATGTATGTATATTATACACACACACACATATATATATATATATATATATATATATACATATATATATATATATATATATATATATATATATATATATGTAGATGATGGCTAAGAGACCGGAAAGGCTAGAACCCATACCAACGTTTATAAGAAACCTGCCTGCACAAACTTCTTTACGTGTATATTGTGTATATTAATATTTATTTATTTATTTTTTTATTTTATTTTTAAACATGTGTGTTTTAATAATCAATTCACTATTATCTGTACATTCATCGCCTGTATATGTCTAATGCGAAATCTGCCCTGTCCATAAAGCCAACACAGGTTATGCCCATGATGAAATCACCCGCATACAAAACAAATTCTCTTCTGTTGCTGATAAAATAACACATATTAAAAACCTCTATCAACCCCCCCCCCAAACTAATGGCTACCCCGCTCCAACCATCGCCCACCTAAATAAGTCAAAAGCACGTAGACACCGAACCCTCTCCGACGCCTGTTTCTTTACACTCCATATTCTTTAGTGATGAACTCACCACCTCCATCCGTCTATACAAAAAGAACACCTTGATATCCAACTAACCCATACTGGCACTTCCTTATGCCAACACATATCTAAGAAACATACTACCCACACACCCGAACCTTGCTCCCTAACCATTTGCCCTATCTTCAACACTAATCTATGTCATCGCACCAACTGTGTATATAAACTACAGTGCAATAAATGCAGCAAGTTCTACATAGGAAACACACACAGACCACTACACTTGCGCATCAAAGAGCATATAAACGCCCGTATATCCTCTTTCCACAAGCACACAGCAATATGCCTCAGTACTCAACGTGATATTCATGTCTCTATCCTTGTCAGAAACATTGGGGATCTAAGACTCACGGAATCGATCCTCATCTTAAAATTAAACCCCTCACTCAATCAGCGTCACGAGTTCCACTCACCGTTCATTCTATAATAATACACCATCTCACCCACTGACCCACCCTTATATCTAACACTCATTATATTCAAATCCCACCATTTCACTAACTACTTACCTCCTATATCAAGCCATCATACACAAAAACA
>OY744515.1:216376980-216426980 GCA_963556195.1 Sepiola atlantica | reverse complement strand
ACACCTTTCTTATTATACTTTCACATAATACATTTTATATTTTCTTATATAGAAATATTTCTCATATAGAAAGTGTTCATTTTAGACGAAATCCGGCGCTGTTAAGGATATTAACTTTTTATTCATACATAGTATTATACTTTTTGGCACTTGAGTAGCTTGCTATTCTTTGACAAATTACGTTTTTCTAAAGTGTTCTCCAAATAGGATTCTACTTTCAATAAGCATACCTAATATAAAAATTGGTATTCGTACAAATTCGAATGAACACATTTTTAACTTCTCTGAAGATATCTTATTAGATGCAAACAAAGTAGTGTTGTCCAGAGGTCTTGAATTTTGTATTGTTTATTCAAAAATGGAAAGACTGGAATTTTTACTGAATTTAATTGATGTTCTCCCAGTAGAAAATCCTTACACCGTCGCCTATTGATTCTGTTGGTCACTATAAAGACTCAAAGATAACTTGCCTATTCTTTTACTAATTTTTCTGTTCACTCTGAAGAATCATTTTGGCAAAAAATAATTATCAGGACATAATGTTGCTTAAATCAAGGACTAATATTTACATCACTAGACTCAATAAAAGGTATGGTGTCATTATTGTAAATCAAGCTAACTGTGTCTCCAAAATGACTAGCATTTTGGATGATACCAGTAAATTTCAATTATTGGGTTACCTAACATCATATTAACTCTTAACACAGAAAAGTATTTAGCAATTTCACAAAAATAATTTCTTGTCTAAGGAAATATATACTAATATTCGTCTAAGAATGTATTAGTTATTCATAAACTAAATTCGCCGATCAGACCCATCTTGTCCATGGTCGGCTCTGTTGAACAAGCATTTGCCAGATAGCTGGTTAAGGTACTCAATCAATTTTTGGAATTTTATTCAATATATTGTACTCCTGACTCTTTTCAATTTGCCTCTTTTATACGCAATCTATGCCCGTCCACTGATACGGAATCTTACTTCTCCTTTGATGTCTCCAGTTTATACACATTAGACACATCTATCGGAATTTGTGGTGAAATTATAATGTTGTCCTATAAAAGCCCCTGCATTTTCTAAGAATGCGTTCATTGAACTGATAGAGATGGCCACGAAGTCTGTTCTTATAGTTTTGATAATACTATGTATTGACAGATTGGCTGTGTTTCCACGGGTAGCTCTCTTGGTCCGACGATTGCGAATATTGTTTGTTGGATTTTATGAGCGACTATTGTTTGATAAAGTGTCTACGCCTTGCTGTTACGTGCGGTATGTTGATGATAACTTCGCTTCCTTTCAGTCACGTGACGCAGCTTTTTCTATTTCCAACATTTAAATGCCCTCCATGAGTGGTCCATAAAATTACTTGTAATATGGCCTCAGAGCGACTAAATATAGGCGTATATACAGTTTATATATAACTATTTGGTTAGTAACATGTTAACAGTATATCAGGATGAATTAAAAATGGAATAGATAAAAGAACAAGAGACGTACAATTACAATCGGAGAATAATTACAATAGAAAAAAAAAACGAGTAAATGAAATAAAACTAGAAATAATGTTTAATTGGTGATTATAAACGACCAAAATAAGAAATAACTCAATTAATAAGAAAATGGTGTAATGATACTAGCATTTATACTTAAATTGTGGGTGACTCCCCGACTAGACCAGCTACTTTTAAATTTCCAAGAGAAGACTAATAAAAGGAAACGGTAAAATCTCTCTGAAGGTTGCACAAATACTTTAAGGTAAATACATGTTTATTCCAAAGAAAAAAAAGCATATATCGTTTTTGGCTATCTAAAATTTTATATTCAAATGCGTATTAAAAAAAGTACCAATATTTCTTATAAATTGACAACGCAAGCAACGTGCGGCACTTGAAACTTCCAGAACGTTCAGTAAACACCTTAACATACATTCACAATATATTTCTACATCTGCCAGGAAAAATAACAAAACAACAATTATTTGAGAAAAAAGAACTTGCTTGAAAAGGGTATTTAAGACCGAAAGCTTGCATGATCACTTTAAAGAAAATAACTACTTTTAAATTTCAAAGAGAAGACTAATGAAAGGAAACGATCAAATCTCTAGATTTAAATGAGATAAGACTATAGGTTTAAGATGGCAAAAAGTGTTCATGTCAATCGAGATTATCAAGTTTTAAAGAGTATAATTAAGAAAAGGAAAACCCAGTTTAAGTTATGCTAAACTCAATTACAATGTCAAAACAAAACTTAAAAGCCTGAAACTGGATGAATAAATTGAGTATATTAAGGTTGAATCCGATAAGTCAGTAACGGGGTGTTTAGCTTTAAATAATAACATTACGGAATTTTCAGTGTTAGTTTAAGGTATTAAGGGCGGAAAATGCCCTCCGCGGCTGCTACATATGGTGAAGAGTGTTCGGTTTTGAGTATTAAGGATGTTAACCTGATTACATACAACCGAAAGAGATAGTGGATGCTGTAACATGTTAATCGATCATAGATCTATCGGATCATTTTATTGGCATATGCTTGATAATAGGTTAGGATACTTTTTCGGATATTTTTTTTTATTTATGTCATGAGTCGTTATTAGAATAGTTTAGTATAGTTTATATGGATGTCTCCTAAATGCTTATATTTTAAATGCACCTATATTTATATAAATATATTATTATATTGTGCCTTATCATCCAACTGCAGTCAATAGTGTCTCTGACTCGGATGTTCATAAGCATAGCTCATTAAGTAAAACTAATTCGAGCTCCCGGCATTTGCAATGTTTACATTGAGATATTTCTTACATTCAGTCAGTGTCGTATGATAGCGCAGGTGTAGCAGCGCCGACTGTTAGCTCGACGTTTGAGTTTCAATCCCGACTTGAGGCACTAACTGGTCTGGTCGCACTGATGAGCTGCGATACAGCGAAACACTCTGTATGTGGATGACTATATATATATATATATATATATATACGTGCATAAGGTCTGGTAAACAGATAGTTGTTCATTGTTTCACTGAAAGTTCAGAAAATACGTTTTGAAACTAGTAAAAGACGGACGTAATATTTTGTTGACAATATAGTCATTAAGCTTCCAGTCAATCATATATATATATATCTTTACAATTTTTGAAAACAGAAATGGGTAATTATATTGAAATATTGAGTGATGCTAGATTAATTGTATCTAAATACTTGACATTTGCAATTTATATTTTCATTAATATAAAATGGCCGTGTTGTCACGTCTAAGTCTTGAATGATTTAAATAATTTGAAAGGAAATGTAGAATTCTACATCTTTTAAAATGATGAATCAATTAATGAAGGGGAAGTTAGTGCAATATAATAGACTAACACTATTCTAGCGTTTATCGTATGTGTTTTGTTAGTGATTAATGCTAATTTCCTCTCTGTCTGCCTCTTCCTTTGTTAAAGATTTTAGATATCTCTTCCAGTGGCTGATATGTTCTTGAAACATATATTTATTTTAAGAATCAAAACTATTGTCTTTATAAATGGGTTTCTTCCAGCTGCACATTTACAGCAAGACAATGTAAACACCACTATGCTCTAAATGGTATATTACATGTTTTTCACCAATCTGAAACCTGATATTAAAATTAATTTTGAATGTTATCATATGTTATGACATTAAGTTTATCAATTATGATACATAGACTTATCCTCCCCCCTCCGAAAAAGCTACTCATGACATCGTTAAAAAATTGGCAATTCGTATCTGCAATCAAACGTTATTTAGTACACATTAACCGTAGTTTATGCTTGCCTTGTCCAAAAACAATTCGTGAGTGTCCAAGCTTATTTGCTTCATTAGCGTTCGATAATAAGCACATCTGGATACGGCGTGCCTTATTTTCAATAACTCAGACGTACCTTTTTCTTGGCATTACCTTGATTTGGGGCGTGATGGACTTCGGCACTCGTGTTCTAGTATGTGAATTGCTTTCGTAAAAATTATATTTGAGATATAATTCTGGTAGGTTAAAGTAACTAATGATTGCAACTGAAAGTGTCCATTATATCAGTTAACAATTGTATTTGGTTTTCACCGTCTGCTGATCAGATACCTTCATTTAATAATAAAAAATAAGCACACTGGTCCAAAGCAAAAAGGAAGAAAAATAAAAAAATTATGAAATGGAAAAAACAGGGAGACTAACACACGCAACACTTACATTACATAAAGTAATCAGAAAAGAATCCCCTTATATATCAAACATAACGTAGTCCTATTTATTTATGATTACTTTATTTAATGTGAATTTTGCGTGTTTTTGCCTTGTTTTTTTATCGCTCTCCTGAGGCCGGAAGCATAACTTCATTGAGCTTCTAATATGAATCCATTTGTATAATATAAAGGATATACACCTACACAATATATATTATCTAGTATAAACCCAGAAATATATATATATATATATATATATATATATATATATATATATATATATATACATACAATTTATTTATTTTATAACTATATGTTACATACTTAAGAGACGTACCATGGTTTCATTAATATAGACTGGCTTCTTTATTTTTTGTTAAAAGGTCATTAGAACCTTATTCGAATCATCAACGACTCACCAAATAAAGACAAATCGAAGAATGAAGTTCTTAGTTCACCGTACCGTCTTTCCGTGAGTTGATACAATTGTCTCTTTTGGAAACAAATACTGAGTCAATAGGAGCGGACTGTATGTTTATATGGGGCTTAATCGTAACTAATTAGTATTAAGAACATATTTAGTGTCGATAATGGATGTTGTATGGTTTTCTGTTTCAATGATGCATTTAGGCGTGATAGTGTGTATTGTACTTTACTTGTAAGTGAGGCGGTTAGATTTTGGGTGGGTTTATATTTTCTCATTGAAGTGTTATATTTATATTACTGTTTATAATTTAGGGATAGTGCTTATATTTAAGTGTAAACTATTGTTATAATTCTTGTTTATTAGCTATTTAGGGGTGTCCTATTAATTTAAGGTGGGCCTTTATCATTAAATATTTTCTTAAAGGATAGGAAAAGTAGTGGATGTATAAATTTAAGCTTTCAATCATCATGCGTGATGTCTGTATTGGTTTGTGGTGGGTACTTGTGTTTAATGAACTCTTTTAGCTTACACCGTATAACGTTTATGAGCCTATCGGAGGGTCTGTGTTTATCGGTGAGGTTAAGACCTTGGTCATATATATGTTATTTCTTTTTACTTAAATGTATGCGATGAATATACGTCTGGGTATTTAACTAGTTACACTTACTATATTTAATATATTTACATGTTAAATTTCATTTTTGAATATCATGAGGTATCTAATTAATTTTGTTTATTTGTGATAGGTAGGAATTGCTAGCGTTCGAGTGTAGGTTGCATTTCGTTTATAGAGTAGATGTGGATGTTATGACTATAGTATAACATATCCGATAGAGGAAGTGTTATATTGTATAAATAACTTAATTTCATAATAATTAGCAAGATCTTAATGCAAGGTGAGGAAAATAGGCCTATGACTTTGCATGAGATGTAGAGTTCTTTACACTTATGTATAGAATAGACTATCAGTGAGTTAAATATTTTTGTTTTTAGTCCAACTTTTCCTCTGTACTGACATTGTTTGGAAACCTCAATGTTGATATTAATACACCTTATGGTCGGGTTATTGATTGCTTGTAAACTGCCGAATTTTCCAATAGTGCATAGTGGGTAATAGCTGGAGATATGTCCATAAAGCTTTTCTTTATCGATTATCCTTCATTAAATTTGAAGAGTGTGTACTTCACTTCTTTGACCTCAAATATGGTGGTTGCTAGGAAAGTGTTATGTTTCTTTCCGGGATATTAGAAAGTGTTAGTGTGAACGTTACGCCTCTATTTGAAGATTCGTTGCGTCATTCCGATATACATCTCTTCTTAGAGCTTACGCCGGATATGAGTGTGGCTTCGTATACTTATTTCTTTTTATTTCGTGACTATTGAAATAACAAAAATAAAAGGTCAGTCTATTCCAATGTAATAAACGGAAGCACTATATATATATATATATATATATATATATATACATTATATATATATATATATATGTATATATACACACATATATATATATATATATATATATATATATATATATATATATATATAATGTGTGCGTGTATGTTTGTGTGTGTGTGTTTTATATTGAATATCTAAATATCCGAATACATATATGATTCGACTTAACAAATACTCATCAGTGTAGCTATATATAACTGTTATTCTAACAGCACAATTCGAACCATATTTCGAAGTACCCTTTGACATTCATTTAACACCCTTATCGACACGGCGATCACAATAACTAAACAAAGTAGTCAATAAATATATATTAATGTTTTTAGCGAATATATAGTAAGTTCCTGAAAGTGATCATCTTTCCAAAAGAATAGACTTCACAATATTACCAATCTGGAAGCTTTTACTACTATGCTCTATGAGTCCACTCCGTGATGGGGTCATTAAGTAATCACTGTTATAAAATTGGAATATCAACATACATATACGTTTTGTTATGAACAAACCACTCATCAGTGTAGCTATATATAACTGTTTCGCCTGTCACACGATTTAAACGTTTGAATGTAGTAACCTTTGACTTCCATCAACCGCCCTTCTGACCAGAGGGTATAACCGTCACATGAAATAGAAAATAAATAAATGATGTTATTTTTGAAGCGTATACTACGAGGTCAAACATGTTCGTCATTAATTTATATATATATATATATATATATATATATATATATGACAATAAATGGATAAAATAAATCCGACAGTAGGACTTAAAAAGAAAAAAAGCAGAAGATCTATAAATATCTTAAAGTTGCAAAGTAGAGAAAAATCTATAATTCCGCTATTCGTTTTGAATTCTGTTGTGGGCCTGTAAATGGGCGGGAAATAAAACATGAACTCTGGATTTTAGGAAAACATGTATATTAAAACATTTATGATACAACAAAGAACAAGAGTAAACCTGCATTAGTCTTGACTGCTACCATAGACTGGTGCTACCAGTATTTATAGTGAGTCGAAGAGTCTAAGTAGTCTGTTATAGGTAATGTATCATAACACCTTCTCCGAACCCATACCTCCTCAGGAATAACAGTCACATTTCCTATTTGGATTGATTCTATTCTGAGGCTGCTTGAGGTAGCTGTATCTCGATAGTGTCGTATCTGGTAACAATAACTTCTTGGAGATTACTTCCGATATCTTCCGATAGTCGTTCCTTAATTTGAATTAAGTGTCCCTTATGAGAAAACTGATTTATATCCTCCAGCTTTTTCAAGAATTCTGATTTTGGAGCAAATCTTTAAACTTTGAAAACAAATGTATTTCATGTTTTGACATTCAAC
Source organism: Sepiola atlantica (assembly GCA_963556195.1). Taxonomy (NCBI): domain Eukaryota; kingdom Metazoa; phylum Mollusca; class Cephalopoda; order Sepiida; family Sepiolidae; genus Sepiola; species Sepiola atlantica. The sequence continues at coordinate 216,419,569 of OY744515.1, read as the reverse complement.
TTCAAGACAAGACATCTTATATTTCATAGGCTTTAGCTTTAGTAAAACCTATTTGTGCTACAGTTTTAGGTATTCCAGCTTTTAACCCTTTAACCTTCAACTGGTTATCCAAAATATGACTTGATCTCTTTCAATTTAGTGTAAGATATTTTATACTTGAATTTTGTGTCTTCATGTACTTTAATTTCTACCGACAATGTATTTTGCGTTGATCTCAGACGATTTTTAATGGTTGAAAAAAATTGCTTCTTACAATTTTCTGAGTCGGTCTTACAATTTCTTATTTACTGACCAATAATATTAGTTGGTAACCCCTATATATGTTGTACCGCTGCAATAAATGTTTGCAAAATAAATTGTTGATTTTTTTAAAATATGAACATTTTTACTTTTTTGGTAGTTCTGTTTAAAGTAATGTCAGTAAAATTGCTATTCTGAGTGGGTTCACGTCACGTCGGATAATGCTATCAGGAGACTGGAACGCGGTCCTGGATCCCTATTTAGAGCTTTACAGAAGTACTTCAAGGCGTATTAAAACGAACGAGGATGTTAAACTATTTCGGGATTTTTTCGGTGAATTCGACTTTGTCGATAAATTTCACAATGAAACACAATGTGAAGTAGATACACTTGGAAAACTAGTCGTGGTTCCGATTTTGTGCTACTTTCAACTTACCCAGATCTGTTCTTAATTAGAAGAGTCGGCGTAGGGCTTTAAGATTGGTCAAGTTTTCATAACATATTTTACTCGGATTATAGGCTTGTCCGGGTTCGAGTAAACTTTGCATAGTCTTAAGCCTAGAATGGATGGGTTCTGGTGGTTCAACATATCGTTGTTCGATGTGAAGGACTTCCATGAACAACTTGTACTAATCATACAGCGGGAATTGACAGGGTGCTATCATTGGGAATAGGTTGTGGGGCAATCTTAAGAAAGCCATTAGGTCCTACGTTACTGCATATAGTCGCCGGCTCTTCCTAAGATCTAGAGCAACGGAAGTGACGCTAATAGCTAGATGAAAACGACCGGTTGGGACGGGGATACATATAATTGTACTATAGTTAATGCTGAACTGAACTCTTAATAACAAGGACGTTCAATGACTCTTTGTTAGGTTTACATTTATAAGAGTGGCGCACAAAGCAACACACATGGTTGTTTCACGGCATGCAGGGATGCGTCAACATTCCAGTGATCAATACGTCTGGGTTACATCATCGATTGGACGTCTTGTGACTATAAAAGACGTGGTTTTGGAGAGATTTCGCTCTCATTTTCAGGAACATTTTACTAGGGAGGCCGGTCTTACAATTTCTCAGTTCGATGGCTGTTTAGCTGAATGTTCTTTCTTTTAAGCGATTGGGAAGACCATGGGCGAAAGGTGTATAAAAAGGATTACGTTCTTGAGGCCCTTAAACAGGTTGGTATTGATAAGACTGCAGTGATAGAGGGTTTGCCTTAGCAATTGTATTTGAAGGTGTCGCCCGTTTTCGCTACGTGTTCTTCAACCCCTTGCTTAGGAACAGATCCATTCCCCAGTATTGTACCAGAGCTACCATAAAATTGCTTCGTTAGGACAAAAACGCTACGATTGTATAGGTAATTTTTCGCCTTTAACGATGTTAAAAATGTTGTCAAAGATCTTCGCTAACTGTCTGCAGCTTGTCTTGCATCGTCTAATACGTCACAAACAAACTTGTTCTGTTTGAGGGCCGGACGACCCAGGATAATTTGTAAATGCCACGCCTGATCATAGATAGAGTAAAAACTAAAACAGGGCTCATCAATTTAGACTAGTTCAAAGCATTCGAGAGGGTTGATTATCGTAACTTGACGGATGTCTTTTCATCAGCTGAAATTTATTCACCGTTTCGTTCATGGATTCGTCTCTTGTATGCAAACTCCGGTGCGCTGGTAGAAGTGAATTGCGTGAGGTCAAAGATTTTTAATTTTCCCAGATCTTATCGTCAGGGATATACGTCTTCACCGATGTTTGCTGCGCTCATGTTGGAATATTCACTTCAAGGGCTTGGAGTGTATCCGGTCATTCAATGAATCACTTTGTCTAGAGCTTGAACTACAATTAATTACTCCGCCTATGCGTACGATGCCACTCTGCTTGTAACGAGCAGTGCCAAGATTAGCATCGTCGACATGTAAATAAGACGGTATGAAAAGGTGACATGGACCAAAATAAACTGCGAAAAATATGTTGACTTACGCATTGGTGCCTGGAGTGGCATACACTTTCAGGGGCCTTTTGGCTAGACAGATAGGCCTTGCAAGATTCTTGACCTCGTCTTTAGTCCTGATCTCCAGTTGGTGAAAAATTGGTCGGAAGTTTTGAAAGCGGTCTGTGGTCTTTGATAATACTTACCGTGAGGGAAAGAACGGAGGTGTTTTTTTCCTACATTTATCTTCTCATTCTATATCGTATTAAAGTGCTTTCACTTCCGGCAATCCCCCTACTCGCGTTGACATTCCAAACATTAAGATTTGGTCTTACTTACAGGGGGAATCGCTTAAGCTTATCTAGAGCGGTATTTCGACAATTACAAGGCATCATTCACCTAGCTGATGATAGAAATGCTATCTGGGTCGGCAGAAAAAACGCTTCGCATTGGTCTTAACTGAAACACCGAGTTGTGTCCGATGCGGTGACTGGGTGGAAAAGACCAGTCATAGCTTATTTTACTAGTCCATCGTACGATAATTAGTAAGTTAGCTGGGGGCTACACGATTCGCATGTTTAAAGGACGGTTCTTCGCTCTGGAGTCTTTTCTGACTTGCTGCAAGTCGGCATCGACCATGAATAAAGATGAACATTATGTGGTTATTTGTTTACTCGCTGTCAGGAGATGCGTGATATGATCGACACGAAGAAAATATGTTTACGAGGAGGATACCTTTAATGCTCCCCAGCTAGTTTTCATTTCTAAACATCGACTGAAAATGCTTATCAAGCTGGAGAACGTGACACTTCCTTCGCTAAATTTCAACGAAAGGTGGATGAAAGTTACGCGTTTGTGTCGAGTTAATGAAGCTAATTATTAGAGCGATTTAGACGTGCCTGAAAAAGAAGAATATTAGGTAGGCGGAACGAACAGCGACTCTTTTTTTCGACTCGGATAGACTAGAGTAGTTTTTTTTGTTTCTTCTCTTCGTTTAACTTAGCTAGTGTATGTATGCTATCATTCGACACTTTTTCATTCTTTCCCACACCGCGTTTATAAATGTTGTTTTACAATACTTTTGTTTTATAATTCTCATTTCCGACCCGAATTAAGTGACAGATTCGTTGTTTTGTCAGAGATGCGGGTCCACTTTCGTAACTTCGAAACAGATGTATAAATAAAGCTTTCAGCACCTACATCGACTGTTCGACTGGCTACACTACTTATGTTCCCCATATGATAGTGGGTTCTTCTTACACTAACGATTGAATAGTTTGCATTGTATATATTTTATTTATATTGTATATCAGATGTTTATTCTCTAACGCTCTACCTGACCATTGTGTCATTCTTTTTATTTTAAGTAGGTTTATCATAGAGTGATTTTGTTTTGGCGAGTGCGGCTAGTAAATTGATGTTAGTCTACTTCACATTCTACCAAACTCCGTTTACGGCTTCGTGTCACATTCTGAATTCATATGTATATTTGTAGATAAATTACAAAAACACCTTCTAGGAGCACTGTAAAGCGTTTACAACGTTCACGTCTCTCCGATGTGATTTAGAAAAATAGCTCCTTTCACTGGCTGTTTAGTCCATTTTGCCATCAACAGCTGATGATTATTCGAAGAGGACTCGAAAACGTTAGTGGCACATACGGACCATTTCAAAAGGAAATAATAGATTGAACAGATAGAAAATGATATAACTAACGAGTTCTGTTATTTCGAATAATATTTGCTTGAATATATATATATATATATATATATATATATATATATATATATATATATATATATAAATGAGAAAACCAGTATTAGAGTAATCCGACGTAATGGGAAACGAAAAAGGAAAACACCAAGAGATATTTCTTATATATTCATCAACGTTTCGTCTTTATTGTAAGACTTCCTTAGGATGATAATTTGAAGAAAAATGTTATGCAAGTATATCAAAATGTTGGGTTGACATGATGGGGTAATAAAGAAAAAGTAGTAGCCGTGGCTACTATGAGCGCTGGAGGAGAGTCCAGGCTGCGAGAAGTCAGTAGTGGGGAACTGAGAAATACTTATAAAAATACTTATGTAAATACTTACAATAAAGACGAAACATTTGCCATATATATATATATATATATATATATATATATATATATATAGAATTATAAAAAGAAAAACTATACACACATTAAGGTTGTACACATAATAACTTATTTCGACCCTTTTAATTAGGTCTCCTCAGATGTATAGACAACCACGTCAAAAAAAACAAATAATGAGAGAAATTGATCGTCTTAAAAAGATAAATTCACTTTTGTGATTGGTCTATGTAAAAAGGAGGTAAATGTTAAAATAATCGAGGAGGGGTGACAGAAGTAAGATTAATTTTTTAATATATGCAGAAATATAAAAATATAAAAATATATATAAAAGAGTTATTATTTAAACAAATAAATCATCTCATTTAAAATTTCGAATGTGAGCTTTATGGGTAAAAATATATGATAAAATAATCGAGCGTTCACGATTAAAAACTACGTTTAATTATTTACGATTAAAAATTAGAAGACGAAAATGTAGGACGAAGATTTCGGTTTAGATTAGAACATATTAAAAATTTAAGTTGTATAGCGTCAAGATTAGAGATGATTTACACTATGGAATTAAAGTTTAGCGACAATTTAAAAACGGTTTATTTACAAAATTGGTAAAGATTCGGGCGTTCACGATTAATTATTTATGATTAGAAATAAAAAGACGAAAATTCAGGACGAAGATTTCGATTTATATAGGAAATTATAAGAAAACTTAATTGGTTATAACGTCAATACGGAATTAAAATTTGGCGACATTTAAGCACGATTAATTTACAAACTAGAGTTTTACTAAAAAAAAAAAAAAAAAAAAAAATTATTTTCAAAGAACTTTAAAACGTGCTGTTGATTTTAAACCTGTGCCTGTGTCTAAATTTAGCTATCAGTTCGTCTCGTCTATTTAAAATGTTCTTGTCTTCATATTTTAGTATTCTGATTTTTTCCTCCAGGCACAAATTGCATCTATGTCTAAATCCTTTAGGAGTGTTCGAATGACATAGTATGGACCACGAGATAGTTGGTGTTAATTTGTTATTTTTTAAAAACCACCAGTGTTTGGCTAATTCCGTCTTATTAGTGACGTTCGGGTTTAAAAATGAGTGTTTGTGTACAACCTTAATGTGTGTATAGTTTTTCTTTTTATAATTCTATTTTGCTCTGTTTAAATTACATTGAGCTCTGTTATTCAGATTCTCTACACAAAATTGAAATCTACACACTATATATATATATATATATATATATATATATATATATATATATATATATTAAACACAATGGCTGTATTTATGTGTGTCAGTGTGTTTCTCATAGCCATTTAGATTAGAGATGCTACATAAATGTTGAAAGTGTGTACTTATGTAAAACTTACACTTTACGTGTTTCCGAATCGTTAAGTGCACTTTATAGGGGAAATTTTCTAATGTTAAAAGTATATTTATAAAGGATTCGTGGGAAGACGATCGATGTGGCCATGGATCTTTAAGTGCCTTCCTAACGAAAGGAAACTATGAGGGCCGAACCTCCTTAACATTTAAAACATAACTATTTTCTCTTGAAATGAGTGACATATGTATCAACCCCCTGCGAAAGATAATAGAAGTTGTCCCAAATTTCTACATGTACGAATCGCTATATGATCCATGTGGGCAGTACCCCTTAAAACTTCAAATATTAATATCCGAATGAAAAATAAAAGAAAACATTGGTAGCAGACATTAATTCATGGAGTTAAAAAAATACAGCTTCTTCCGAATATTATCTATGGTTAAACGCCGGGTGTATTAAAAAAAAAAGTAAATCTGATACGTTGATATGGGCATAGAAAAAAGGGACAATAGTGTTTCTCTTTCCATCCTTAGAAAACGTCAGAAATTCTTTGGTCGAATATATATATATATATATATATATATATATATATATATATATATATATATATATATATATATATATATATATACGAAGCCTGTCTAACACGTCTCCGCCCTTAGGCCACACAATCTATTTAAATACTGACGTTGTTGGGACACTAATTCTCATCAAAGTAGGCTATTTGCGTTTGCACAAAGTTAGCGTACCGATCCATCCACTGCCTTAAACACCTCTGAAAATCTTCTATTGGGATGGTGTTGATCTCCGCCGTCGTGTTCCACATACTCCCTTTTGTGCACCCTCTCAACAACAGCTAACTCATAGAAGTTAGGTGCCTACCAAACACGCTGGACACTCACCGCTGATGTGCGGCAATATTTCAATCGGTTTAACAACTCTTTAATTTGTGTTACACATCGCATCTCCATCAAACATAGGATGGAACGGTGGGCTAAGTGTATGCAAGCAGAAGGAGCCTACATTGAAAGGGATAAGGGTTCCTACCCGTCACGTATTTGACATATTTTCTGACCTAATGGCGGATACTTTTTATACATATCTCGTATATATATATATATATATATATATATATATATATATGTATATATATATATATATATATATATATATGTATATATATATATATATATATATATATATATATATATATATATATATATATATATATGAAGTTCTAATGTTCGACATGCTATTTTCTTGTGCCGAGATCGAAACACAACACCTTCAGTCATTAGCTAACACCTGTGGCAATCAACATATCAAGAGTCTTATATATATATATATATATATATATATATATATATATATATATATATATATATATATATATATATATATACTGTCAATTGCCGAAGAGTGCTGCACATCTTTACAGGACGAGCATCAGAACATATATATATATATATATATTAAAATATTAAATTAAATCAAATTAAAGTTCTGCAACCGATTGATGATGATTGTATTTTACAATCGAAATATTTTGGTAGAACATTTACATATGTGTTTTTGAGTGTATTTTGGCTAGTTGTTGATTAGCTTATCCTTTATTCCATTTTAATTTTTTATTTTCACATTTTGTCTGAAACATTGTTTCTTGTATTCCTTATATATATATATATATATATATATATATATGATATACTTTCAGAAAAACTGAAGATATTCAATTTGTATGACGCCTATTTTAAAGTTTCTTTGATTAGATTTTCTTTAATTTGAATTTAATAGACAACGCTTCTTTGTCTTAAAGTGTATGTCGACACTGGGTGAAAGCATACCTTTGCACAACAAAGATACTTCATGATTTTAGGTGCATCTATCTTTTTCTCATCACCATATGTTACAAAATGCTTTTTTTATTTCACAAGTGCTTATTAATAAAATTATGAGAGGCAAACGAATTATCAAGTTCTTGAAATAACACGAATTATATGTAGAATGTATTGCTACACTGATGATGCGAATAATTGAAAAATAATGCTGTGTATTTGACTGTTTCAACGTTATTCTTTACCTTACAGATAATGTGACAGTAACACTATGTCAGCTTTCAATCTGAAACAGGAAATTAAAAGACTGAACACGATCGATTTAAACATTGACATATTCAAAAACTGAAATGAATCCTTAGTATTTAAACTCGGGAAAGATGCGTTCTCGTTTAAATAGCATGGGTCATCCAGGAATAGGATTGAGGCATTTAAAATGATGTCAGAAAATGTCAATGTTTGGTGGGGGCAGGTCGATTAGATTTTCATTTATTACTATGGGGATAACAATACGCACGGGAATGTACATTAATTGGTTGGTATTTTATGTAAGACCTCCCCAGAATGTTAGACACACGCTCATGTGTTTTTTAAGCAGGACACTTCAATTAACACACTCTACAGAAAATACCTGAGCAGACCCGTCCGCATTCCCTGGTAGCGGCGCTTCAGACGATTAGCAATAAACTTACCCCTTCTCATAGAAGGAATCCTTAGAGGGTTTACCTACAAACACTGAACAGAACAATACCTCAGCACGACAAGAACAAAGTCTCTGTAAAACTGATGTTGAGGACGTATATCTGGCTGGTAGGAAGACAACTACTGAAGTTGGTATGAATCTATTTAAGATACCTCTAAAAACAATATTTCTTCTTATTTTTAAGTCACGTATTTCAGCTTCGTATCGTCTGTTTCCCCTGTTCGTATAATTTCTACTATGTCTGGAGTGTAATGCATATACATTGATACTATAGATCTAAACTCAAATGCATATATATATATATATATATTATATATATATATATATATATATATATATATATATATATATATATATATATATATACATATATGTTATTATAGAAACCAATTTGGCTCGTACAAGTATGTCAGACTAAACCGTGCCATCATTTTTACCGTACTAATATCACTTTCATAACAAATTAAATCCTTAACCTATTGAACACTTGTTGTCACATAATAAAACTGTACTTTTATACCTCATTTTGAAAAAGTATGCTCATGCACTTGTTATAAAAAATGTTTGTGAACAGTTTCATTTTATAATTGCAAAAATATCAAACAAATGCGTAATATAAAATATTGCCATATAGTATGTGTGTATGGGTGTGGATTAATCGGTATGTTAGCATCACACTTTGTGCACATATAGGTGTGTTCTAAGACTACTATATATTCACCAGAACTAATGAATACAATAAATATATATATATATATATAAATATTTTAAAAAATAATTCCGAGGATCTTTACTATCTAGGGAATTCTTGAAAACGGTTATCAGCAATCAAGGAAGTAAAATTCGGCAAGACAGTTTGTTTGTAGTAATTATGGAGAACAAGGACCATTAGAGCAGAACATGTCTTTATGACTATTACTGATATAAGATCAGGCCCACACGCTTTGTAGGTCCAAGGTTTTTTATGATCTCTCGAACATAAGGTGGAGTGATGGTCAGGTCATCAAGTGTAGTTTCAATCTGGAATTAGACATTTAGGGAGGGAGTGGTGTCGGAGTCTAAAGTGGAGTTTTATATAAAGAGAGAATTACATAGATGTAGTCTTAATATAAGCTATGCGCACAAGTTTTTATTTTTAAAACGTTTTTCATACACTTCCTACAGAACACATTTCGTTAACTGAACCAAAGATTCCATTCGTAAACAAGTGGCCAGTTTGCATATATAAAGAAGAGCTATTAAAACTAAGATAAACATTAGAAAGCCGATATAAGTCAGATAATACTTACTTGAATGTATTAAAATAATTTTTGTATAATAAAAAAATATTTCAAGAATTTGCTAAATTAATTCACAATGTTATTTCAAATACGACAGTTGGGTACCCCCCCCCCAAAAAAAAAACGAGCCAATATTTAATGTTGTCAGCTTATTACAGCATATGAAATTATCACATTCGATTTGTCGGTAATGTTATATCATTTAATATTCACTGTAAAGTATTAATGAACATTACCTATTAAAGAATACATATGAAATAAGTAAAACACAAAATTGAAAAAAAAAGTTGCTACTTTGAATAAAAACCTGTATATGAAAAGAATACCCAATCCAACGACCGGAATTACGATGTTCATAAATAGAAGGTAGTATCCTTATCTTAATTACACATTAAATGTCATTTTTCTTTCAATTAATTTCTATAAACTAATTTAAAATATTTGTTCTTTTAATGAAATATTAACAGTGATTATATGAATTATATATTAGTGAAGAACTATCAAGAATAATTACATACTGAATGGTATCAGTTTTGAATTTAGACTAATTAATGGCTACTGAAATTCGTAAGACACATTTACAGACTTTATACTAGTGCTACTCTAACTTTTGTTTTTAATGGAGAGAATATTATGATTAATAGTTCCAGGAAAACTTATTAAATATCCATTGAATAGTAACCAAAAAGACCACTTATTTTCCAAACCATACATATGTATATATATATATATATATATATATATATATATATATATATATATATATAAGTTTTTCTTGGTACAAATTTAAATTAAAGTTTATTAAGAAATTACTTCAAGTATAGTGAATCGGGTTACCACATTACATTTGAAAGCGGGTTGCGTACACAAAAAAACCTTCATTTAAATGTATTTAATAGTCAACACCCCATTCGACTACAACCTACAATTTGTAGGAAAGTAAACAAATGATAGTAAAAAAAACTTTCGATTAAAAGCTAGACAACTCTAACTTGTAACACCTTTCGGTAGACACATCTTCAAGAGGTTTTAATAATTAAATTAGTTATGTAAAAGAGCAAAAAAAATAGAAAGAGAAACAAAATTAAAAACAAACGAAGGGGAAATCGCTTTCCGCAAATAAGAAATATGTTAAAGACGTATGCGCGAAGAATTTTATAGAGCTGTTTGAATAGTTATGACTCATTGACATCACTACTTACTTTTAGAGAGAAAGACCTTCGCATAGTTACACTTGAGGCCTCCCGAATACTAAGATGGTGCAAGGAGCGAGCCTTGTGTAAAATGCGTAAGCTGCCACCAGAGTACGCCTTACCACGCCATTTATTGTCATACAATTGCTGTTAAATAGATGACTAATTAATTGGTTAGCGCCTTAATGTGCTTTGTAAACACATGGACGTGCTTTGTAAACGTTCGTTAATATATTTTGTCTCACACCCGTGACTTGCGAAAACATGCAGGGACATGTTGTGCCATTCTGACTTCTAAGCGTGGACAAGTGTAACCAATATAATCAACCACACACTGAAATTTGAATTAATAAATCACTAAACTTGTTGGTAGTGTGAACAGCTGACAAGGCAATGCAAGTGCTAAACCACACATGGGGCTGTACTGTATGAAAACAACGCGATATAAGATACGCAATCTTACCGGAAAACCTTTTTCAGCTAGCACCAATAAAAGGGAAGTGTTGAATGGAACGGATACTTAGGTGGACCAAATAATATGTTGGTATTAAATTTTGCAGGTTTTACGTGACTTAACTTGAACTTTGGAGAAACCATTATTGATAAACATATCAATCAGATTTTTTTAATTCGACCGCAAGTTTTCTCGCCGTGCAAATTTTAAGAACGCTCTTATGATTTGCACGGCGAGTAAACTTGCGAGTTTATCCATCGGTCAAAACCCCACTTTTTGCGTAAGTCATCGTTTAAATTCTTACCCAATATTAAAAGGAATAAGTAGAGTATAATGTGGCTAAGGATTGCTGTATAAAATAGTCTATCCCTTTACCTGGGCTAGAAAACATTTCATAATGTTAATATCTTTTATATCTGTGAAGTCACCAAAACTATGCATTGAGTAGAATTGCCGAGTATAGTAAATGAAATTAGTAGATATGCAGTTGAAGGATGAGGAATATTTGTACATGACTGAAAATAATAAATAGCATGAACCAAATGTTATTTATGAGCACGGTTGATGTTTGTTGACATTGGGATATGACACATTGCATATTGCGACACATTTTGTTACATATTCTGAAATCTCAATTTTGAAAATTTTCCTTGACTATGGAGTAAACCCAGATATTTTCGATAGACATAATCATATACTATATATTTAGGAACGTCAATGTTTACTAACATTGTGGCGAGTCAGAACATTTAATTGACTTCAACAATTGCGTATTAACACTTATGTATTACTGGAATGATGGAGATCGTCCTAAGATTCCAGTTTCTTTTCGTGTCATACATAATACATTGGTATTCTGTTATTTTCTCTCTCTCAGCTCTGTTCAAGCCGGCATAATTAAGAATATTTACGTAATGCAATGTAGGAATATGAGATATGTATTGATTTGTACAAACCCGCCATAGTGAAAACATACCACACCATGCATCCTGTTTGACTAGCTTTTGTTTCTCTCGATTCTAACACGTTTTCTTTTTTTCAAACATAATTGTCGTACATATCTTATGGCTGCTACTTCCCCCCGCTCTGCCCCATATAACTATGTCGTTTTCTAAGTATGTAGGGGTATGTATTGTATGGTAATAGTGGATGGTGTATGACTAATTTCACACAGTCTCTTCATGAATATGTTCCAAGAACATACTTCTGCATTCGATTCCTAATTCTTTTTAACAGATGGTTCAGTGGATACATTCACACACTTCATTGTGTTGCACCGTATAGGAGTCCTTCCCATCCGAACCTTACAACTTGATGTCAAGTGACTCACACTCTCTACTTCTGTGTGGCAGAACCTGTACTTGTCGTTGCTGAAACTAGTCATCTATTTAAAAAGCATTGATCACAAAGCCTTGCTTATGGGTAACCATTCTCATCCTCTCCTAATCAGAGTTAAGAGATTCTCTTTGTAGCAACTCTACAGTCTTACTTACCTATATATTCTCTCGGATAGTTCATTCAGAAAATGTTTAACACATAGCTGTTGGCTGATTATTCCAGTGTAATACATTTAAAGGTATTTGAGTATTTCTGGCAGATTTTCTGGTCTATTACCGTGGCATACTTTTTAAGGTGTTTGTCTAAATGGAAAGACAGTCTTGCCCAAAATGTTTAACACGTTTTGTAAATTGAGGTCGTTCTACTAGGAAACGTAAAGGAAAACAAAAAGGATCATGAAGATTCTCCAACTTACATCTTTGCCATTTTACCATGAACTTCTTTGTTACTAATATATTTGAACCAGTTTGTATTTTCTTATGAATCTGAAATAATCCTCCTGTAGAGTTTAGACTGACTGGTTTTAATCGCTGTGGAAATCTATTTAGAGCGTGTTTGTTTTAAATATACATAGGTATTCTGGTAATTACTGGTTGCTAGTTAATATCGAGAATCTGTCCTATTATGAATATAATCTCGAGAATGGAAGATACCATTTCATAGATTTTACTCGGCAAAATTTAACGTAATGCGATGTTGGAATATGAGATATTTATTGATTTGTAAAAACCCGTCATAGTAAAAAAAATACCACAGCATGTCAGCCTGTTTCACATGCTCTCTTTTCTCTCGATTCTTACACGGTACTTTTTTCCAAACATTGTTGCCGTACACATCTTAGCTAATATGTAGTATCTCATCTATCTACGTTTATATTTCATATTTGATATCCATTGCAAATTTTGGTTTTTATTCGTTTCTTCAGAATGTATTTGTTAGTGACTAGAATGTATTCCATTAGAGTATTGAGACATCAAATAAAGATATTTTTATTCTAATAAAATGTAAAAACATCGCCATTTTGGGGAACCTATTAATGAACTATTGAGCGAGATTTGATCACTGCAAGTTTATATTGCATTATGTATTTTACCTAGTAATTTAAAATAATCGCTTTAAATATATTTATTAAAGATATATACACTAGAAATATGGTATGTTGTACTAAAAGCAATTAATGCATCGACATTTTTTAATAGATAGCAAATGAAAATTGTTCTTCCCAAAGTTCCAGCAACTTTTTTCTAAGTCATATCGCCTTAACACAAGAATGAGATATGTTATCGTAAAGATCTAAAAAACGAGAACAACTTCAAATCCCCAGAACATAACTCGTAAAATTTTACATTTCTCTTTATCAGTGATTTGTCGCATAAAACATCGGAAGTTCCCTGTCAGAGCACATATCATCCGATTTTTAGTGTCCCATTATTAGTGTAGCCAACTTGGTGTTCTCGCACCATCCGTTTTAGAAAGAAGATGATCGTTGATAATGGCCGCTAGTTTTGTCTTGAATTTAACTGATATTCTAATTTACATACTCTCGGTTTCCTTCAATTAGTCGTATAGATGGTGCAATACCTTCTCTGTCTTTTCTCCTTTGTCAGTCTCGTCTGCGTTCCGTGTGACAACTGAGATTAGTTCGATTGCGTCTAATATATATTGTGGCCTTTTTTTTATATAAGAAATTTATCCCTCAAAGGGCATAATTGCGTTTATACATCGGTTCTCGTTTAATCACCGACCATAAGTAACGTTAAGTATTAAAAGAATAAGATCTATTACCATTCGAGATTAATAGGCGCTGTATTCCATCTTTGCGGCTGGGGATCGCATGTGAATTTTATATTGTTACACAATAGCAGTCGTGTTAATGGACACGTTTGGTGTTAGAGGAATTTGCAGCACACGGAAGTTACGCAAATCACCTGATTTTCTTTTCTTGTTCCGTTTCCTTTTTTAGCCGGCGAAACTTGAACGAGAGAAGAATTGTTTACCAGCCGTCCCCCAAGCCACTGCTGTAGTAAATATTATACATCCCATCTGATCTCTCCGTCTTTCTCGCTCTCTCTTTCTCTCTCTCTCTCTCTGTCACACGTATGTAAGTATGGTCTGCCAGTATGAAATAAAGATATTTATTGACTAACCAATAAAGTGTCGGTGTGGTTGGTGTCAGCGAACGAAGAAGCAACCGGGTTCCCAGAGACGATAATGATGATGGCGACGACGATGAAAAGATCAACTCGAGTTCGTAAAGGACTTGATATAACCATCTGTAAGAAGACGTATATAACAACATTTCCTAGAAACTTCCTAGTTCGAGCTGATTGCACACCACGTATTACCGAAAAAGATACAAAGAAACATTTATTATTCTGGGTTCATTTTGATGTTTTATTTCTTCAGATTGTGTTCTGTGTCAATGCGATTTAATTCGAATACCCAGTAGGGGATTAGGGTCACCTCATTATGCTGGTTAGTTTACGCTTCTTTGATTGTATTTAATATAATACTTGTGTTATCGGTGCCGTAGTTTTTATGCGTTTACTACTTCCGCTGACTCCTCTATTTAAAGTCAATGATGTTGGAGAGCGTTCCAAAACCCCAAAATATTACCGATTATATATTCTCAGACATTTCAGCGCTTTCGAAGACTTTGATATATTTTATAGATATTGTATCTTTTGCAGTCACCCTATGCTTAGTTGGAACTACTATCTTTACTATTTGGAATATTTTTAAAAAGTTGGTTGATCATTATCATGTGTGATCTTTTGGCTTAGAGTCGTGTGTCTATTTGTATTTCAACGACTAAAAAGAGTTGATATATTTCATTTAACAATGTCCCTGATGATGTTTCCACCAGTTGGCTGTTTCTTCAAATATGAAGTCGTTTACATAGAACTTAGTCGACTCCCTTTCCAACCTATTCATGTCTAATGTTATATTCTTTAGATTTCTTTTACTAATGAAATCGTATATTTTTTCGTCTATTCAACATTAGTGTCGACTATTACTGTTTCGTAAGTTTTGATATTTATACTTCTATTTGTTGTAATCGTGTTGTTTTCTGTGGCTCCGTCGATTCTTATTTTAAGTAGACTTACCACAGAAATTTATTGTTTTTTTAATAGACACTTTCTTTATTTCGACTCATAAATGGTCAGTTTCGTTGCGTTTTGTCCGATGTTTTTTCACTTTTCGTTTCCCGTTTGACTGCCCTCTGTCGTGCTTTCTTTTGCACTCTTTTTAGAAGTGTTACTTTGGTTCTCTCTATTACGGTGTATACATTTCGCTTTTTGATTAATTACGTGATCTATACACTCGTTAATATTTACACGCTCTCCTTCTTTTTTCTCAATCGACACAATCCTGTGAGGCTATCTATTGTTCTTAGCTCTTAGTCCCCGTGTTTTTCTCAGTTTATAAACTAACTTCATAATTCTACGTAAGTGTGTATGTGCGTTTTGTTATATATCGGCTATGCAGTTTAGTTGCAAGCTATCAGCTTCTTCTTCAGAAATATAATCATCATTGTTTTTCTTTTCATCTATGCTCGTGTCATGATGTTAAGTTTGGAAATGCGACGTTCTTACTAATCGTTGTGTTTGTTAAGTGTTATTATCACTTGTTAGTTTGAGATTTGCTGACATATTATCAGACATATACTGTTATGTAATCTTATACAATAATATTGCATTTGTTTCGGTTCAGATTATACTTTACATAAATCAAATTTATTTTGGTATAGTGTACTATATATTTAGCAGATGAAAAATAAACACGAATAATTCCAATTGATGTCTTCGTAAATGTATTTTCCAGCACAAACAATAGCAAGTAAAAATATACAATACACAATGCAAGGAGTGGGTGAAAGTTATATCAGCCATAACATTATTCATTATAGTATTTTTTTACGTATAAATGTAGAGATGTTTTCTTTGCAAATGTATATTGTTTAAACGTTTATATCACTTAAGTGAAATAATTCAATCAATCCCTTTAAAGAAGTTAACGTATCTAAGAATAGTGTTACGAACTTATTCACTTACTAGTTAGCATGCTTAATGGTATGCTTCAAACCTATTGTCGCATGTGCTATTTGTTACAGGTTCTTTGAAAACAATAGCAATCTTACCTTTTATTCAATGTGTATCTTCTAATTTAAAATAAGCATAATTGCTATGAATATATTTATTTTAAAATATGACCTATGATTATTTAATTATATTAAAAGAAACTCCTAGTTTCTGAGTTGTAGAGCTGCTAACAGGTTATTGATAACGCATTTCGTTATATAATCTAAGAAAATAAGAGAACCTATACTTTCAGTTTAGATTATATTTTGAATAAATTTGATAAATGTTGTATAGTTTACTATTTCTTCAGCAGAGAGAAACTAAGAACAAAATGTTTAATTAATCTCTTCTAACTGATTAGAGTATTTTATAAGATTAGTATTTGAATATTTCCAAATTATTAACCAAATTATTAATTCCGGCAATTTCACGCTTTCTGATATATATATAAATACAACTTATCATTCTAGACGTTATCAAAAAATAAATGGATTAGCTAAAATACAGTATAATGTATTATTTTATATATTGAGATTATTTATTCAACAAAAAATATTATTTTCTTTTTATTTACTACTAATTAAGATATGTCTAATCAACGTAATGTTCATTAGACATATCTTAATTAGTAGTAAATAAAATGTATACGCATGCACTGGAAAAGTAACGTATATAATTCTAGTGGATTTCAAAACACGTGACTCCTATCTGTAATTACAGTAGTTTCACAAAAGCATAATTGGGGCACACTCATTTGTAATGGCTTCAACATTTCAGGCCTTATCTAAAAAGTCATGTGTTATATGTTATATGTCATATGTTATATATGGAATTCTGGAAAAATGTGCCGAGCAATATATTTGTCCTGTTTACTTCTGCTTAAATAGCATTTACTATTACTAAAAGTTTTTGGCAATTATTATACAATATGATAATATTTGCCGAATTTTACGAATTACATGTATACCATAATCTTTCAATACCCACCAACATTAAAATTAATATATTTTATTGCATTTAAAAAAAAAGTATGCATATATTCTTATTATCTATATCAATTCTCAAGAAAATATTCACACTATTTTTTTTAATGTCTTTAATCGGTTGAATGATTTATTATTATACTGAGTTGATTAAAGATTTATTCACTGAGTGTTTTTCCTATGTATTCGAATCGCCCGAAATCCATGTGAAAATCTTCATCAGTTTTAGGATTGAGGTATGTTGGAAAAATGTATTTCATAATTCTAATTTGACGCAATTCGCAATTAACTCGCCAACTACTCTATCTCTTTTAAAGTTGCTATATATCACTCTCACCCTCGCGTATTGTATGTCGGTTTACTCCATGTTCTTATGTTATGTGGTAACTTTGACCTATCCTTCTGTCTTTTTATCTGTCTATCTCGTGCTGTTTATTAACAGTAGCCTGTCATAACAAAAGTAAAAGAATAGAAAGAATCCAATATAAACAAAAATGAATATTGGATCCAAGAGCGATACTATTTGCCCTATACAAAGATAATATATATAAATGTGTCGATATTTACAGTTAAAGTTATTCTGCATTTACTAATTAATTGACGATGGCCCTTTGGTTAAGATCACCGACTACGAATCAGTGGCGATTTGTGTTCGGGGTTTGCGCCCACCGACCATTGAAAATTAGTTCCTAGACTGAAGATTGCGTTAGCATGAAACATCGATGTCTCTAGGTATTTAAATATTTAATATTTATTTAAAAAATATTATTGTTTATCAGCCCCCCTTCCCACAAGGGCTGGGCCCTTTCGAGTAGCTTTAATAACAATAGCTATATGCGAGATCCGAACACCGGTTCGAAGGTCACTCTGAGCTGCCTGGTAAATAACGGCCACGTGTCGATATTTACAGTTAAAGTTATTCTGCATTTACTAATTAATTGACGATGGCCCTTTGGTTAAGATCACCGACTACGAATCAGTGGCGATTTGTGTTCGGGGTTCGCGCCCACCGACCATTGAAAATTAGTTCCTAGACTGAAGATTGCGTTAGCATGAAACATCGATGTCTCTAGGTATGTAAATATTTAATATTTATTTAAAAAATATTATTGTATATATAAATATATATATAAATATATATATATATATATATATATATAACATAAAAAGATAAATAGATAGATAGAAAAAGAATAAAACTGAGAGTATAAAAGTAGGTGAATTAAGAAAAAACAGAAAACACAATTTTGTATTTGACTTATTTTCTTATATTTTTACTTTCATTGTCAAATCCATGTGTGTGACTAAAAGCATTTAAGCAAAGCTCAATTGGTTATGCATCGTGTTACATTTTTTATAGTATTTTATATTTCACTTTTTATAGCTTTTTGGATTATTTAAAAAAATAGTTTTCACGATTACATAAATGTATATATATATATGTATATTTATATATATATATATTTATATATATATATATTTATATACATATGTATATATGTATATATATTGTTTATATATATATATATTTATATATATGTATATATATATATTTATATATATATATTTATATATATATCTATTTATGTATATATATATATATATTATATATATATATATTCATATATATATATTTGTATATATATTTGTATATGTGTGTATATATATATATATATATATAGAGAGAGAGAGAGAGAGAGAGACAGACAGAGAGAGAGACAGTGAGAGAGGGATAAAGTGAGGGAGAGATATATATTAAGGCTTATACATGTATAGTAGATCTAAAATCGTGGTTTGAATAATATTGCTTACCATAAATGTTTTCTTAATGCGACCATCGCGTTGGAATTTACGTATTTGATCTGTCAAGAGAGTAATTGGCTATTTCAGAATACCATTCATCAAAATAAATGAATGAGCTTTGGTTAAATACGATGAAAGGAATTTCGGTTTGCTATTTGGATTATGAGTTTTCTGCGATGAGACACGTCATTTCAGGAAATTAATAGGGATGCATGCCGCGAATAAGCCTTTCTGGAAGATTAATCAAAACATGGTTTTCATTTAACATTGAATTGAAAAACTTAAACTTTAATTAATTCGCAACGGACTACGGGATTGATTGTTAGTGTATCTATTATGTGTAAAAAGACAACTGAATTTTAATGATAATACAACAAAAGAAGATATGATTTTATTACACAAACAATGTGAATAATTAAGCATTTATGTCTTCATATCATTACCGATATTTTCACAAAACGAGAATGACGGACGTTTTAATAAGCGCCCTAGGATTAATCAGGAAATCCTTGACATTATGACGAATGGACATTTAACTATTATAAAAACTGTATTTCGAATTATTTCGAGGAGTAAAACATCGGAACCGTGTATATATTATAGTAAAATAAACGAACTATAGCACTTGGTACTTTATGTGATAATTCTAGGATAAGTATAGGAACAACTTGCATTTTTGAAAGATATATTATATATATATATATATATATATATATATATATATATATATATATATGGGAAATACAACACGAAAAACCAAAATATGTTTATTTTTATGTATTCATCAACGTTTCGTCTTTATTTGTAAGTCTTCTTCAGGATGATAATTTTAAGAAAAATTGCAGGCAAGTACATACAAATACTACGTTGACATGATGGGTTGCTGAGAAGAAATAGTAGCCACTACTGAGAGCGCAGTACCAAGGTCCGAGCTGAGAGAAGTCGGTGACAGAGTGTGAAATGAATGTTGATGGCTGAGTAAAAAAGGGGAGAGGTGGGAGTGTTACTGAATTTGTCTTAGGGTGGAACAGAGGGGAGGGGGTCTGCGGATTTTGTCGTGGTGAGCTGTAGCATGGGTTTTGAGGGACTGGGGAAAGAGGAGGGAAAGGGGAAGCTCTGTCTTTGGTGTGTAGTTAGTATCGTACTTTTAGAAAAAAGATTTGAAGAATTTAAGATTATTTGAAAGTAGGCGGGGTGGGTAGGTGGTAAAGAGTATCAAAGAAGTAGTCGAAAAGGTGACATTGGTGAGGGGGAGTGGGGAGAATTTAATGTGGTTAGGTGTGCAATTTTTGGAGGGTAGCAGTATTGACCAGCTGGCTATGTCAGGAATGTGTGACTATAAGTAAGTTAGAAGTAAAGTGTTGAAATGTGCTGTAAATATGACAATGAGGGGAAGGAAAAAGAAAAACGAAAGAGAAGGGGCAAAGTGATATTAATTTTGGGGAGAAATAGGTGAAATGTAGTTTTGTGCAGGCAGTGTTGATGGTTTGAAATTAAATTGAGGGTAAAAGGGGTTTCAATACCTAAATATTTGTGTGAGTGTCTTGAGTGTGTTCAATGGTGACGCTGTTATTTGTGGTTAAGTGGTTTAGATTCGCGGTGAAAGAAAATGTGTGTAGGAAGGGGTTTGTGCGTGAGTTGGTATGCGGAGACTTGTATATAAGTACAATTGAGATCGAAGAGAAGAAAGGTTAGCCATTATCTAGGTTTAGTTTCTGTTCGGCCAAGATAATTTTGCTTATTAAGAGAGATAGATTGTAGAAGCCATTTCGTTGTCTGATGGTGTTGGAGGCTGTGCTTAGTGCAGTTTCCAGTAGTCTTCGTCGAGCTTTGTTATGCATGTATTTGGTGATTTCGGCATGTTCAAATTTGAAAGCATGATCGTGCTCTAATACTGTGGAGAAAAGTGCACTGAGAGAGGTATTGTTTCTATGCCCCTTTTGTGTTCACTCAATATTTTATTACATTCACGTTGCGTTTCCCCCACGTACATTTGATGGCAGTTGTTGCATGGGACAGTATATAAGCCGACAAGGAATGTGGGTTTTTGTGGAAATGTCTTGCTGTATTTAATGTGTGTTTTATAGTTTGTGATGTGGTTTGCACTGTTAAAATGCCTAGTTTGTACACTGTGTTGCACATGGATGTGTTATTGGAATGCGTGGGTAAGAAAAGGGGACTGCCTATAAAAGAGATGTTAGGTGTTTGATGTTTTTGTGTGTTGTTTTTGGAGAATATTAGAGAGGCTTTCTTCTTGGCATTTAATATAAAATGTGTGGGCTATTGCAGTGTTTTTAAGGAATTAATGAGGTGTTTTATTTCTTCATCTAAAACATAAACTATACTGAAATCTGCATTAGTAATAGAAGTTATACAATACACTTAATAAAGGCAATAGTATAGCCACTGCTTCAGACACACCTATACAAGATCTTCATTAGGAATAGAAGTAGAATAATACAATAGGTAAAAGAAGAAGTATAGTTTTGGTTTCAGACATAAATTGCACAACCTCTATTAAGTAAGAAAAAAGATTAGTAATAGACCTGGTTCATTACGTAAATCTTTGGCTACACGTAATGGCATGTTTCAACCAGAGCTCTATTAAACCGAGAATTTTCGGACCGATAGAAGTTTTATATATATATATATATATATATATATATATATATATATATATATATATGTTTGTGTGTGTGTGTGTGTATGATAAATAATCGGAATAGAGTTCCGAGGTAATGGAAATTGGAAATAGAAAAACACAAACAATATTATTTATGTATTCATCTATATTTCCTCTTTATTTCAAGACTTTCCCAGGATGATTATCTAAGGAAAATAAACACAAGTACACATTGCTTGAAACAAAATTTGGTACCATGGGTAGCACTGGAAAACCGCTTATGAAACAATACATTATGAGATACAAATAGATGGTGGCGGTGGGAAATTGAGTTAACAATAGGCAGTGTGAGACAAATGGTAGTGGTTGGAGTAATATACTCATTATGAAGGGTAAGTGAGCAAGTGTTATGTAAGGCAAGATAGTCTGTTCACTATAATATCAATTATGGGCTCATCGAGATGGTGGTATACATTACAATACTGTGGAAGGTGTGAGGGCAAGCATTGGTGGAGGTCGGAGTTTATTCAGACAAACAAAACTGAGGTTTAGACAACAGGCCTATTTATAGAACATTGTTTAATTTAGACTTAAGGCCCAAAAGCGGAAGGGTTGAATAATAGTACTGTGTAGGAGAGAGGGGTCGATGGAAGAACAGAAGGCGAGAACAAGATGTAGCGTGTTAAATGTGATGATAATTCCGACCTCACAAATGTTTTCCCCCACGCATTAAACAGTCGTGTAATGTATTCAACAATCTCGATGAACATATAGTTTACCTTATCATAGACGACCTCTCTTGCCTTACATAATACAAACTCATTCCCTACTCTCTAATGATATTATAACTCTAACCGCCATCACCCCCACACTCTTTACTGTTAAGCCAATTTCCGACCGTCACCATCTATTTGTATCTCCTAATTTTAGGCCCACCCCTCCTACCAACGTAGTTTCAAACAATTTGTATTTGCACGTTATTTATCTCATACAATTATCCTGAGGATGTCTTGAAATAAAGACGGAACGTTGACGAATACATAAATGGTATTTTTTTCATATTTTTAATTTCGATATATATATATATATATATATATATATATATATATATACATTATTATTATTATCATTTACCTCCTCGCCATGACCTTAACACAATATGATGTGTAATGTTGAGAAGCAAACACACTAAGATAAGCGAATTCTAGCCTATAAAAATGAATGAGCAGCTGGTAAGGTCGCCTCAAACGATTAGCAATAAACAAACCCCTTCCCGAAGAGAAGATCAAGCGTGAGATAGTAAACCTGCTAAGACTAAACCACATATCAGCCCGACAACAACAAAGCCATGATCGCACTAATAGAACTCGTTGTTCACCCATTGATCTCGGCAACATTTTTTTCAATTAAGAACATATAAATTTAGATAGTCACTTAATATAAAAATGTAAATAAAACAATGCAAAATTAACTTTCTTTACGCTATATCTCTCTCTCTCTCTCTTCCTCTTTCTCTTAGTTTTACGCTTTGTATTTATTTCTCTGTTTCGCATTTTGTTATATCGTAAGAATTACAATAAGTAAATAAGAAACCCAAGACAAGAATTGAAAGAAATTGTGGTCAATCCGTGAAGACAAATAAAAAAAAATCTGGTGGCAAACCACAGTTGTTAATCTTTTTCAACGTCAAATCGGTAATCAATAGTTCAAGAACAATTCTTTGTACTTCACAGTCTCTTCTTTCAGCCTCACTCTTCTCTCCCTACCGCTCTTCAAAAGCTCAATGAAAAGAGTACAGTTTTTATACTACTTATTACCCCACCTAAGCAAATTGACTGTCAACCAGAGCCATCTAACTTTCAAATTCTCCAAACAGCCAATTTGCAAAGGGGGACAACTCAAACCACACTTATCGGATATATTCCTGGCTGGGGTAACTTTGCTAACCACAGAAATATGAATTGTATTAAAAATACTTTATTGCAAATAGATTGTCGCAATTACCGGATCAAAGTAGACGTTCTAAGCGGATCGCAAAGCTGTTCTCCTTGGTAAGGGAAAAGGTGTCGACTTCATAGTGACCTGACGAATGCATCCTGTCACAATAGGGGTCTCCCGATCAGTCCACAACACGTATTCCTTGAGATTTATTTCTTCCTGAAAATATATAGTTTTCTATTTGGGTCAATCCTTAGACGTTTTGTTGAATTTCTCTGTTATTTTGTTGAACGTCTTACTTCAGTACCAGGGGTAGTCGTAAGATTTTCAGGAATCGGCACACCAAGCACATCGTAAAGTAGCTTCATGGGTTCTTAATGTGAAGTGTATGTTTCCACGTATCTGTGTTTCAACTGATTTACATGACGTTTTTTTACCCACTTCGGACCCCGAACCATATCTATCAGTTGTCTGATTATCCTAGTGGCAATACCGCCTTTTATCCTGTCTGTAATTCTTCAATAACACTTTTTTACCAACATTAACATGTCTGGCCTTACCATCCGTTTTTTAAACATAATTTTCTTACTGGCAACAATTT
Source organism: Sepiola atlantica (assembly GCA_963556195.1). Taxonomy (NCBI): domain Eukaryota; kingdom Metazoa; phylum Mollusca; class Cephalopoda; order Sepiida; family Sepiolidae; genus Sepiola; species Sepiola atlantica. The sequence continues at coordinate 216,395,140 of OY744515.1, read as the reverse complement.
ATCAAAAATTTAAATTTTTCTTGCGAACACTATATCCACCGATGCCATGTTTGCCGCAATGTTTCTGTTCGTTGTGACCCTGTACACCCTTAAGAATTGTTGGATCTTCCACTCACCGTTTTTTCTTGTTTTTTTTTAAACATATTTCACCCCAAATAAGGCATACCGCCACTGTAGTCGTAAAGGGTTAGTGAGAATTTGGGTGCGTGTTTTGGGTGTCACCCAAGTTTAGAGCAGTGTAGCTAGATGTAGGTTTAAATTAGTTTTAAACCTCTGCATGTCAATACTGTCGGGGAAACGGAGCAGGGAGGCAGTTTCAGAGTCCAGCAGCAGAAGCTATTGAAGTAGAAAGCTGTCCAGCATCTGTGGACCTCCACAGCGAATGGATTGGATTTAGCGGATTGTCGAGTTGGTCTAGTGTATTTACTTTGAGGGGGCACCAAAGTAACCAGTTCATCGGAGCACACCCCATTTTATTATTTGTAAAACAAACAAAAGGATGCAACATTACGGCGATGGGACAGGGGCTGTAGCTTGGTTGACAGTGACGGACCTATTAGGTTTGGGACTCTTTTTTGGACCTTGTCTAAGAAGGAGAGACTAGTGGATGATGCACCAGCCTAGATGTGGTAACAATACTCCATGCATGGGTGGGTGGTGGCTTTGTAGAGATACAGAATAATGTCAGGTTTGAGGAATTTACAAGCACAGTAGAGGGTGTCCACTTTCTTTGATGTAGGCTTGGCAATGTCTTCAATCTATTTATTCCAATTCATGTTACCTGTGAATTGTTAGGCCGAGGTGTTTGAATGTAGAACTATTAGCTAGGGTGTTATTAGCCATAACAATCAGTGGGTGGAGAGGTTTCTTGTAGTGATTTAAGAAAAGAAGCTTTGTTATTGCGGCATAAAAAGTTACCAACCATTTATGACCCCAATCCACTACAGCTTGGAGGACATTTTCTAAGGATTAAGCCATTGCCTCGGATATGATGGCGTCCGCTTTGCCCACAGGACGAGAGTAAAGCGTTGTGTCGTCAGCAAATATACCAATCCCAGACACAATTCTATCAGGGGTATCGTTTATTAAGATCGCGAACAATAAAAGCCAAAGGATGGATCTCTGGGGCACACCAGAATTGATGTCATGTTGCTTAGATGAAGGGCCATCGCGGACAACCTGCATCTTTCTTTTGGTTATGAGGGATCTAATTATATTAGGTAATTGTCCAGTAATATCGTGTGAGCGTATCTTTAGGAAGAATCCCTTCATGCCATACCTTGTAAAAGGACTGGGGCATATCAAGCGCTACCGCCCTAGTTTCACCTCCTTTGTCGAGTGTATAATAAATGCGTCCGGAGATGATTGTTAGGATGTCTGTAGTAGATCGTGCTTGTCTAAATCCATACTGGCGGTCAGAAAGGAGTTTAGAATTAACTAAGTGCCGGACTATCGCTAGATTGATTAAAGAATTACAAGATTTTAGCAAATATCGGGAGTAGACTGATTGAACGGTAGTTCTGAGAATCGGTTCTATCCCCATAACTCTTGTAGACTGGTACCACAGAAGCATGTTTCCAGCTATCGCGGAAGAAAGATTCAGCTAGGCATTTGTTGTAGAGTTTGGAGAGGAACGGGCCCAGTTGTGCAGAGCATTATTTTATTACTATTACAGGTATAAAATCAGGCCCAAAAGCTTTGGAGGTGTAAGAGGTTTTTATGATGTCTCTTACCTGGGATAGGGTGATCATCAGGTTATCAAGTTTGGCGTCGGTCTGCAATGAGAATCCAGGGAAGGTGTGGTTTGCTGAGTCTAAAGTGGAGTATTTGGCGAAACGCTGGGTAAGCACTTCAGCCTTATCAGTTGCTGTGCAAACGACATAATTGTGGTTTGATAGTGTGGGGGGGGGGAGTTGATTGAGTATTGTTTACCACACTATTGCAGATTTTCCAGAAGTCGCGAGTACCTAGTTTCTGTGACTAAATGCGTTTTTTGTTAACTCGGTATACCTTCTCCTTACTTCATCTATAACGGCCTTACAGTTATTTATTGACCCTATGAATTTCTCTATATTAGTAGCTAACTTATAGCGGCCGAATTTACGGAATGCTTGCTGCCTCTTAGCAATGGCAGCTGCACATTCCGAGGTGAACCATTGACGAGACTGGGGTTTGCTAAAGACATTTCGCATGGAGACATAGGCTTCAATGCCTGCTTAGACCCATTCAGTTAACTATTTGCACACTGGTCAGCAGGGAGTGAGAAGGTTTCCCTCCATGGGGCGTCGCTGATGTAATCTCCGATTGACTCAAAATCAGTCTGTTCTTAGTATCTCGTTATTTTGAGCAACGTCTCATTAGTTTTCTGATGACTTCTTAGTGTGAGATGAATCATTAGCACGGCGTGATCAGCATCCCCGAGTTGGCTATGAGCTTTCGTTGCACAAGCCTCGGGCATTGAGATTAAGAATAAGTCTAGAAGTTCGGCTTGCTGTCTACTCGACTGGGGATGCGGGTCGGGAAATCGACAGTCTGACCGAGGGAGTGAGCTTAAGAAAATTATACCTAGAGTTGCTGGCTGCGTCAGTAAGGCTTTAGAATCCAAACCAGTCACGGTGTTGTGCAGTAAAATACCTAGATCCATGTATTTGGGCATTCGAGTAAAGCGAGGGTGATGTATCTATGTTTCCAAATACAGTGTTTAGCAGGGTACAGTCCTGGGTCGAAGGGGGACTGTATAATAAATATAAGTAACTTACGCTGTGATGTAAAGTCAATCTAAAGCACATGTAGTCTTCGTCATCCGATTCTAACCTATCTTTTCTAGTCAGCGGGGGTGTTCCGAGCAAAAACTCCTAGCCCGCGCATATGTTTGTAAGAGTCTTTACAGTGGAGTTTGAGGTAGTCAGTCATGTCAAAGTGGTGAGAGAAGTTTGGGGATTGAAGGTGTGTTTCACTTCGTTCTAGGATATTCGGGGTGTTTGTCAGGAGAAAGGTTTCTACGTCGTTGATATTGGTTCTTAGTCCCCGGATATTTGTGAATGCGAGCCTCAAAGGCGGAAGCGAAGTTGTTTCTTGTTGGGTGTATGGTTTAGGTTTGAGTTGATTTTTTATAATGACATGTTTGTTTTGATTGTGGGGTGGGAAAAGTAGGTGCTAGTTAGATGCTAATAAGCTCACACAACCATTCCATTAGTAGCGACCTAGTCTATGGGAGTTGATGCCTCGGGAAAACCAACCGGATATAACTGCAGGGTCACTTTCTATGCGCGAAACACGGTAGTGTGCAACTGCTGATGCAGCAACCGTGCTTAGCGTAACCTTAGTGTGTGTTCCTTTCCTGTAAGTCGGAAACAGCAGCTAGACCAGCTGTCTAACCTGTACCCTTAACCTGTCGGAACAAGAGTGACACAGACTTGTCATGTAAGACTTGTAGACGAACAAAAGGTGTTTTGAGGCGTTCCAACGCTGGTACCTCTGCGCGCGGCTAATAGACAAAGAAGGGGTGTAAAGGCCGGAGATAGGCAGAATCTATTTACTCCTTAAGCAATTGTAGTTTGAAAAACGGATATTTTGTTCGGAATTCAAACTCTAGGAAGGTTGTCGATTGGAACTAAGGATGCTTCCCTCCCCAACAGTGTGCTGCCACAACGTAAGTAACTGGTAGCAAGGTTTTATCAGAGATGTTATTCTCTTAGATGGGTGGCCTGACAAGGTATTACGGGTCCAACACACCGAGAGGGGAAAGTAATCTGCACCCATGTACTAGTCGGGTATTTACGACCTCCGCAGGTAAAAAAAACAGAACTTATATATATATATATATATATATATATATATATATATATATATATATATATATATATATATATATATATATATATATATGAAGTAAGAATATGTTTAGAGGAAATAGAAAGTTGAATATAGTGTTTCCTCTCGCAAGTAAGTACGAAAAAGAAAGGCATCCATAACTTCAAGCCACTATGTTAGTTCAGGACATCACTTCAGTTGGAAACCAATAGACAGGCAATAAGACAATATATATATATATATATATATATATATATATATATATATATATATATATATATATATATAAGTATCAAAGATTTAACCACATTTAAGTCAAACACAGAATTAAGTACATTTAATTAATATACATTATAATTTAAACAGGTTAGTATGTGAGTGGCCAAAACTGTAAGAGAAGAGACAAATAAAAATACTTATAAAAGTTCTTATCTTCGCGTTAGTGGCATGGGGAAATATTGGGTCATGCATAGTGCGGCTAGGCTGAAAATGACTTTAGTATGAGAGTAGTCACATATTTGAGGAAGGAATTTGACGTGAGGTGATATCTTTTTACACGCGGTTCGAATACATTTTTTTCTTTGCTATAAGTTAGGACGAATTTTTTTATTATTTGCCTATCGTTGGCCGATAATCAAGAGTGGTCGGGATATATCGTTTTTGAAAATAGAAATAGAAAATATTTGCCTACATCGTCTATTTGTATTGATACGTTAAAACAACTGATTTGATCAACTAATTAGTCAGCCAGTGTGTTAGTTCAGTTAATTACTTGCCTGGGAAAATCAATAGACATCCAATAATACAGTATATATATATATATATATATATATATATATATATATATATATATATATATATATATATATATATATATATCAAGAATTAAACACATTTAAGGCAAACAGAAAATTAAGTGCATTAAACTTCACCTCCAGCTTTTCTTTTTTCTTTTACCCCTTTTGTAGATATCTTCAAACCTTTCGGCCTGCCCGTGACTTCTCGGGTGTGCAACAGGTGTAGTAATATGTGTTACCCAATAGTTGTTTTGCAAAACATGTTAAACTCGTTTGATGTGTCTTGTGTGCAATTATCTGTGACAATTTAATCAGGTAATCTAAACCTGGCAAGTAATTCATGCAAACACATGTTTGTTATGGCAGATGTTGGTATTTTGCATTTCAAAATGTCTGGCCATTTTGTTAAACTGTCCACCATACTCAAGTAATATCACAATTTAGCAGTCCAGCAAAATGTAAATGTAGTCCAGACCAGGGCGTGTCAACTTTCAGCTATGATGCTGACATAATTGGTGGTGCTTAAGCTGCTAGAGCACAAATTGTACAGCTCTTAACTGTCCTCTCAATATCCTGGTCCATACATGCCCCCAACACGTAGGAACGCTTAAACAATTTCAATTTACACACTCCTAGGTGATCACAATGACAATCTTGTAAGTCTCTTTTGTAAGGCCACTGGTATCACGACGCAATCGGCGCACATTAACATTTCGTCGCAAATAGAATAGTTATTGCTTACCGGCGAATTTATTTTTCCCCTTATATAGTACTTCACTTTATCCATCATGTTTTAATAAAATTATCAATTTGAGATTTTATTTGTATTTCTTGCGCAGCCACTGGGAGTACGCGTACGGTGCTAACTAGTACTTCTTTTAATAACTCTCAGTTTTGAGTGTGCGATAACCATATCTCCCATTGATTCACAGGATTTCAGAATTAATCGGACAAGCCGTCCACATGGCTAATTTTATTTGAAGGAATATATTTCATTTTGAAATCATATATTAGCGGAATAGTGCCCCATTGCTGTACTATATTTGCTGCGTTTGTCCTAAATATTTTACTTTGGACATACAAAATCGCATTGCTCCTCGCTGAGCGTAAACCTATATTCAGCAAATTAAAAAAATAATCCATTCACATGTTCAATATGTTGTTCAACGATCTCGCTTTTGATTAATATATCGTCGAATTACGGCATAGCGTAATCCAAACCCGCTCACAATTTACCCATTATTTTTTAAAACAAACCTGGTGTTACACTCACTCCGAAAGGTAGACGATTAACCGAATACAACCCTCTATGCGTATTGATAGTGAGCAATTTCGTACTCTATTCCTCGATTTCTACTTGCAGATACGCATTTGAGAGATACTATCCCGAAAACATTTTCCGCCATTTAAACAGGCAAAATGATTTCTGCGCTGGGTAATGGATACTCATGCGTTTTCAGGCACATATTTAAGCCTGTTAAGAAATCCGCGCACACACGAATATTATTTTTTTTTAAATTTCTGTAACCCGTGAGTTACGCCTACTCTGAATATTGTACTTTGCTAAGTATCCCCATTTGTTGTACGCGAACGAGCTCTTGGTCTATCGATTTTACAGCTCCATAGGGTCCACTACACTTTGGTTTAAAATATTAGAGAAGCATTTTCCATCGTCTCCAATTTTACTTCCGTTTTTTGTGCATCTGCCTAAACCTTGTCAAAATATCACAGTGAAATCTTTTTTCAGGGTATTCTTAAGTTTTTCACTTTTACTAGTTTTGTTTTGGGAGAGGGTCTTTACCGAGTTGCCGAATGCGCTCATCGGTATATCCCACAATTCAAGAAAACTATTCCGTCGGTACCGAATAATACTGAAATATTTTCAGCACATAGACTTTTGCTTTGCACGTTTCAAACAGAAATAGTGGACATAAATTTTCCTATGAAATTCAGCTTTCTGCCAATTACTCCTTTTTCGAGCCTTTCGTTGCGAATCAGTGTAGTTTTACCATTTTTTCCCTATGAGTTTTCAAGGATTATAGACAAGTCGCTACTAATGTCTATCTGAAAACGAATTTTTTGTTGTTCATTATATCAATGCATTTTCTTTCAAAATGGTCGCCGGGATTTTTCCTGTAAATTACAGCATTTACAAAACTATTAGTGATCGACCTTTTTTCTCTTTACACAGATGCATTACGTGCCTTAACCTTCCACAAAAATAACAAATTTTGTTTTTATATGGAACCCCTACATTTTATATTAACTCCTTGACATGAAGGGCATATGTCTTGTTTCTGCTTATGTGTGTGTGTTTTAATGTTTGTGGTTTGTACAATTGCGTGCTTTCTGCGTAGCGGCGAATACATTTCAAATGTTTATTTTTAAACTCTCTTTTCTGGCATATCGGACGTGAGCCACGTCTTATCTTCAATCTTCGTCGAATCGTCTCGCATGCTTACGATTCAATTACATTCGTCAACAATCGCGGGCAATGTTAAATTAGGGTTTGCTCCAACTTCGTCAAAATTCTCGCTCTTATCTCGGAATCTTTGCTTGCATTTAAGCCTTGCACAACAATTAGACATCGGAATCTGTCTGCAGTCAGTTCTTCCCGTTTAAAAGGTTGGCATTGTCTATTTACGATTCCGGCATAGCTAACAAACATGATCGTCGTCATCTTCAACAAGGTTGAAAATAAACTTTTGTCAGGATTTGCAATGTTTCATCGAATGAAATTTCGCCCGTTACTCTTGGTAAAATATAGTTGCAGTAGCTATCATGTCACGCTAAGTTCAATATTTGAAGAAATAGGCAAAACTTTTTTCTTGCGATTATTCTAAAGATTCTTCCTGGAAAATAGCAGCAAACCTCCGAAAATAGGCCGACAAGTAAAACCATTATCTGGGGCATACGTGAATTCTTCAATCGATTTCGCAATCATATCTGGTGAAAAGAATCCAGCTTGCTTTTGGTTTTATGTTCGCTGGACAATAAATGGCAACATTTAAGAAAAACCTTTTGATATTTCTTTGCTGGTGGTCCACTTGCATTTTTAAAAGTTGAACAATAGTTTGCTAGAATTTCTCTATTAAAAAATATTTTGTTTTGTTTGCCTCAGACAACAGATGTTTAAAATACGCTGTAGCCGTTTATAAAAGGAAAACTAATACTTACAGTTCACATACAATAAAAGCAAAACATATATTTTCTTATCAAATCCTTTCAGAAAAGTCACAGTCAAATTGTTAAAAACAATTTGGTTAGCAATTGTCTTTCGAAAAAAAAACTAATATATTTTTAGGGTATATTAAATTTGACAATTGAAATAACTCAGTAATATTCTAAAGAAAGGCATGACTTTGCACAAAATCGATGATATGAAATGTATAACAACATAAATTAAACGAAAAAGAATCAGAAACACAAAAACATGTTTATTCAAGATTCAAAACACTGCAGTTTTTGTGATGCCATAGCGAAAATGGACAAACAATATGTATGAACCTACGTAATTGAGAAATACAGTAAGCACTTATTAGACACATTTTTACAAATACCTGTGCATTCTAGTACTGGACACTATAAAATTAGTGCAGATAAAATATATAATAATTATCGAATATTCCAGAAGAACAAGAACACATCTTGCAACTAAACTATTAGGTAGAAACCTAATAAAAGCAAGAGTAACATGGAGATCGCCATGATACATTCGTTTTTTTTAAATAAATTTCACAACCGAAGAATTCGCGGACATGGATGGAAAACAAGCAAATAGTGATTCTAACGTAAACACTTAACTAGTTGATTAACAATTGCGGTGGACGTGATTGGCAATAACAATAATCAGTTGGTGGAAATAATATACACTCACCATATCATAGCTATGAATGTCTGTTATCTGCCGTGTCCAAACAATCTGCAGGTGAAACATCACAAGCTCACGTTGGTACAAAAATATGCACCCGTATCGATTTAATGTGAGCGGCGTGACTTTCAATCTACAAACACGAATAAAATAGAAGTTGTCAGTCGTAATTAAGCTCTCAACGGGTAAGATTATATAGCGATAGAGATTATTATCATTGAAAACGGTGTTATTGAATAAGAATATACTGCATAGAGAAAGAAATAGTAGCGAGCACATTATGATCGCGTTATGATTGAAAATAGCATTATATATACGGCGTACGGAAGTTCCGGTGACAAACACGTTGTTTGCATCTACAAATACATTTGTTTTCTTGTTTAATCCGTTAACAACAGTATGTTAAAACAGAGAAGAGAAAGAGGGCTTACGCATAGAGGATGACGCAAAGAAAGTTCCCCCTACCCACCCATCAATTGAAAAACAAGGGAATGTATAATACAAATGAGAGAGGCTGATAATGTTGACAAAAATAGCAATTATTAAACAATCTGAAAACATCGAAACCGGAAGGAAAACGTTCGAAAAAATGTGAAGTAAAATACTCATGGGGACTATAATAGAAGCGGGACTAAACATATTGCATATGGGAAAACGTTAGCATGCTTTTAAACATACATCATTGAGGAAATAATGAATCGTTACGTAGAAACGCTTAAAAGAAAGCAATACTATAAAACTGCAAAAATACTAAAATAAACATGAGAAAAGAAAAACATAAACTATAGCAACTGTAAACAAAGAAACGGTATGGGAACGTACATTATACGTGAATGTAGAAAGTTTAGAAACAACGAAACAATCATGCATTGATTAGAAAATATTTTATTGAGAACTGTATGAGCGACCCATTATCTAAACGTGGTTGTGTCACGTATCCACCTGACTCTGTCACGTAATCTCGCTCTATCCTTCATCACACCTGGTAAGTCTTCTTAGGTGCATTGTGAGTCTTCTGTTAGTTTCTTCATGTAGATTCAGTACGGTCTAACCCTTTATCACCTTCGATGTTTTCAAATCAACAAAACATCACCTATGATTACATCTTTAGTCCTCCAGCTCTGTTCTTCCCTCTCTTATCAGGACTGACATCTTAAGGCGGTGTCCATAGAGTTACTCTCTCTTGGGGTGTTGTCTCCAGAAGATGATAAAAACAGTTGTGTATCATGCTGGTGTATACACTAGCAATTTTCTGCTCTAATCTATTGGTGAAAGTCCAAGTGCTCCTAGATTTTACGAGTACCGCTACAACAATGGTTCAAAGAAGTCACGTTTCATCTTAGTAGGTAGAACTTACTTGCAGATCGCTTTCTTATTGTCGACTCCTACCCAGTCATTGCTAATTCGCGCCTTTAGTTAACATTTTGTGCATTTTTTCTTGGCAACATTACTACTAAGATAGGTAAATTCGTCTGTATTTTAGACAGGTCCCACCTAGGGAAGATATATTTCAAAACGACTACACGAATATAAATGTAACGAACATAACTTGTATCAAGTTTTTTTAGCCCCAGACAAGGCAATGTTCTCACCAGACCGTAAACGGCTTCTGTAGTGAGGACCAGATTTATAAAAAGACACAACCTAAGTTTGTATATGGGCAGCAAGATGTTAGTTCACATTAAATTTAAAGTTATCTATGTTACACTGTTTTATAAAAAGTGAGGAGGAAAGAAGTTCCAAAGGCAAGCGGTTACATGACAAATGCTATCAAAGTAGAATCTTCTTCTGCATCAATGGACCTCTACAGTGAAATTGTTGGATTTTTCTGCTAGGCAGTTTAATCAGTGTTTTCGTTGAGAGGTGCATCACATTATCTTGAAATACTTACAAAACAAGCAAGTCTGCGACAGAGATAGACAAAACTCTTCTATTTCCTTCAAATAGAGATATGAAAGGTTATCCAAGAGCAGACTTTATAATAGAGATTAAGAAGAAAACATATTGTGAATTTTCTCTCATGCAATGATTAAAGTGGATGAAAATAAATAATATATACAACATAAATTAATACATACATTTGAAAAATGTCGAATTAACTATGGTGCGTGAGAACCTGGAAAAAAACAAGGATGAATTTAGGTAAGAAGAAGCGTTAACATAAATAAAACAAAGCACTAAAATAATTGTACATTAAGAGAAATCATACGGAACGAAAACTTGGTAAAACCTAGGTTTGTTAAAGTGGACTGATATAGCACGTAAACCTGAAAAAAACAAAACTAGATTCAATTGGAATCCTAGGGAGGGTGATAATTAATTACTCAACGTTTTGGTGTAAAAATGCACACAACGAAAAATGTAAAACGCGTAAATCTGAAGTAAACAAAAAGGTTAAATTGGAACCATTAGAAGCGTTACACTCATATAACAGGCAACTATGAAAAACATTGCACACCAGGAAAAGCCCCGAAAGCGGAACTCTGAAAAAAACACTAGGATAATCTAGTATCATAGGAAGCGTTACACTAAAAAAACTCTGATGAATAAAGAAACACATCAATAGAAAACCTAGAACGCGGAAACCTGGAAAAAGACGAAGTTTTATTGGACTCCTAGGAAGCGCTACATCAACAAAAAGGCACTGATGTTAAAAACAATTGCACATTAAAATAAATCCTAGTAAGCAGAAACCTAGAAAAGACTAGGTTTAATTTGAATCATCGAAAGAGTTAGAATCCTGAAAAGGCACTAATGAAACAAACTTGTCCATTCAAATAAATCATAGGACGTAGATACCTGGAAAAACTATGTTAAAGTTGAATTATAAGAAAGTGTCACCGTCATAAAAGGACACTGATGAAAAGAAAACTTACACATTTAAATAAATTCAAGAACGCGGATACCCAGAACAAGACTAGGTTAAGGACTATATGAAACCTTAGTATCATTAAAAAGAGAATTATGAAACACATGAAGATTAAAAGAAACCATAGAACGGGGAAACATAAAAAAGAACTTAGTTACATTCGAATCATAGTATGCTTTAACATTAAACACCCAATACTTTGTCAAAAAATGCACATTTAGAAGGCAATCTAGTAAAAATTTGAATCATATGAAACGTAAACATAACACTCAAAGGCCATAGTGACACAATCTTGCCCACTAAGAGTAATCCTAGAGAGTGGAAACCTTACAAACACTAAGTTATATTGTAGGCATTAAGATACTTAAAATATATGGACAAATCACTGATAAAAACATTGCACATTAATGACAAATATTAGAGCGCGGAAACCAACCCAAATAACCAGGGGACACTGACCAAGTACATGTAAATTAAAATAAATCGACACCGGATTACATCTGAAAAAAAGAAGATATAGCAGCTATAGTGTGCATCTGTCTGTCTCGAGAGACACTTTAATTTTGCGCCTCAGATTTGTCCGTTGCCGTGTTGCAGCGTCCGCTGTAACTATGCAATCGACAGGCTTTGTTCAGTCGAGACAGACGTAGGTAGTGTCTGCTTGCGAGACATTTGTTGAAACCCTCTGCATGATGTGCTCTCCCGTCTGCCTCCACTGCTGGCCTCTTATCCTTTCACTCCTCTTATAGCATGCCCTTATAGCTGTTTTTCGTCCCGTTTGCAGACAGCCTTTTAGCGAAAGACAGATATTCCCGCTAGTGTGGAGCCGGTTGCGAGCTCGTCATAATGAATATCCTTTGCGATTCACCCATCGGCTATTCGTCTAATATGGTCAAGCCACCAGAATAGTCGTTGGGTGAGCAAAGCGTACATGTTCGGAATGACCGCCTAATTAATGACGCTTTTGTTTGAGATGTGGGCTTGTCAGGCGAGTCTGAAGATTCTCCTAGGGATGCGCAGATCGAAGGTGCAGAGTCTGTTTTCTTGGCGAGAATAAAACGCCCAAGATTTACTGCCGTGGTGCAGCGTTCTGAGCACACACGCTCAGAACATCCTCATCTTCGTATTTCTGGTCATCATTTTGTTATTCAAAACTTTTTTCGTAAAACGGGCCCTTGCTCTTGCCGCGTTGCCGCGTACTGATACGTTTGTTGAATTCTACATTCTGGTAGAGATTGCTAGAGATGGTGGAGCCGAGGTATAAGAATTTCTCAACAAGCTCGAGGGTGTAGTCGGCACCGTTATTTTTGGATTACTGTTTACATTTTTGCCACGGATGTTAGTATTTTCCAGTCTGATGCGCATGGCAAACTCTCAGCATGTGTGTGTGCCGCAGTAGATGAGTCGAAGCAACGTTTAATTAGAGGATGTCGTCTACGTATAAGTACTTTATGCACTTTGATCATCGGACAAAGTTTAAGTGGCTTCCACTGCATCTAGTATAAAGGTACACTCCATCCTCCGGCGGGTTAAAGGCGTAGTACAACAGCAGCGATACAAAAATGTCAAAAGGAGAAGGGCGAGTACGCACCCCTGTTGCAGCCCGCTTTTGATTGTGAAAGGGTCTGAGGAAAAACAATCGTGCTGTACGCTTACCTGCATATCTTCATGAAAAGATGTGATAATTTTCAGGTGCTTGGGGTGACATCTAAACGTCTGCCTTAGAATGAAAAGTTCCTTAATGTTGACTAGGTCAAACGCTTGGTTAGATCGACGAGGGCGATGTACAGCGGCTTTCTTTGTTCCTGTAATTTTCCTGAGAATGCCGTTGGAGATAGACCATTATTGTTCTAAACCCACACGGTGGCTTGGGGTATACACGCACTCTTTTGAGGACGACCCGGGTGAATAACTTCCCAACGACAGCGCTTTTTCTTACCAGTATTGCTGTAGTAGCTGGTGCCGGTGATGAAACAATCTCACTTATAATGTAAAGGAAAATAGCTGATTTTTTTTGGTAAATTTAGACAGATAAAATATTGCCCCGTGCCGCTGCCATCAAATTATCAGCGGTGCCTACATCAATTGATTCCACGGAAAATAACTGAAGAGAGATTACACCATGCATACCTCAGCGTGGATATTACGGAATAATCGTATTGCTACTTTGACTTCCGGGAAAAGGAATAGCAGTTATCAGCGAACAATATTCCACAACGATTTGTGCACAAATAACTAATGAATTACAATAACAATAGGAATGAAAAGCGCGTACTAGTGAATTATGATGATAATAATAATAATAATAATAATAATGATAATAATAATGATAATACTAATAACACAGTGCAACTATTCAAACTAAGAAATATTTCTTGTTGTGTTGTATTATTAAAATATATAGAAAACAGCCTTATATATGAAACGGCCTTAAAAACAAACGTTGATTAATACTGATTTAATTGAATAATAGATGTTCATACTCTCAATATATGACTGTCCTCTTTAAACATGCATATATATATATATATATATATATATATATTTATATATAGTTATTTATATATATATATATATTTATATATAGTTATTTATATATAGTTATTTATATATATATATATATTTATATATAGTTATTTATATATATATATATATATATATATATTTATATATAGTTATATATATATATATATATATATATATATATATATATATATATATATATAAGGTTTCGTATATTGCTAAGCAGGAATGTGCTTCTTCTCTAGTTTATAAAAACAATAAGATTCCAACACTATGCAAGTTTAAAGCGACAGGAAACCGTACATTATAAACGCGATTCTCTCCGCCACATTTTTATTTATATTTGCATTTATGATCATTTTGGTCAACCAATTCGCTCTTGACAAATGGGAATAACAAGGAATTCAATGAGTTCTGGATTGATTGTTTTCTGTAGAAATTGGGAACGAAGTCCGATTCATTTTCTCAACGACCATGGAGAGAGTACGCGTAATATTCGGTTGATTATATGAACAAGTGTACAAACGAACAAAAGAATGGGATGCGAGTTATCAATCAACGTTACAGAAACTGGCAAATTGATTTCAACCCATTCGAATATACTAAGAATAAAAACATGACAATTTCGCATCGTATAATTATGACTATATATATATATCTATATCTATATATATATATATATATATATATATATATATATATGTGTTGTACTGTTGATGCATAATGTATGTGTGTTGAGACTAAGGAAGTCGCTTCGTATAGCGCTACAAACAAAGTAATTAAGACAAACAACAGAAAAACACAATTGGCAAGTAAATTAGCTACGTTGTATACATTACAGTATGCATATAAGTGTTAGTTATACATATACACACACACACACACACATATATATATATATATATATATTTATATGTATATATATATATATATATATATATATATATATATATATATATATATATATATATATACAGGGTGTCCCAAAATAATGTATACACCCTTTGAATCGTTATAACTCGTTCAATTTACCGAGCTTGATTTGCAAACAAAATTGATAAAAGAGTAGAACAGTAAGATACACATTTAAAAATACTGAAAGTAAAATTAACAAAAACATAGAAAATTAACTTTTAATAAACGTAAAGGCTACAATGTTTAAAGCAAGAAACCTGAAGTAATTGCAAACAAATGGGAGTAGTAATTGTAGTAGAATGTGCTCAAATACCGGAGTAAATGTCGCAGGACCTTTGTAGGTACAATTCTTCACGTCTTCACTATATGGAAAGTGTATTGAGCAGAACGGGTTGGGGTTAGGATGAGGGTTCATTTATGAACATTCTGAAATTACACTAAGTAGCCTTTATCTTTGTTAAAAGTTAATTTTCTATGTTTTTGTTAATTTTACTGTCAGTATTTTTAAATGAATATTCTTACTCAATCTTGTTTATCAATCTTGCAAATAAAAATCAGTAAATTGAACGACTTATAACAATTTAAAGGGTGTATACATTATTTTGGGACACCCTGTATATATATATATATATATATATATATATATAGATATATAGATAGATATATAGAAATATTATGGGTGTCTGTTGGTGTGATAACACCATTGTAATGTTCATAATAAACATGTCACATCGAGAAATGTGTAACTCACTTGGCTAGTGCATTCCCGCCCCAATAAATAAAAGTAGCGAGTTTCAAAAAAAAAGCAGTAAACTACATGCATGATGAGAATAATGGAAACTAAGTCGAGTAACATGCAAGAACATATAGACAAAAGCATTCTTAAGTATACATAGCTAATAATTATATGCATAACAAACGCAATGACATAGTTCAAAATCTGCTGCCACTGGATGATCGTATGTATATAATTAGTAATATAATACTTATTGCTATTATTATATCTGAATACGTGTCTGTTTATAGTAACTTGGAGTTGTTTAAGTATGGTATGCATTTTTGTCAGCAATGCGTGCTATATGCTTTCTCCAAAACATACATTAAATCATTGCTATAACTCTGATCTTTAAGTATATATATATATATATATATATATATATATATATATATATATATACATATATATATATATATATATATATATAATATATATATATAATGTATATATATATATAATGTATATATATATGTATATATATATATATATATATACATATATATATATATATATATATATAATATATATATATAATGTATATATATATATAATGTATATATATATATGTATATATATATATATATATATTAACATATATACATATATATATAATGTTATGTAACACAGTCTGTTATTGGATGTCTAGCTTGTCAACAACTTTAAAAATAAAGTGGATGTATTTTTATCAAGAATTAATTTTGTTTCATTTGATGGTAATATTACCGACGTGTTTATATCGTATTAGTGATACACGTTGTCAACATATGTGATATTTTGGATATGATAGTCACAAGCAGTATAATATTCCACGACGGTTACGACGGTTACGACGTTTCCTTATAATAAAACATGAAATAAATTCAAAATAAACGTGTATATATACATAAATGTATACACCGTTATTATCATTATTTTATTATCATAATTATTATTAATAGTATTATTAGCAGTAGTAGTGCTAGTAGTATTATTATATATCTAGACAATGCAAGACTAGGTTGCGAGTATAATGACGACAGACATACGCCTGACATTGTCTTTTGCGACTTTTTCACTGTTTATTTTTATATAAACTCACAACTTATGCTTTTCATGAATCGGTTATAAAGTGGATGCACTTTTTCTTTGCGATCGTACATACACGGTTCAGATAAATCGTAGTCTCTGATCTAAAATGGATGCTGGATGCGGTGTTGCTCAAGGCTCAGTGTTGGGTCCTTTTCTTTCTACTTTATATAAACGACATGCAGGAAGCGATTGCTGGACACGTGATCCTATTTGCATATTACCTCAAATTAGTTACAAGTAGACGCGAAATCTACAATCTAAATCTAGCCTTCAACGTGCCTCGAAATGGTCCATTGAATAAAATGTATACCTTAATATCGATAAATGCTGCCATATTGCAGTGAAGTCTCCTTTAAACTGGGTCCGCTCAAGGAGGTAAACAGTCGACTTGCCATTTGAGCCAATCAGGCTGTAAACAAAGCAAGGATCATTCTATTTGTCATTCGCCGTTCTTTCTGAAAATTCAACTCTGAAATATTTATCCCACTTGATGTCTCCATTCTACAACCACCGTTAGAGTATTGTGTCTAGCCCTCTCGGTAATTTCCTGTTGGCCTATACTCTACTCAATTGTCATACGATATACCCCACGACCTAATAGTCACTCCTGCACCATAAATGGGTTTACACGGGCACCACAAGAAACAATTTCACCGCAGATTTCGATTAAATACGAGGAGGGCCGCCTTCTCAATCAGGATTCCTGGACCTTGGAATACACCCTTAAGAGAGGTAATAAATGCGGCAACAACGCAACAGTTAAACCTTAATTTAGACAGGTGCTGGGTAACTGTATCTCGTATGTGTAAATCTCTTGTATTTTGTCCCTACATGGCAACTGAAGAATGTGTATTTTATTATTTGGCTAAATTAATTAAATTGAATACAGGATATATGGATCGTTAGTACGTTAAGATTTTATATGAAACCCATCACAATAATGTTCATATTCCTATAAGAAAGGCATTGCTCTCTACTTTTTGTCTTACTTTTACTTACTAAGGTAATGTAAATATTATGACATACACATGATATCAATTACGTAATCCAATACTATCTACATTGAGCCATCACAACATACACGATTATTTCAATTGACAGTATACCTATATGAATTTTCGCTCATAAACACTCGGGTATAATTGTATTGTTATATTATTGTAATTAGAATACACTATAATAAAAAAACGCAATTTGTATATGATATTATAAAGATTATTAATGCTAGATATATGGTTAGGCTATTATTTGTGTGATTTGTGTGAGGTCTTTGTTATTTAATATATGTGTAACATTTGATCAAATTCAAATATTGCATAGCATTAATTTGGAGAAACTGCTTATTCAGCTACTCTGCAATAGCATTTAACAAAAACACAAATTAAGAAATCAACTATAACATTTAATCTTTAAAGTGCCATTTAAAATTAATTCATGTATACAAGATAAAGACCACGATTTTCTTGAGACGTTCAATGTATAAATCATAACTTGAGTCATACATAAATTGACTTCGAAAACTAGTA